>CAJVSB020000081.1:600000-1171457 GCA_911865555.2 Thlaspi arvense
CAAGAACTAATTTTCATTAGTGAAATGATAAGGAGCAAGCATTAAAACAATTCTATCAACCCTATATTGCCAAATCACTCCCTAGACAGTCAATCTCTTGAGATAGGATAAGCAATTCTCTTGCAAAGCAGTTCAGGTATTTCATCAAACACTTGGTGGGCATAAAATGAGCCTAAGATCTTAATCAACTTAGCTAGAGCTAATTAAGCATTAAACACAGCAATCAAGAAAGGAAATGGAAGAATTAACACTAAGCAATCATAGATAGAGGCTCAAATTCCCTAAACCTAACCCATCTCAAATCCCTAAAAAGAACTACTCACTAATCACCATTAAAGCCACCAAATCAAGGAGAGAAGATGACTAATCATGATTAGAAAGCTTAAATAAGATGAAAGATGCAAACTTTTATTGAAATGAAGCAAATATTAAAATTACAAAATCCAGAGGTCTAAACAAGGAAGAAAGAACTGCTGGGTAAAAGCTTGTCCACAAAAATTAGGGATTTTCCGTATTTATAGGAGTCTAAGCGAAAATGGCATAATTGTAAATAAAGGGTCTTTGGGCAGAGCTGGTATCGATCAATTGGGTTGACCTCCAGTGACCGAAATTTATCTGTATCGGTCATCAGTGATCGACACACACGACCGAAATTATAACGGTGTGTTTGTGTCGACCACACCAGACCGATACTGGTGATCCATACTGCTCCATTGCGGTCACCAGAGACCGAAAATTCCAGGCTCTGACCGAAAACTTCTGCAGAGATCTTCTGCTTTGATCCATCTTGCTCCCTTTTGATGTAATACTCGGTTGAGAGTGTTACGGTGATCAGAGTAGGTGGCTTGGTGGAGACAACACACTGGCTTTGACGCTCTCTTGTGTTGGCAAAAGGGGTGAAATGATAGAACAAGGCGTGATGGTCACTCCTTGAGCCGAGATGGGATCTGTCAAGCTGGCTATGACGCTCTCTCTTGAGGGATCGAATGAATGGAGTAATGAAGTGGAATGATGGCACCACAGGGAGGATGGAGGGCTCCCTGATACAGCAACACTTGGTCTTGCACGAATCACACGAACAAGAACAAAGCAAGAACAAAGGCAAAGCGGCGGCTATTGCTTTTGGAAGAAAGTTCAGTCTTTATTGATAATGTAGGGTGAGCAAAAATACAACGCTGCAGGGGAGCTTTATAAACAGCTCGTCAGCTAGCCCTAAGGCCGAAAATAAAAACAAAACGACATAACAAAAGAGTACAAAAGAGCAAAACGCACAAAGGCAAAAATACATGAAAAAGGAAAGTTCACTTAAACTAAAAGAAATAAAACTAAGCCGACTTTCTTGATGCCTTAAGGGCTCGAACTGGTGTTGCCTTGGTGTGTTGGAAGGCTTAAGAACCACTGCAGCAAGCCTCATTACCTGCACAAATCGTATAAACTGAAAATACCTGGTTTTGGCGCGCATGTTCCTTGGTTGGCAAGTAGTGGTTTAGGTCCGGTCTTGGGCTGCATTGTCCGAGTTCCTTGAAGCCCTCATCTTCCTGATATCCTCTGAGGTCAAGTTGGGGTGGTTCCTCGAGAGTTCCTCCTGGTTCTTGGTTTAAAGTGTCTTCTAGCTCCATTGATGCCTTCTCTGCTCTTAAGCTTGGTTTGGTCGTATCTTGGCGCTCCGGTACGGCATTGGTGAGATTCTTGTTGTTTTGAGCTCCATTTCCTGTCAAGTAAATGGTCATACCTTGGTTTGTGGCCGGTGGATCCTCCTTGAGGCCCATTTTGGCAAAGTCCTCGGTAATGTCTAGTTCGGGTGCAATGGAGAGTGGTTGGGGGCTAAGTATGTTCTCCACGTCCATGTTGCTCAAAAGAGTTTGTATTGCCTCGTTAAACCCCTCTCTTAACCTCCTGGTCTTAGAACGCGTCATGGAAGAGCCATGTACGGACGGTATGGTGTTTGAGTCCAGCTCCCTTCGTACCGGTATGGGCTGCTGGTCGTTGCTACCGTCATCCTCTCGACCCGGTACGGTCATATGGTCTATGTCCTCATCATCCCCTCCCCCTTGGCGAGGTTTTGTCCTCAAAACTGGATCATCTGCATCATAAGGGGATAAGTCAGTAACATTAAAGTTATGGGATATGTTAAACTCACCTGGAAGATCTAAACGATATGCATTATCATTGATCTTTTCTAGAACTTTGAATGGTCCATCTCCTTGCGGTGCAAGCTTAGAACTCCTCTTCTGGGGAAACCTTTCTTGTCTCATGTGTAGCCAGACCCATTCTCCTGGCTCAAACGTCATCTCTCTTCGCTTCTTGTCAGCATGTTTCTTGTAAGCTTCCGTTTTCTTCAAGATGTTCTCTCGGACCCTCTCATGTAGCTTCTTAATGAATTCACCTTTCCTGAGACCATCTAGATTAACTTGCTCAACTTGGGGAATTGGCGAAAGGTCAAGTGGGGTTAGTGGATTAAAACCATAAACAACCTCAAATGGGGACATTTTAGTAGCTGAGTGAACAGCTCGGTTGTAAGCAAATTCTATAAATGGTAAACAATCAACCCAAGTTTTTAGATTCTTGCCAAGAGTAACTCTAAGTAGAGAGGAAAGAGTACGGTTTACCACTTCAGTTTGGCCATCCGTTTGGGGGTGGCAAGTGGTTGAGAACAGCAGTTTCGTACCAAGCTTCCTCCATAAAGTCCTCCAAAAGTGGCTCAAGAATTTTGTATCACGGTCAGAGACAATGGTCCTTGGCAAACCATGTAAACGCACCACCTCCTTGAAAAACAAGTCAGCCGTTTGTGTAGCATCGTTCGTCTTGTCACATGGTATGAAGTGAGCCATCTTTGAAAACCGGTCCACCACAACAAAGATTGAATCCTTGTGCTTAATCTTGGGTAAACCTAGGACAAAATCCATAGACACATCCACCCAAGGTGCGTTAGGGATAGGCAAAGGTAAATAAAGGCCGTGAGGGTGTAACCTGGATTTTGCTTTGTGGCAAGTGACACATCTAGAGCAATGTTTCTCAACATCTCTCTTCAAGTGTGGCCAGTAGAAATGATCAGTCACCATCGCCAAGGTTTTGTTAACTCCAAAGTGACCCATAAGACCTCCACCGTGTGCTTCTTTGAGTATCAAGTCCCTCATTGAACATTGTGGAATGCATAACCGCTTGTCTTTGAACAGGAACCCATCGTGTAGATAGAAAGAGGTGAAAGCTCCTGTGCCGTGCTCCTGGTAAGCTTCTCCTAGTTCCGAGTCCTCCTTGTACAACTCCTTTATATGCTCAAATCCAAGTACCTTAGCCTCCATGGTGGATATCAAAGCAAACCTCCTTGATAGTGCATCGGCTACTACATTCTCTTTGCCCTTCTTGTACTTGATCACATACGGAAACGTCTCTATAAACTCCAACCACTTAGCGTGTCTCCTTTTGAGTGATGTCTGCCCTCTCAAGTGCTTAAGTGTCTCGTGGTCAGTATGGATGATGAACTCCTTGGACAACAAGTAATGCTGCCATGTCTCCAAAGCTCTCACCAAAACATAGAGCTCCTTGTCGTACGTTGGGTAGTTCAGTGTAGCTCCACTGAGTTTTTCACTGAAGAAGGCTACTGGCTTCTTTCTCTGATGTAGCACAGCTCCTATGCCTAAGCCAGAAGCGTCACATTCCACCTCAAACATCTCGTCAAAATCTGGTAAGGCTAGAACCGGCGCCTCGGTCAGTTTCTCCTTCAAGGTGTTGAATGCTTTCTCTTGAGCTGCTCCCCACGAGAATGGTGTGTTCTTCTTGATCACGGCAGTGAGTGCTGCAGCTACGGTACTAAAGTCTCTCACGAATCGGCGGTAGAAGCTAGCTAGCCCATGAAAGCTCCTCACATGACCGATTGTAGAAGGTGTAGGCCATTCTCTGATTGCCTTTATCTTTCTCCTCGTCAACTTGTAGTCCCTGTTTACTTACTACAAAACCTAAGAACACGATTTGATCAGTACAAAAGGTGCACTTCTTAAGGTTGGCATATAGACCTTCCTTTCGAAGTGATTTAAGCACTAGTTCGAGATGTTTAAGATGATCAGCTAAGTTCTTACTATAGATAAGTATATCATCGAAATAAACAACTACAAATTTGCTTATGTATGATCTAAGAACCTGGTTCATGAGTCTCATGAATGTGCTTGGGGCATTGGTTAAGCCAAAAGGCATTACTAACCATTCGTACAGCCCTTGTTTGGTCTTGAAGGCGGTTTTCCACTCATCTCCTTCCCTCATTCTCACTTGGTGATAACCGCTTTTGAGATCCACCTTTGAGAAGATTGTTGAACCGCTTAGCTCGTCCAGCATGTCATCTAACCGCGGTATAGGGTGGCGGTACTTGATGGTGATGTTGTTGATGGCTCGGCAGTCCACACACATCCTCCATGTTCCATCTTTCTTGGGGACTAGTAGCACCGGTACAGCACAGGGGCTAAGACTCTCCCGGATGTATCCCTTCTCCATTAGGTCTCTGACTTGATTCTCCAGCTCCTTAGTCTCGGTGGGGTTCATTCTGTAAGCCGGCTTGTTGGGTAAGGCTGACCCTAGTACAAGATCTATTTGGTGTTCTATACCCCGGAGAGGGGGTAGTCCCGGTGGTATCTCCTCGGGAAACACATCTTGGAACCGGTCTAGTACAGCTTGTACTTCTGGTGGAACCTCTAAGTCACCTAGTCCTGCGCTTAGACATTCTTTGAAATACATTAGTAGCACGGTGTCCTTGGCACTCATGGTTTTAGAGATGTCATTAGCTGAAAGATAGAGACTAGCTTTACTTACCTCAACCTCCTTAGACATGTATTTTTGTAACTCATGTACCTCGGTTGGGCTGAGTGGGGCAAGAGTGAACTTACGGTCCTTATGCATGAAGACATAGTGGTTGGTACGTCCATTGTGGCTAACGGCTCGGTCAAACTGCCACGGCCTCCCAAGTAGTAAATGTCCCGCTTGCATTGGTACCACGTCGCATAGAACCTCGTCTAAGTACTTCCCCACACTGAATGGCACTACGACTTGTTCCGAGATTTTAAGCTCGATTTGATCGTTTAACCATCTTAGCTTGTAGGGTCGTGGATGTTTGATCTTCTCAAGACCTAACCTGTCCACCATATACTTGCTAGCTACATTAGTACATGATCCACCGTCTATGATGAGATTACATACCTTTCCTCGGATTGTACATCTTGTGTGAAAGATGTTTTCTCTTTGTGCTTTCTCCTCGGGGTTCACTAGCACGCTAAGCACCCTCCTTGTAACTAGAAGGTCTCCTCGGTCTGGGTACTGAATGTCACCCTCGTCACCATCTGAATCCTCTTCTAGCTCATCTTGTGATTCATACTCGCCGCTAGGGGTGAGAATCATCACTCGGTTGTTGGGGCATTCTCTTGAGATATATCCCCTGCCTTGACACTTGAAACAAGTTATGTCTCTATACCTTTGATTAGTACTAGGGAACTTACCTTGCTCTGGTCGGTTGAATTTGGGGACCTCGGTAGTCTTGCTCTTAAAACGAGAGTCTATTTCTAGACCCTTTCCCTTATCTAAGGGTTTTGAGCTACTTGATGCCCACGGCTGAGTAGGTTTGTTGCGGTTGAAGTGGGGGTTCTTGCACTTGATTTGTTGTTCTACTTGCACAGCTAAGTTTAGCAACTCATGCATCCCCACGTACTGCATCCGCTCCACCTTCCTTGCAATCCTTTCTTGCAAACCATCTAGGAACTGAGCCATTAAGGCTTCCTCCGATTCCTCTAACTCTAAAGAGTTCATCAGCTTCTCAAACTCCTCAAAGTACTCATCTACGCTCCTTGTTCCCTGAGAAAGCTTACGAAAATGTTTTTGTAAGTCCCTATGATAATGCTCAGGTACATACCTTTGTTTGAGCAGATACTTCATATCGCTCCATGTTGACACTTGGCCAAACCGTTGCCTTCTCCTTTCGGCTACGGTTCTGTCCCACCACGCAAGTGCATTCTCCGTGAGGTTAGCAGCTGCTACGGCTACTTTTTTACGTTCAGGATATCCATAGCACTCGAATATGTGGTCCATACGCCTCTCCCAATCCAAGTATAGCTCCGGATTAGATTTTCCTGCAAAGGTAGGGGGTGTTAGTTTGATATCATGGGTTGTGTCTCTAACATTTACCTCGCGGTTTGGGTTTCTTTGTAGGGGATCTTGTCTCCTTTGCCCTCGTCTCATGAGAGGGTCAAAGTTGTCATCATCAGTGTCTTGTAACTCATCTCTCGGGTCTACTGGTGGTATGGGGGGGCCTCGTACAGCCGCTCTCCTTGGCTGAGTTTCAATCTGTTCGAGACGAGCTCCAAACTCTTGACGGATGGTACCCATCTGTTGGGTCATGTTTCTCATGTCCTCCCTCATGGCTGCTAGCACTTGGGCGAGATCAACTGGTGCACCGTTTGCTCCCTCGGTCATGTTGTTAAAACTACTTAACCTTGCAACACTTAACAAACTTGTCAAGGCACTAACGAATTAACAACTAACAAAGATTACTAACTCGTCTAATAATCAAGCAATATGACCAAAGACAACTAGCAACACGCAAACACAAGAGGAAAACTTTTTATGGGTTTTTTTTTTTTATAGGTTTTATGAAAACACTTAACAACTTAAACAAGGAAATGAAACAAGCAACACGGATCAATTCTTTTAGGGTTTTTTTTTTTATAAAAACTTAATACTCGAAACTAAGTAAAACAAGTAAACGATTCTTATGGGTTTTTCAATAAGGATAAGCAAAGAAACCAAACAACAATGAAAAAAACAAGAGCAACCAGAAACGGATCTATGAAAGGTAAAGGATAGAAAACCGAAGATAGAATCTTCTGCTCTGATACCAGATGATGTAATACTCGGTTGAGAGTGTTACGGTGATCAGAGTAGGTGGCTTGGTGGAGACAACACACTGGCTTTGACGCTCTCTTGTGTTGGCAAAAGGGGTGAAATGATAGAACAAGGCGTGATGGTCACTCCTTGAGCCGAGATGGGATCTGTCAAGCTGGCTATGACGCTCTCTCTTGAGGGATCGAATGAATGGAGTAATGAAGTGGAATGATGGCACCACAGGGAGGATGGAGGGCTCCCTGATACAGCAACACTTGGTCTTGCACGAATCACACGAACAAGAACAAAGCAAGAACAAAGGCAAAGCGGCGGCTATTGCTTTTGGAAGAAAGTTCAGTCTTTATTGATAATGTAGGGTGAGCAAAAATACAACGCTGCAGGGGAGTTTTATAAACAGCTCGTCAGCTAGCCCTAAGGCCGAAAATAAAAACAAAACGACATAACAAAAGAGTACAAAAGAGCAAAACGCACAAAGGCAAAAATACATGAAAAAGGAAAGTTCACTTAAACTAAAAGAAATAAAACTAAGCCGACTTTCTTGATGCCTTAAGGGCTCGAACTGGTGTTGCCTTGGTGTGTTGGAAGGCTTAAGAACCACTGAAGCAAGCCTCATTACCTGCACAAATCGTATAAACTGAAAATACCTGGTTTTGGCGCGCATGTTCCTTGGTTGGCAAGTAGTGGTTTAGGTCCGGTCTTGGGCTGCATTGTCCGAGTTCCTTGAAGCCCTCATCTTCCTGATATCCTCTGAGGTCAAGTTGGGGTGGTTCCTCGAGAGTTCCTCCTGGTTCTTGGTTTAAAGTGTCTTCTAGCTCCATTGATGCCTTCTCTGCTCTTAAGCTTGGTTTGGTCGTATCTTGGCGCTCCGGTACAGCATTGGTGAGATTCTTGTTGTTTTGAGCTCCATTTCCTGTCAAGTAAATGGTCATACCTTGGTTTGTGGCCGGTGGATCCTCCTTGAGGCTCATTTTGGCAAAGTCCTCGGTAATGTCTAGTTCGGGTGCAATGGAGAGTGGTTGGGGGCTAAGTATGTTCTCCACGTCCATGTTGCTCAAAAGAGTTTGTATTGCCTCGTTAAACCCCTCTCTTAACCTCCTGGTCTTAGAACGCGTTATGGGAGAGCCATGTACGGACGGTATGGTGTTTGAGTCCAGCTCCCTTCATACCGGTATGGGCTGCTGGTCGTTGCTACCGTCATCCTCTCGACCCGGTACGGTCATATGGTCTATGTCCTCATCACCTTTTGTCCAGTTAGCCTCCTGGATCACTCCCAAAGCTCCTCCAAGCTCCTTTAAGCTCTAAAAGCACCTAAAAACATCCAATATGCAAGGAAAATGTAATATATACTCCTAATGCAACCTAAGTCTAAAAGGAGAAGAAAGTGGGATAAAATCTAAGGGAAAATATGCAAAAGAGGACCAAAACATGTACTAAATGCAGCCCTAAATGGTGTAAATACAAGGGATATCAAGCATCGGGTACGAGACTGTCTGGAGGAGGATCAGAGAGTGGTCCGTGTGTCCGGCAGTGATGGTGCGGTTCGGGTTTGCTACGGTTGTGGAGAACCAGGGCATTTCAAGCGTGAGTGTCCTAAGGCAGGAGTGGTGGAGCAAGCCGTGGCTCAAGGGAAGAGAGCAGGGGAGGCGCTTGCATCACAGGCCAAGAGACAGGCCATTATGTCGAGGGTGTACACAACGAGTGCAGCAGCAGCCGAGGAACCGAGCACTTCTCATCTGATTACTGGTACGTGTGGTACATAGTGTTTTCTTAAATTGCTTTTGCGTGATGTGTGTTAGTATAGAGTCTTAGCATTCTAGGGAATGAATGTGTAGGGATCTTGCTAATGGGTGAGGTTGAGACCCATGTTTTGTTTGACTCGGGAGCGAGTCATTGTTTTGTTAATCCGGACATAATCGGAAAGGGACAATTCCGGAAGGAACCCGGAGAGGACTTTGGGTTAATACAGGCAGCTGGAGGCCAAGTGATGTTTTCATTATGAATGGTTAAGAATGTTCCCGTGATGTTTGGCGAAGTGAACATGCCAGCGGATCTAGTGATCTGTAGAGTTAAGTCCTACGATGTCATTTTGGGAATGGACAGGTTAGGCAAGCACAGAGCTCACTTGGATTGTCATCGGGGAAGGGTGCGGTTTGAGAGAGACGGAGAGGTCTTGGTTTATCAGGGAGTTAGACCAACCTCGTGAAGTTTGGTGGTTTCAGCTATTCAAGCAGAACGGCTGATAGAGAAGGGTTGTGAGGCGTATCTAGCAACGATCACTACCACAGAAGGAGGACCGGATGTAGACTTGGGCAGTATACCGGTGGTGCAAGAATTCAAGGATGTTTTTCAGGCGTTGGCTGGACTGCCACCAGCTCGTTCAGATCCGTTCACGATTGAACTTGAGCCGGGGATAGCTCCATTGTCCAAAGCACCATACCGGATGGCGCCAGCAGAGATGGTGGAACTGAAGAAGCAGCTAACAGAGTTGTTGGACAAAGGGTTCATTAGACCTAGTAGTTCACCATGGGGAGCACCAGTGTTGTTCGTGAAGAAGAAGGATGGGAGTTTTAGGCTTTGCATTGATTACCGCGGATTGAACCGTGTGACTGTGAAGAACAAGTATCCACTTCCCAGGATAGACGAGTTGTTGGACCAACTCAGGGGAGCTACATGGTTTTCTAAGATCGATTTGGCATCAGGGTACCATCAAATACCCATAGAGGAGACATACGTGCGTAAGACTGCCTTTAGGACAAGGTATGGTCATTATGAGTTTGTGGTCATGCCGTTTGGTTTGACGAATGCGCCAGCTGCATTCATGAAGTTGATGAATGGCGTATTCAAAGAGTACCTAGATGACTTTGTGATCATTTTCATAGATGATATTCTAGTATACTCAAAGGATGAGGAAGAACATAAGAATCATTTGCGGACTATTCTGGAGAAGTTGAGAGAACAGAAGCTATATGCCAAGCTCAGTAAGTGTAGCTTTTGGCAATGGCATATAAGGTTCTTGGGCCACATTGTTTCGGATAAGGGAGTGTATGTGGACCCAGGAAAGATTCAGGCTATTGCGGATTGGCCTAGACCAGAGAATGCTACGGAGATAAGGATTTTTCTCGGACTAGCTGGTTACTACAGGCGGTTTGTCAAAGGTTTTACAAGCATGGCTCAGCCAATGACAAAGCTGACTGGTAAGGATGTGGAGTATATCTGGACGGATGAGTGTGAAGAGTGCTTCTCAAAGTTAAAGGAGTTACTCACTAGTGCACCAGTATTGGCGTTACCAGAACCGGGTGAGCCATACGTGGTATACACGGATGCATCCAGGAAAGGACTAGGGTGTGTTCTGATGCAGAATAGAAAGGTGATAGCTTATGCTTCGTGGCAGCTACGGAAGCATGAAGGAAACTACCCTACGCATGATTTAGAGATGGCGGCTGTGGTATTTGCACTTAAGATATAGAGATCTTACTTGTATGGGGGAGAAGGTGCATATATACACGGACCACAAGAGTTTAAAGTACATCTTTACTCAACCGGATTTGAACTTGAGACAGCGTAGATGGATGGAGTTGGTAGCGGACTATGACTTGGAGATAGCATACCATCCAGGAAAGGCCAACTTGGTGGCGGATGCGTTGAGTAGGAGAAGGGCTAGCGTATAATCAGAACAGAATGTTGGAAGCATTGTGAACATGCTAAGGACATTGCAGCTGAATGCAATAACGGAAGGGGTTGAACTGTTGGGTCTGGAAGCTGCGGATAGAGCTGACTTGTTGACTAGGATTTGGATTGCTCGGGAGCAGGATGAGAATCTGAAAAAGGTGTCACAGAATGATAAGACGGAATATTAGACTTCAAACAATGGGACCATTGTTGTGAACGGACGGGTCTGTGTTCCAGATGTGAAGGAGTTAAGGGATGAGATCCTGAAGGAGGCACATCAGTCAAGGTTTTCTGTTCATCCGGGAATGACCAAGATGTATCAGGATTTGAAACGGTACTATCATTGGGTTGGGATGAAACGTGATGTGGCTAAGTGGGTAGCCGGATGTGAGACGTGCCAATTGGTTAAGGCAGAGCATCAGTTTCCTAGTGGTTTGTTGCAAACGTCGCCAATGCCGGAATGGAAATGGGACATGATCACCATGGACTTTGTACTGGGATTACCTAAGACTAAGAAGTTGCATGACGGGATATGGGTCATTGTGGATCGTTTGACCAAGTCTGCTCACTTCTTAGCAATGAATAAGACTGATGGAGTACCAAAGTTGGTGGAAATGTACATTGATCAGATCGTGAGGTTGTATGGAGTGCCAGTGAGTATCATCTCAGATCGTGATCCGAAGTTTACTTCGAGGTTCTGGAAAGAGTTCCAGGAAGCGTGTGGAACGCGGTTGCATATAAGTACAGCGTATCATCCTCAGACTGATGGGCAATCAGAACGGACGATCAGGATATTGGAGGATATGTTGAGAGCGTGTGTACTGGACTGGGGCGGTAGTTGGGAAGACTACTTGCCGTTGGCTGAATTTGCATACAACAATAGTTACCAAAGGAGCATTGAGATGTCTCTGTATGAGGTGTTGTATGGCAGGCCGTGCAGGACACCATTATGTTGGACACAAGTGGGGGAGCGTAGTGTAATGGGGCCAGCAGTGGTCGAGGCTACTACAGAAAAGATCAGACTGTTAAAGGTTAAGCTGAAAGAGGCTATGGACAGGCAGAAAAGTTATGCAGACAAGCGTCACAGGGATTTGGAATTCAGTGTGGGTGATATGGTTTATCTAAATGCACTAACTTATAAGGGAACAAATAGGACAGCTAAGAGTGCCAAGTTGAATCCGAGGTACATGGAGCCGTACCGGATACTGGAAAGAGTTGGTGCAGTGGCTTACAAGTTGGACTTGCCATCAGAAATGGGAGCATTCCATAATGTATTCCATGTGTCACAGCTAAGGAAACACATTACCGAACGGGAAACGGTTATAGAGAAACCACCAGCAGACTTGCAAGAGGATCTTGCAGTAGTGGCTAGGCCGGTTCGGGTGATAGGTCGGAAAGAAAAGACTAAGCGTGGGAAGCTGGTCAGAATGGTTCAGGTCATATGGGACTGCGACGGACAGGAACAGGTTACTTGGGAGAATGAGGCTAGGATGAAAGCTGAGTATCCCAAATGGTTTGACAAGTTGCAAACAGATGAGTCGGATTCGAGGACGAATCCAGAACGGGTGGGAGAGAGTTGTAGCATACGTATCCGAGTAAATTCGGAATGATCGTACCGGATAAGGTATTGTCCGAGGAATAATCAAGCCAAGGGTCGGATATTGGCTGGGAAATGGAGGTTCAGAATATGGTCGGGTGATGACCGAGGGAATAGTCGGGTGGTGGCTGGATAGCCGAGCCGGACGGACCATATCCGAGGGAAACAGGGTCCAGTCCGTGAGAAATGGGATTTATCCAAGAGTCTGGGAGGTTAGTCCGAGTGTCAGTTGACTGTCTCCGAGGGAAAAAGGGAAACCTCCGAGAGAAATAGAGGATTAGCCGAGGTGGGACAAGTTGTCCGAGAGAAATAGGAATATCCGGGTGAAAAATGGAAAACACCTCGGATAAGGGCGGTTTATCCGAGTGGGAAGAGGATTTGGGCCGTGGGCCAAGTGTTTGGTCGGCTATTTTGTGGTTTATCGAGGGAATGGTCAAGCCGGTACAGGAAATAGCCGAGAGAATCGAATCGGACCGGGATAAAACCTACTGGAACCAGGAAAACGTCAGATAAGTCCAGGTTATCTAGGGTTTTGCGAGTTTATAAGGGATTTTGAGACTTTTCTCGGGAGAGTGGTGTTTATTCGTAAGCAATAAAGCAAAGAAAGAGAATAGTCGAGAGAAAACCCTAAGAAAAGCAGTTTATCCCGTGGACATCCGAGAGAGATCAGGTTATCGCCGAGCAGATCTGACCATCGCCGAGATAAACTGAGTTTGGTTCGAAGAAAGGTGAACGGATCGAGAGATAGCCGAGGGGAAAAGGATCGGATCGTATGGACAGCCGAGAGATTCTTAAGGAGATCGGATATCTTCGTTTTGGTGCGGTTTTCATCGGGATTTCTTCTGACCAATCTGTTTTCAGCCTTGTTTAAGGTGAGTGCGTGACTGTGGTTTGTGTCTAGAGCCGTAGGATTGCTAGGGTTGAATGTTTGCATGTTGATTGTGTGATTTTCATGTTATGTGTTTAGAACTGATAAGCAATTCTCATGTTATGATATATTATGGTGTTTACCGTGGCATAGATGATGTCTAGCTAACCTCAGGGTAATCTGGATCATGTACTAGCTTAGGGGATTTGGGATTCTCGCTGAAGTAGACATGGGTCTTAAAAAGGGATTGAACTTGGTTGGTTAAGTTAGATGATCATGGGCGTTTGATATTGTTATGTCTATTGCGAATTGATTGTGTTGAATGTTGAATCCGAAAGTTTGATTGCGTGTTTGGTACTGACCAGGTGTTACGGGATAACCGTACTCACTAAGTATTTATGAAATACTTATGCCTCTCTTCTTGAGTGTGTAGGTACTAAGCAGTAAAGGGGCGAGACTAGGCGGCAGTGATGGATATGGATGGATCGGGACTGGGTTTTATTTATGTTTAAGACGTTGTGCTTTGTCTTATGGTTTTGGTGTTTGATCGTTAGGTTGCTAGATGATCAGTTGTAATCGTTAAGGAACCTTGTACTTTGGTATTTGATAACTCCGAATCCTGTTAAAGTGTTTTATGAAAGTTAAATAAATAAGATGAATTGTTTTATATTCCACTGTGTGTTGATAAAAAAGAATAAGAATAAAGGAAAAAGTTCAATAAATATGAATAAGTATAGAAACGGACTTAGAAGATATAGTGAGACACAGCCACGGTACGGTTTACCAGGTTGGGTTACCACAAAATACATCCACATTGGGCTGTTATGTGTTCAAAAAGATTCAACAGATCGTTCCGACATGTGGACAATCAGGACGATGCTTACTAGCAACACAATCAGTTTGCCTGTTCCTAAACAACCTGGATATTTCATTCCAAATACAACGCTTTACCAATCCACGTTGAGGTCCAATTCCCATTTTATAAATGACACAATTTGATCCTCGTTTCCATTGAGACATTGGATCCGTTCAAGGTATTTTCAGTTTTTCAAATTTTATGTATGTGTAAATTGTGAGATAATCAAAGTTATGTACACTTTTATCATTTATCTATTTTCTACATTTGTAATATGACAATATGAGTACTCGTTTATTATTAAATTTTCTTTTCCAAAATAATTTTTTATCTAAAAATTATGAGAATAATTAAAAAATCAATATTATAACGAATAATTTATTTGCTTTACAAATAACATGACAAACATACAGTTTCACGAACTATCCTGTTTGCACCATGCTCTAGTTTTTTAGATAAGCTTATCTCCTTTAACCTATATAAATTGCATCTTTTATAATAATTTCGATCAATAATAACAATCAAGAAGCCATTTGTTCATATTATACTAATTAACCATTTGTTCAACCATTAGACTATTGGGGTTTGAATATACGTAAGTTAAAATTCTTCTGATTTGTATTTATTTTCTACCTCTACAATTTTGTTAATATTACATTCGATAGTGCCTCCACCACAACATATAATTAGTTTAGTTCCAAATGTAATTCTAGGCTTCTTTTATTAGTTGATTTATTAGTTGAGCTAACGACACTTAGTAAGAATAGCCAGTGGAAACATTAAAACTGCCTCCTTACAAAAGTCATCTACGCATATAAGTGCGTTGGAAAACGAAAATATGTACGTTAGTAATATATATTTATATACTAGATTTATAATTCGCTTTTGTATTAATAATTTAATTTATTTTTTTAGCTACTATTTTTAAATTATCAAAACTATAATAGATTTATAGAAATTTTCTTTTATATAAAAGAATTTAAAATATTATACGTAGTCTTCTCTAATTTTTATTTACAAAATTTAAAATATTATTAAGTTAAATAATAACACTGACACCTATAAAATTATCCAACGTTCATGTACACATACTTTTGATTTAGAGAAGAGTTTCCTTGCTAAGATCTTAGTATTTTGTTTTGTTTTCCATAAGATTTTTACAGTTCTTTTTCTTTTAAGATTTATTTGTTCAAATATTTAGTTTTTTTTATTGAATGTCTTATTGATGTTGTGTATCTATGCATATATAATTCATGATTCATGTTGATTCACATTTAATTTTGTTAGGAAGGTGCAATGATCATGCAAAGCCGTTTTTTCTTTCTCCACCAGGTCATCTACGAGTTTTAGCTTATATCTTTATTCAGTTTTCATTGAGATTTATTTTTTGTAGTCTAATATTTGACAAGTTTTAGTTTTTAAACTTGTAGGATCACTGGTGTGGAGTCTTCTCATTATTTTTTTACTGTTTTTATATTTTGTGTGCAATCTACATGCTTTAATTTGAATATTTTAGCTCTATATATCAATTTAAGTTTGATTCATAATTCTGTCATATTTTGTTATTTAAATATAATCTTAGAACATATTACTTATGTGTTATTTATGTTGGTTCAAATCTAAGTAGTGGCTATGTATAGAAATCATATTTTACTACTTGTTAAATTTCGAGTGTAAAGTTATTTATGTAATATTTTTCTCTGTTAGTTTTTAAATCAGAAGCACCAAGTTTATTAATCATTATGTATTTTATAATATGTTTTAAAAACTCATGTAAATCTATTGTAACTTTAGATAGTTGTTCAATGTCGATACCAATACTTTAGAAATCAAGAATTTCTTAAAATTAAATATGAAATTAAATTTTTTTAAAATTTTTTTTATATTGTACATCTTTTATTAGTAATTTTTATATTTTATTTTAATTTATACAAATATTTTTGTACGTTTGATATACGTATGACTTATATTGTATTTCTATTAAGCTCTTTTGTTGTTGATTTTCAAAATAGGTAGCATAAACATCAAGTTAATTTCTTTTATACGAATGTTTTCTCTTTATTAAATTTTTTTATACTAATTTTTATTATAGTTATCTTATATGGACTTTTCTCAAAAGCTTATAGCATTATTTTTTTATAAGTTAAGTTATTTTTTTATGTTGCTTTTCAAAAATATTAGCCCAAATATCAGGTTAGTTTTATTTTATATGAATTTTATCTTTTGTTACTTTACTTCTTTTGATAATAATCCCTATTTTATTTTTAAACATAATGTTATACCATATTGAAAGAGAAAAAAAGCTTTTTTATAAAAATATATTTAATTTTTCATCATATCATAATAGGCTTAAAACAGTTTGGTTTAATATCTAAAAAATCACAATTGGGAATTATAGTATTATGATATATGCATGTGAGCATACTTACGATGTCAAATAGTCAGTAGTTACTTCAACATCTTGGTCAGAAAAAACCGAGTGAAAGAAGTGGAGTTCAAACATAATACCTCTACATGATGCAATTTAACGTATCGCGTTAAAAGTTAACTAAATTTATTATTTAATTTATTTCAGTATTCATTATATTTTCATAATGAATAGTAAAACAATGGTAATTATATTTTTGAGATTACAAACCTTGAAATATTCTTGGGTTCAGAATTGTGGTCAGGAGCATGGTAGGTTTGACAGGTTTGACAACACTTTTCATTATTATCTTTTGAGAATTGGCGGTAACATTACCCCAACGAATAACACAAACAATTGGTCCATTGTAAAAAAGTGGTAATAAACATAGGTTGTATTCCAGATTAGAATATATAAATGAGTTGTTGGGAAAACGTGCTTACTCTTTTTAATTACAAGTAAATATCTATTTTATTATGACTCCTCTCATTAACGATGTCATTAGCTTCACTTGGGCAGCAAAAGTTCTCATTCTTATTCTTACCGTAAAGGTCCTCGTTCTTGTTGACGGCCTCGCTAAACTCGGCATGAGAACGAATCCTAAAATTTTGCCTCTCAATAGTGTTGTCATTCTGATAAACCTGTACAAATGTTGTTTTCTGAGTGAAGTGGATTATAAACTAATGGGAAGTCACCCTGTATGTGGTACTGTTGTTAAAGTTTGTAACTTTGTAGAAAACACCGAGATTGAAGTGTTGTTGATAACAACCTATTCGATTAACTGGTATGAAGGCGTAGATTGTAGTGGACTATAAAAAATTGTGTTAAAACAGAATTTGTTAAACAAAATATAATAGTGTTGATGGAATTTTCAGTTTACAATGAAAAAATAAACTTAATAAGAATAAAAACTTGCTAGTATCCTTAAATCGAGAAGAAGCAGTTCATAACCCATCAGTACGCTGCCTTTTTTTAAGTTTCGTGCCTCCTAGTAGTGGATAACTCTAGCTAGCAGTTCCTTGTTTGTAAAACTTTTTGTAAGGTCATTGAAAAGCAAAGGAAAATCTATCTTGTCAAAAAGAAAAGCATTCATCATTGTAATAGGGAATACATTTGAGTTATCAAGATTGTAAGGTCTTGTATAAGTTGTTTTAAATTTAAATAGTTATTTATAGTGAACAGCAATGATTTCCAAGTTAGAAATTTTTCTAATTTATACTATAATTTTTAGCTTTTACGATATTTATTTTTTAGCTAGTTTAACTCTTTTCACATTGAATTTCCATTTAATTTTAATAAATACTATATTTTAGTTTGTACTTAAGTTTTTTTATTTTTATTTTTATTTTTCCATCTATGAAATGAAATTAATGTTTTTTATTTTCTTGTCAATTGATTTAGAAGTTAAAAGTTTTCTAATTTATACTACAAATTATAACTATTACGATATTGGTTTTTTTGTTAGTTTAACTGTATTGAGAAATATCTATTTAATTTTAAGGGATACTATATTATGGTTATTTAATGTAATTTAGTTGTTATTTAAACTATTTTATTTTTTTCCATCTTCAAAACGAAATTAAAATAGCCTGCCATAAAAAGTGTTTCATCTTTGGTGGACATTTAACTGACCACACTTGCGCTTGGAGCTTGCTCACATCTAGACCGTAAAAAACCTTTGGCATGACCTGTTGCTTCATATTTTGTTCTGTGTCATACCCCGATTTAACCGTGTACCGTCCAGTTTTGGTAAAAATCCATCCTATAATATCCTTCTGTTGCTGTCTAGTAGTCGGCAGCCCGATGATTAGAGAAACATCCTCTGGGATGATCAGTCGGTGTAATAGTGGTATATTCCACGTTGAAGTTAATTGGTCAATCAGTTGGTTAACTGTTAGCTGAGGGTAGATATTATACCCTTTGCTAGTGGCTGATCTTGTGATTGAGTCAGAAATCCACGGATCATTCCATACGGATATGGAGTGATCAGAACCCACTCTTTTGATGAGTCCTTTATGTATCAGAGATCTAGCAGATGTGATACTTTTCCACCCATACGACGCAGAATATGTCCGTATTTGGTCTAGCAGTGTACCATTCCGAAATTAACGTCCTTTAAAAACCATTGCAAATAAAGAATCTGAGAACTCTATAAGTCTCCGCAGCTGTTTAGCGAGTAACGCAGTATTAAAGTCTTTAATCACTCTAAAACCAAGGCCCCCTTAGATTTTTTGTTTACATAATTGATTCCAAGCTATCCAATGCATACCTCGTGTCTGTACATTTGTATTTTACCAAAATTTCACCACCGTGCTAGTTAACATAGCAGTTAACGCTTTTGGGAGCCTAAAACATGACATTGCAAATGTCGGGACTGCTGATGCCACTGATTTAATAAAGATTTCATTGCCTCCCTTCGATAGAAGTCTGGCCGTCCAATTATTGACCTTCTTCTGTTGCCTCTCCAGGAGAAAATTAAAAATCTTTGTCTTTGTGCACCCCATACTTTCCGGTATCCCCAGATATGTATCCATACCTCTGACTGTTGTAATGCCTAATGTATTATGAATCATAGTCTTGGTGGTCGGATCCACTGTATGTCCAAATTGTACCGAAGATTTATCAAAATTAATCTGTTGTCCCAAAGCCGTTTCATATAGGCATCAACTTTATATAGTATAAACTAGGTTTTGATTAAATACTTTTAACACTACTTAAAATACAACAGTAAATTATTTTATATAATGTTTGGTTATAAAAAAATTATTTAGTGTTTTTCTATAGTTAATATTTTAAAAACTTTATGATTATTTTTAAATTTTTGACTAATATACGTTTTATATTATGAATTCATAAATAAAATAACTATTTATAATATGTATTATCTATTGTGTTTTAACTATTTAAAAAAAATTTAAAAATCATCAATTTAAATAGGAAATTGTATTCAATTTTTTCAAGTATTTAAAAATGATTTTTTATATTTTAAATTTTATTACTCTTAACAACTTTCATTACTAATAGATTAATCACAGAAACATATTTAATTTTAAAATATTTTTGGTGATTTATTTTTAGATTGTAATAATATATAAGTTCTCAAATAAAACAAAAATTTAGAATTTATATATGAAGTTCTCAATAAAAATAACCTCTTATATAGAATATTGTATTTAACTTTTACCAATGGCTAATAACTTTTTAAGTCAAAATATTAATTCTTTTTTTTACTTATTATTTACTATTTGAATTCATCGAGAATATATTTACGTTTTGACTCTTTGCCTTCCATTTTTATTCTATTTGCTATTTTAAGTTATTTATTAAAATATATTTTAAAATATAAAATAATTTTGTTAATATGTATACTGTTAGCTAGAACATTAATTAAAATGAGTTCAAGTATATATACTTCTGTTTTGAAATAATATCAACAAATAAAAGTCGATCGATCTTTAAATTTTAAATATCTTTGAAATACACTAGTTTTAGATATACCAAAATCTAATTGAGATTGCATTTTAACATGTCAAGATATAGTTTAGATCAATTTTTTTTGTAGAAAACATATAAATCTCTTTGTAAATACTACAAAAATGACATAAAGTTGTTCAAATCATAATTTCTATTTGTCTTTATAGTTTTTTATAAGAATCATATATGTATAATTTTAAAAATGTTTTGTCTGATCAGACACTGGTAATTTAATATACCAAAAAACCACCTAAAAGCGTAAAAAATAATCAATTTATATTTAATAAATATTATATTGAAATAAAAATATATAATAATACTTTAATTCTTCTAACTAAAGAAAATAACTTTTATCATCATCTTTAGCTTCATTCTTGTTATGTATTGGTTGTTTCAAATCATATTTGAAAATTGTTGCCTTCAAGTAGTTTTAATTTTATAAGTAATAGGTATGATATGTTTTTTTAACAATTAATCTTTGTAATAATTTATAACAAAAAATAGCAATAAAAGTATTATATTATAATAAATAAAATGTTCTTTAATGATGAATTTATTTAAATTATATGTAAAACAACATTTATTATTAATTTAGGATAGTTTTTATATAATTGAAAGTGTTATTTTTAATTAATAAGTTTTTCTAATCTTATATTCAGTTGATTTTTTTTTCATTCGACATGATTTTCTTATATTTATATATTTTATTAGTTAGTATAATATTAGATTTCAGAAATTTTTCAACAAGTCAAAAAAGAAAATAATTAAATAAAAATATAATTAATTACAGAAAATGATGTGGACCAATGAAATATATTTTTAATAATTTATATGATTTTTTATAAAATAATAATATGTTAATTTTCTTTTTATTGTTAATAGAAAAATAAGATTTGATTTCCAAACTTTTTAAACTCATTTTTATTAACAATTATCTTAAAATTTAGAAACTTTACTAATAGCAACAAAAATATAAATAATTAAAGTTTAGAAACTTTACTAATAACAATAAAAATGAAATTAATTAACTTTAATGTATATAATTAAAATAAATGGTGATATATACCAATATAATTAAATTTTTTAAATCCTATGTGGGCACTCTTAGAGACCTATTGCATCAACTTTTATCAAATTACTAGGTATATAACTCGTGCTATGCGCGAGTCTGTATTAATAGTTTGGTTTAACTTTTTTTTACCTATTATCTTTAAAATTATTAAAACTAAAATATATTTGTAGAAATTTTCATTTTTATAAGAGAATTTAATATATAATATGTAATATTTTCCTATTTTTATTTATAAATTTTAAAAACTATCAAATAAAGCGAAATCAATGTTTTATTTTCTGGTCAATTAATTTAGAAGTTAAAATTTTTCTAATCTATATTATAAGTTTGAGCTTTTATAATATTGTTTTTTTTTGTTAGTTTAAATCTTTTGAAAACAAATTCTATTTTATTTTTAAGGATACTATTCTTTTGATTTTTTAACATATTTTTTTTCTATTTGTTACCAAAACTTTTTTATTTAACTTTTCCATGATTAAAACAAAATTAAGGTTTTAATCATACTTAACATTTTTTTGGTTTAATAAAAATTGCTGATGTACACCAATCATATCGAGTTTTTTAATCCTATGTGGACGTCTCTTTTGAAAACAAATTTCCATTTTATTTTGAAAGATACTATTTTTTGGTTTTTTAACATAATTTCTTTTATATTTGTTAGTTAAGCCTTTTTTATTTTAGTTTTTCCATCTATAAAGCGAAATTAATGTTTTAAATTTTGGCGGATGCTATATTTTGGTTTTTTTAACACAATTTTCTTTTCTATTTGTTACTTAAGCTTTTTTATTTTAATTTTTCTATCTATAAAGCAAAATCAAATTTTTATATTTTCTGGTCAATTAATTTAGAAGTTAGAATTTTCTTAATATATATTATAGGTTTTAACTTTTATGATATTGATTATGTTTTGTTAGTTTAACTCTTTTGAAAATAAATTTCTATTTTATTTTTAAGTATACAGTTTTTTGGTTTTTTAACATAATTTTATTTTCTATTTGTTACTTAAACTTTTTTATTTAATTTTTCCATGATTAAAACAAAATTAAGATTTTAATCATACTTAACATTTTTTGTTTAATGAAAATTGCTGATGTGGACCAATCATATCGAATTTTTTAATCATATGTAGACGTCTTCATTGCACTATTCCATCAACTTTTATATAGTATAGACTAGGTTTAGCACGAGTCTGTATCAATAGTTTAGTTTAATTTATTTTATGGTATTATCTTGTAAATTATCAAAACAATAATATGTTTATTAAAAAAATCTTTTATATAAGATAAATTATAATATATTGTGTAGTTTTCTCATATTTTTATTTATAAAGTTTTTAATTTTAGTATGTGAAATAATAACAATAACACCTATCAAATTATCCAGCTTTGACATACACATACGTTTGATTTAGATAAATGTGTTTTTGCTAAGATCTTGGTATTTTGTTTTTGTTTTCATAGGATTTCTACAGTTCTTTTTTCTTTAAAGTTTATGTGTTTAAACAATTATTTTTTTATTGAATGTGATGTTGTGTACACATGCATTTATAATCCATGATTCATGTTGATTCACATTTATTTTTGTTAGGAAGTTGCAATGATCATGCAAAGCCATTTCTTCCTTCTTCACGAGGTCATCCATGAGTTTTAGCTTATATCTTTATTCAGTTTTCATTAAGATCTATTTTTTTGCACTCTAATATTTGATAATTTTAGTTTTTATACTTGTAGGATCGGCGGTGTGGAGTCTTTGCATTATTTTTTACTATTTTTATCTTTTGTGTGCATTCTATATGCTTTGATTTGAATATTTTATCTACAAATACCAATTTGAGTTTGATTCATAACTCTCTTATATTTTATTATTTAAATAGAATTTTAGAATGTGTTACTTATATGTTATTAATGGTGGTTCAGATATAAGTAGTGACTATGTATAAAAATCAGATTTTAGAACTTGTTTAATTTTGACTATAAGGTTATCTATGTTGTGTTTTTCTTTGTTAGTTTTTAAAATCAGAAACACTCAGTGTATTAATCATTGTATATTTTACTCCTGTAAACCTACTGCAACATTAAATAGTTATTTATTGTTAAATTATGAATTTTTTTGAAACTAATTTCAAATTAATTTTGTTATAATTTTTTTATATACTTTACATCTTTTGATAGTAGTTTTATATTTTATTTTTATTTATATAATTTATTTTTGTATGTTTGATATACATAGGATTTATATTTGTTTTTATTAAGCTCTTTTGTTGTTTCTAACAAAATAGGTAACATATACATCAAGTTAATTTCTTTTATAGGAATGTTTTTTCTTTGTTAAATTTATTTTTATATTAATTTTATTTAGGTTTTTTTTTGTCAACAAGCAACCATATATTAAATCAATTTTGGTTAATGGTTTCGGTTTCCGAAGATTCCGTTTCCGTCAACCGAGTCTGACTTACATGGGAAAAGAGAGAACCTCGTATCAGCACAGATATTTTGACTAAGAGGGATAAACCGAATAATACATTCCTCAAATGAGGTCCTAAGTAGAAATAAATAATCTAACTTTGATCTAAAGGCTGGCCAATCCACAGGAGCCTCGACCATCTGAACCAAATTCAGGCAATCCGTCTCGATACAAACTCTGTGAACTCGTCTCTCTCTTAGGCATGTCATTGCCTAAAAAAGTCCGTCTAGTTCCGCATGTAGAGCTGATAAACTTCTCCTACATCCTTGTTGTCCGGTGGTGATATGTCCTCGTGTGTCTGTTAGAAGCCACCCTAATCCACTCACTGGACCGTGATCAACCCATGAGGCATCAATCTGACACATCGGGACTTGGGGGAGCCCTCTCGGAGACTCAAGGACTAGCCTGTCCTCCCTCTAATCCTCAATCTCTTCCTCGTTTGCTTTCCTCCATCTTTCTGCTTCGAGGATTGCATGTTGTAGGGTATCCACGGGTGATACCACTTTCCCATTGTAAACTTTATCATTCCATGCCTTCCATATGTACCAGATGATCCATGGATAAATATATCTTTGGGGCACGGATAGCTCCCTTTCTCGAATCCTCCAAAATAAAAAATCTAAGTTTCCATATAGAGATGAACACGGGAAGCAACCCGGAAGTGACAGAAAGTCCAAAAGTGCCCATACCTGCAAAGTAGGGGGCATTCAAATATCATGTGATTAATCGTCTCTTCTGGGTCACCACAACGGGGACAGCTCTTTTCCGTACCTAGGTGTCGAGAGTAAAGCCTTTGACAGGTAGCCACACAACCTGTCAAAGCTTGCCAGATGAAGTGGCGAAGTTTTGGGGCCGTTTGAATCTTCTAAACATGTTTTAGAAGACTCGTAATGCTTTGTTCTGTCATTGCCATTGGTCTTTGTATCGCTTTAAGGCGTTGGGTAAGTTTATAACCTGATTTAACGGTATAGGCCCAAACATACCCATCTAGTGTTAGATTCTGGCTAGGCCTCATCCCAAGGATGAGTAGGATATCCTCGGGATGGAATAGATCTTGTAAAATCTGAGTATCCCACTCTTTCGTATCGTCTCTCATGAGGTCATAGACTAGTTAGCTCTGGATTCCTATCAACCAATGGAATGATACCGCGTGCTAGTATAACTGGGATCCAAGGTTCACTCCAAACCCTAGTGTTGCAGCCTGACCCTATGGTTTTGCGAAGACCTTGTAGAAGGAGGGGTTTAGCTGCCATAATACTATTCTATCCGAATGATGGAGAATATGACCTATGGACCTTAAGGGGACTTGACAATCGAAAATATCTTCCTTTCAAGACCCTAACCAAAATGGAGGATGGGTATTGGATTAGCGCCATAATTGCTTTGCTAGCAATGAGATGTTAAAGTCGTGTATGTCTCTGAACCCCAGTCCTCCTTCTTCTCTCGAGATACAAATTTTGTCCCATGCAATCCAATGCATGCCCTTATTATTTTGTTTCGAGCTCCACCAAAAATTGGCGATTGCACTTCGAAGGTTGTTTGTGACACCTTGCGGGAGTAGAAAGCACGACATAACAAAGATCGGAAGTGCTTGAGTAACGGATTTTATCTGGACCTCTTTTCCTCCTTTTGAGAGTAGTCTTGCGGACCAGTTATTAACGCGATTGTTCAGACGGTCTTGGACGTAAGCAAAGACTTTCTTTTTTGAGCCACAGATTTGTTCGGGAAGCCCAAGATACATCCCCATGGCTCCCTCATTTGATATTCTGATAGCACTCTTTATCTCACGACGTTGTATTTGTCCAACTTTAGTACCAAAGAGGACCGAAGATTTTGCTGCATTCAGTCTCTGTCCCAAGGCTGTTCTGTAAGAATGAATGATCTTTATTATCTCTGTACTTTGCAGGACAGTTGACTTACAAAAGAATAGGCTGTCATCGGCAAAAAGTAGGCGGGACACTCTTGGACTAGCTCGTGCAATCCTTAGTCCTGTCAAGAGGATAATTTTATCAGCTCTTCATGGTTTCCGGTGATCTCATTAAATTCTTCAATCATTAACCAGACATTGTGCCGATTTAAACTCATTCAGGTTAATCGTTCCTAAACCCGTTCTCGGTGTTCTACTACCGGATCTCCGTAAACAAATGTCATAAAGATCTTGTGTCCTTCAAAGGTTGTTTCTATGTCTTTCATGCGGTCATCCGAATATAAGATAATAACCAAGGGATCATTCATATAAAATAGGGTTAAACCCCCACATCGGCCTTTGGCTCAACAGTAAAGACTTGCTCAACCAAAATAAACTTGCATAGATTGCAGAAAATAACGATTGTTTTTTTGTTTCAGATAAAAAGAGAAAGCTAGGTTGAAAACATTTATGAAGCTCATTCAGATGTTCTTTGGTCAAGTCGGCTCCCGCCCTTTTACAATTTCATGCAATGATATTCATTAGTTCGGATCCTTGACCACGCCAGACTTAGGCTCATTTTTGCTTTCGAAATAGATGGTGGTCCGTTAACCTCCTCACGGAGAGGGATTTGGCTGCGGCGTACTGAAGGGGGAATGGGGGCTTTTGGGCTTGGGCCCGGCCCACCAGATTTTGTCTTGTTTTTTGGCTTTGGAGAGGAGCGTCCCTTACTCAGCAGGTGCTTTTTGATCCCAAAGCCCATTGACGACGACGGGCTCGCCTGAGGTTTCTTCTTTATCGTAGTTGACGTCGATGTCGCCGTTGTTGGCTTAAGAATCTCCGGTGATATTGGCGTGTTTTGGTTCTCCGTCTGATCGATTATAACTGTCAGATCTTCTTCCTCCTCCTCTGCTGATTCATCATCGTCCTCTTCCAGTGCTTCCAAGGTCTCTGCTCCGATGAGATTCCCCTCTGCATCCAGATCTTCTGCTCCTGCGAAATCGATGTTCGAAGGACTTGGCAAAATCCTTTCAGCAGCTTGCGTTTCTGCGGCCATCAGATCTTCTCCAAGAAGGTCATCGTCGTCCCCCAGAAGGTCCTCATCGTATAAATTCTCATCCTCCTAATTCCATTCTCCTTCTACATCTTCGGCATATTCATTGTATAACAGGAGAGCATCAATTTTTTCAGGTGGATACTTCTTCGTTGCTAGCTCGAGGGCCGACTGGCCGGGATCTCCAATAGCTGCATCGAGGTCTTTTTGGGCTGCCTCCAGTTGAGCTTCATCAACGGTATGTTGAAGCTCTTCTTCTTCTTCCTCAAGCGTAAGTTCGTACCAACTTTTCTTCTGTACTCCTGATGTAATTAACATGGTGTTGTTCACTGCATTTGCAGGAGATTTTATGGTTTCATCGTTCTTCTCAAAGGTGAGATATTTTTTGGCTGAGCTGCCAGATTCCGATTCCTCGCCTACTTCCACGATTATCCCCTTCTCCCCAACAACTTATTTGTTCTGAAGCGATATTTTAAAAGGGCGACTGCGGGTGTGGGAAGGTGATGAACTCAGGTGTATCGCTTTTTGATGGGTGGGGATGGAGTCAGAAAGTGTTTCTTAAGAAACAGATTGTTGCTTTGCTGGTTTCTGTCCTAAGGGATCAGAAACACCTCCCTTACGGCCTGAGTAATTAGCGGTCGTGAAATGGGCACTGAGTTCACGAGGGTTTTTGTTCTGATTATGGGTGCGGCCCTTAGATCCATCTTTGGTTTGCTCCACCTGTGGCTCCCTTTCTCTACGGTAAGAGGATTCTCCCTCTTTGAAGCTGTGTGTTTTCCGGGTGCTTTTTGAAAAAGAATCGTCATATCTTCTGTTCCGGTCCGTCAGATCTCGAGGTTGAGAGCTCTCACCAAAGCGGGTTGGATGAAGGAAGGAGCTTCCCTTACGTGAGAAGTGGTTACGACGCTCCTGTCGGGTGTCATATTGAGCTTCACACTGATGTTCCTACGACAGGTCTTGACGAGTTTCCAGGCAGTTCTAGATGTTGTCTCTTTTATAGGTATCAGTTCTTCTTAGTTCGCGGGAACTAGATTCCTTCCTAGTTGCAGGAACATGATGGTTCGAGCTTTGATTTTTTAGATTTACACCTCTGTTAAGGCGCCTCGCTGAAGAGAAGGAGGGCCCTTGTTCTGGGTGCGGTGGCAGTAGTGGAGGGAGAGCCGCTGGGGCCAATGGATGCCCTTCTCTTGCAGCTTCCCTTACTGCAATATTTTCTCTGCGTTGTTGATCTGAGGGCAGGTCCTCTCCTCATGTGAGATATGTCCACAGGTGAAACACCACATGTAGAGCTTCTCATACTTCAGCTCAATTTTAACAATTTCTCCTAATGATATACGTGCTTTTTTTCCAAATTTCAAAGGCATATCTGCATTGAGGGAGACTTGGACTTTTGCTGCTGCCGCCTCTACAGACTTAATTTACCCAAGAGAACTTCCAATCTCAGAGAAGATTTTCTCCATCCAAAAATGGGTGGGAATAGCAATGATTTTTATCCAAAAGATCATGGTGTTTGGGAATTCATCCCCAAAAGATCATGGTGTTTGGAAATTCATCCCCAACGTGAGGAGCCCATCTTTCCAGAGAAAATGACCACTTGTTAAAGTGGCAAGGCCGTTTATTAAGGACCTTCAAGAGACTGGCTTCAGAGTTGAAATCGAACTGAAACCATGAGTTCCCCAGATTTATGCCATGGACCTGTCCTTCAACATCCCATATGTTAGCTCTTGGCATAAAAGCTACGAGAGCTTCCGTGCTCCTACCGTCGCGGCGGAACATTTTTCCCACCAAGCTTAAGTTGAATTGCGGTACCAGGACAGCATTATTCACTTGGGGAAATTGATGATGTCTCTATCTTCTTGCTGGGATTGCAGGGTTTGACTAGAGGGAGCCTCCATGGTGTTGAGGGAGAGGGTGTGTCTTCGCTTGAAGCAGTAAAGCTCGAAAGTATTCTAGATCTGGAGATTTCGTTAACTGGTTTGAGTTTCTTAGCACTTGGCTAGAGAGAAAGGTTAGTGTTATATGCAAACGATTGGTGACATCCCAAGGAGGGAGAAGCTAAAATCCCGGAGACCCAACCATGGCCTGAAGTATTGTCCGGATAAAGGTATGGATCAAGGCTTCATAATTTACATTTCTTGTCTTGTCCAAATAGGGTCGGCGTAGGAGGAAGATTTTTGAATGAAAGAAAGCTGATTGTTGAGAAAGATCATTCAAATCATAGTTTGGAATAGTTGTTTAGGTAAGAGAAGCTGCGTAGGGGTGCTAGTTATAATGCTCATATAACATGTTTTAAATGTTCAATTTATTTTTTTTATTGGTATTTTCTCAAAATCTTATTGTATCAATTTTTTAGTTAAGTTTTTTATGTTAATTATTAAAACTTTTAGCCCAAATATCAAGTTAGTAAATTATAACATGTTGAAAGCTAAAAAAAAAATATTTATGAAAATGTTATAAAAAAAAATTTGAAACATAAATTTATAATATATTGAAAGCTAATAAAACTTTTTATAAAAACATGTTTAATTTCTCATTATATCATAATAGCCTTAAAACAGTTTGGTTTGATTTAAAAAATTCACAACAGATTATTAAAGTATGGCAGGTATATGGATGAGAGAGTACTTACCATGTCAAATCCTCTACTTATTAATTGACAATATAGTTTAATGAAATATGCTGATTTTTTTAAATTTCATTGGTTAAAAATATCAATCTAACCAAATTAAATGTGACATGGAAATGATGATGTGTAATGATGATGTAATTGTGACATGGCATTTGCTAACACATGTGAATTATGACATGGCAAAAAAAAATTTATGTATTTAATTTATTTTAGTTCAAATAATTATTTTATGAAAACTAAAAAATTTAAAATTTAATTATTAATATTTTTTATCACATGCACAAACATATGTTATATTTTTTTATTACATGCACAAAATTGTACACGTTAAATTGTATAAAAATTATATCATCACATGCACCGACTATATAATCTAAAGTAACATTAATCTAACAATTAATGTTTAACTAAAGAATCTATTTTTGTTGTCCACACAAAACAAAAGCTAAACAAATATACAAAGAGAAGTTAGAGTATACCACGTTTTGTTAACCGAAGTATGATTATCTACTTTTAACAATCTTCTTGAGATTGTCTTTCCGCAATATAATTCAAAGCAACATTAATTGTATCATCAAATTGTATAAAAATTATGAGAATTGTCTTCATCACATGCACCGACTTTATAATTCAAAGTAACATTAGTCTAACAATGTTTAACTAAAGAGCTCATTTTTGTTGTCTACACGAAATAGAAGCTAAACAAATATACAAAGAGAAGTTGGAATATATTTAAGTTCAAATAATTTTCTATGTTTAATTTAATTTAGTTCAAATATTTGTTTTATACAAAGAAGTCTTCGAGAATTTATAGGCTAAATATCTGGATAAATTGAGGAAGATTAATTGAAGACGAAGAAGATGATGAAATTTGCAGATATGTACGCCTGGCCCGCAAATCCGCAGCATGTAACCCGCTCAACCACTATCTACGGATCTGACCCATTTGGCCCTTTAACATAATAAAATGGGCATTTTGTTATAATGAAATGTTTAGTTAAAATTAAACCATATTTTGCTATTAGAGCTATAATTTAATTGCCCTACCTAATTTTTTATATATTACGAAAAATTAAAATATTTATAACGATTTAGATACTATATTTATGTAAATAAATTTTTAAAACTGTTTATGCTTGCACATGCGTGCGGGCCAAACTCCTAGTAGTCAGTAGTTGCTTTAAAATTTTTGTCCAAAAAAGCGTAAACATAATTATAAATATTTATAAATTTTATAAATGTTATAATTTATGTTTCAAAAATTATAACTTTTCATTCAAAATGATAAGTTATATTTTTATTTTTATATCATCCAAATCTATTTCTTTGAACTTGGTATGAAATACTGATATAATTTTTATACAAATATTTATCTGGACAAATATTTAATTTTGAAAGATACTATATTTTTGTTTTTTTAACATTAATTTCTTTTCTATTTGTTAGTTAATGTTTTAATTTTGAAAAACGAAACGAAATTAATGTTTTTAAAAAATAAAAATTAATTTGTAATATTTTAATCAAATTTAACTTTTTATGTTTAATGAAAAACGCTGATGTGGACCAATCATATTGAGTTTCTTCATCTTAACATTTTTGTGATTAATAAAAATGATGATGTGGACCAATCAGATCGAGTTTTTTAATTCCATGTGGAAGCTCTCAATGTACTATGTCATCAACTTTTTATATAGCATAGACTAGGTATATAACTCGCGCTACGTGCGAGTCTGTATTAATATTTTGATTTATTTTTTTAGTTCCTACCTTTAAAATTATTAAAATTATATATATTTATAGAAATTTTTATTTATATAAGATAATTTAATATATAATGTGTAATTTATCCTATTTTTATTTTTAAATTTTTAAAAACTATTAGGTAAAATAATAACAATGACACCTATTGAATTATCTAACTTTGACGTACATATACATTTGATTTGAAGAAATATAATCTTGCTAAGATTTTGGTATTATTTTCTGTTTTGCATAGAATTTTTATAGTTCTTTTTTTCTTGAAGTTTTATGTGTTCAAATATTTAGTTTTTTATTGAAAGTCTTATTGATGTTGTGTACTACTGTATATATAATTCAGGATTCATGTTGATCCGCATTTAATTTTGTTAGGAAGCTGTAATGATCATGCAAAACCATTTTTTTCCCCTTCTCCATCATGTCTTCCAAGAGTTTTATGTTATATTTTTATTCAGTTTTCATTGTTTTAATTGTTAAATCGAATTGTTGTAGATTTTTTTAAATTGATAATTGATAATGGTTATTTTTTATACATGTATTGTTTATTGTTAATTTTTTATTTAACTTTCAAAATTTTTAAACCATATTAACATTTTCTGATTTAATAAATATGTTGATTTGTATCAATCAGATTGAATTTACTTTTCTTGTTGGACATAATTTGTTAAATTAACTTTTAATGTTTTAATTATACTTAATAATTTTTGGTTTGATTTAAAAGCTGATGTGGACCAATTAAATCAAGTTTTTTCGTCTTAATCATACTTAACATTTTTTTATTTAATGAATATGCTGATGTGGACCAATCCGATTGAGTTTTTTAATCTCATGTGGACGTCCTCAATGCACTATGCCCATTTTTTATTTAATGAATATGTTGATGTGGACCAATCAGATTAAGTTTTTTAATCCTATGTGGATGCTTTCAATCCAGTAAGTTTTATATAATGAATATGCCATCAACTTTTGTATATTATATAATGATGATTATGAAGAATTATAGATTTAGCTAATTGGCATCTTGCATATGTCACATGACTTCCGTGACCTGATATTTAGTCAAGTGTAAACAACGTGATTATGATTAGGGAAAAAAATTGTTACGAAGAATTATAGATTATGGATTCTCATGCGATCATAAATCTATATATTTTTATCCTTAACATTTTTTTGTATAGATTAGCGTAAAATAAACGAAGAACTAAAGTTCAAAAAAAAAAAAAAAACCTAAGAATTATAATAGGTGAGAACGCCTCTATATAAACTAGTCTCACTCTCACAAAATTGTATCCGTGCCCAAATTATTTCATTTACACTCACAACTCTATCATATTTTCCCTAATCATGCGGAGCTTCATTTTAGCATTACTATGTCTAGTTCCTCTCTCGATTTCAACCGATGGATTACCAAAGAAACCATGGCCTAAGCCATCAGAAATAGCGGCAGGACACCACCATCACAAAGGCTCCGGCTGCCTTGGAGATTCCAAGGACGGTTTGGCTTGCTCTTCTTCACCTTCGCTGTTGCTTCCGGGTCTTTCAAACATCCCAGGGCTACCCAACATTCCGGAAATACCAAACATCCCGGGAATCCCTAACATTCCAGGGATTTCTAAGGTTCCAGGATTTCCAAACATCCCTGAGATCCCTAACATCCCGGAAATTCCAAAGATCCCAGAAATTCCTAACATTCCAGGTATTTCCAATGTTCCAGGACTCCCAAATATCCCGGAGATCCCTAACATTCCTAAGATTCCTAAAATACCAGGGATTTCTAATATTCCGGGACTTCCTAACTTCCCATGGATCCCTAACATTCCAGGACTCCCTAACATCCCAGGCTTCCCTAGACTGTCTCCTGTACCGCCATTCCAGCCAGTAGTTTTATTGCAATCGCCTGAAATGGAGAATTGCTTTACTAAAGATGTATCAAAGACCGCTGAGAAATGCTTTTCGCATATATTCTCGAGATGGGCAGATAAGGATTTTGCAATGGACAAGGAGTGCTGTGAGATTGTTGTGAAGATGGATAAGAAATGCAATAGCCACATTAGCGTGCTGTTCAAGAGCCGCTTCGTCGCTCCTCTTCTTCGGTACTCATGTCACATCAAGCACACCAAAAACTAAGCAAATCCCTCCAAGGAATATATATCTATATATATAGTTCTATATGTTAGCCGTCTATTTGTTATTTCCAAAAATCATGTCACATGTGAAATTTCATGACTTGTATGTTCTTAGTTGAGTAAAAATAAATGATAGTTTGTTTATACAATCCATATTAAATTTTCTCCTTACGTACTAATTTACTTTCTACTTTCTCGAACTTGTTAAGTCGAGAATAATGATTAGTCCAATTACGTACTTCGTTAGCGTGAAAAATATCAATTTAGAATTTGTATTCTAATCAAAAATGCTCTGTTCGAGCAAGAAGGTCCATCTACCTCTCTGTACACTTTTCCTTTCGGCTTTTTAGGCTTGCTTATTCCCAAATAACTGTGTGCCCCTGCCAATATCGCCATTAAAGGGGTTTTTTTTTTCCCTGTCACGAATAGAAATTAGAAACGAATACTTAAAAGCATATTCCCCAAAATAACATATTCACTTGTATAAGTATCTTATTTTCCAAAGAGTTTTGTCTTTGCATCTTTATTTCTACATTCGATTTCTGTTGACATACTAAAAATCTGCAATATATTTTCTAGAAAACCACGCGACTGACATTTTCAAAAAAAAACACACCCGAGAAAACATAACAAATTGAGGAATCAGTTTCACTATCTGATAAGATTATATATTGCACGTTTGAATATTCAAAAATAAAGGTTATATATTTACATGTTTTAAACTTCTTCATACTGTCATACATTTAGAAAAATAGGTTAAACGAATGCCCTTCTATATAATCCAATCCCACTTCGATAAAATTACATTTCCACACCAAATTCATTTCACATACTCAACAATGAAAAGCCTCATCTTCCTCGTACCTCTCTTCTGTCTCATCGTTTTTCCGACAACAACGATCGGAGGTTGGCCAAAACCTTCGGAAGTCTCCAATGAGGAGATGCTAATGAATACCGACCACCACCGTTACAACGATAATAAATTAAGTTTTGGAGATTCCAAAGTCTGGAAATGTGTTTATAACAACGGATCTGGGGCCGCCATCTCTGTTTCCTATCCTGGATCTCCACAACCTCCGTCCCAAAACCCACCAACTCCATCATCTCCTCCTTCGAGTCAAAATAAGTCTCCACCATCACCGCCTCCCAAACAATCTCCTCCGCCTCTTAAACCATCACCTCCATCTCCTAAACCATCACCTCCTCGTCCAATTCCGAAGAAGTCTCCTCCTGCGCCTCCCAAAAAATATCCTCCGCCTTCTAAACAATCACCTCCGCGTCCACCTCCAAAAAAGTCTCCTCCTCCGCCTTCTAAGCCATCACCTCCGCGTCCAACTCCAAAGAAATCTCCACCGCCGCCTTCTATGCCATCACATCCGCGTCCAATTCCAAAAATGTCTCCTCCTCCTCCTAAACCATCTCCTCCGCCTCTTAAACCATCACCGCCTCCCAAAAAATCTCCTCCGTCTCCTAAACCACCATCTCCTCCACCTCCAAAGCAATCTCCACCATCTCCTAAACCATCACCTCCTCGTCCAACTCCAAAGAAGTCTCCTCCTCCGCCCCCCAAAAAATCTCCTCCGCCTTCTAAACAATCACCTCCGCGTCCAACTCCAAAAACGTCTCCTCCTCCTCCTTCTAAGCCATCACCTCCGCGTCCAACTCCAAAAATGTCTCCTCCTCCTCCTAAACCATCAACGCCTCCACCAACTCCCAAAATTTCACCACCACCTCCTACACTATACCCGCCTCCTCCTAAAACGCCACCTACGGTTAGTATAATTCGTTAAGGTCCAAAATATTTTGTATGCCCCTTTCGTTTCAGTTTAAGTGATATTTAATTATTTACACATACTGCACACACATTAAGATACGTATAATCATAACCCTATTTATGATAATGATCAAGACAACGGAATGATGATGGCAAAATTTTAGGTTAATTAATGATAGTCCCTAGGATATATATTTCTGGGCAATCTATATAGTTGGTTTTTTTGGTGCAAAATCTATAATGATGACATGATATTTTAGAAATATTTTAACTTCTAGATCCACCACTCCCCTCCAACTTCCGGGAAGTCTCCACCACCACCAAATGAGTCAACTCCATCAACACCGGAGCATCATTATCAGAATCCCAATCCGAATCCGTGGGGACATTTTATCAGCTGTATTAATGACTTTGGGCCGTCGGCAATATGTAAGCAACAAATGGAGGTAAGTTACTACACAGGGAACTTTCTTGTGAGTGACTATTGCTGCAACCTTATTCTCAACATGAGATATGAATGCACCGATGTCATTGTGGGCTTCTACACCGACCCTTTCTTCGTTCCTCTAATTCGATACACTTGCCACGTCAAGAACTAGCTCTTGTTTGGTTTCTTTTCTTTCCATATATAAGGGCTCAATCTTTTCTTCTTAGGTTCTTTAGTCATGTAATTTTGCTGTTGTTCCATATCTTATGGACCGTTCTTTTGTTACATTTCATGAATAGCAAAGAATTTCTTCTTCTTTCTCATTTGTTACTATATAATCTCTGTACGCCTGAAACAATAATGTTTTGGGGTTTTATTTGTTTCACAAATATTGATGTTTCAAATTTTTAAATGTGCCTTTTGTTAATTATTGTTAATAATTTGTAACTTTAAGAAAATATTAGTTAAAAGTATTTGAATTCATAAAATACGAGTAGTATAGTTATTGAAACGTATTTTGTGTTAAAAAGATAATACTTTAATAGATAAACATTAATTGTTGTTTAATTAATATGAAGTCTTTAAAATATCATTATTTTAAGAACAGAAAACATATATTTTAAAAGCTACCTTCCGAATTTATGGAAAATTATGGGCTAAAAAGTCCGGAGTTATACTGAAATTTCTTTTTATAACAGAGGGAAATAAAATATATTTTTAAAAGACTTGGATTATTTTATCTTTATTATTAAAATATTAAAGATTTCATTTACCTGTAACAAATTCTTTTTATATGATACTAGATATGGACTCATGCACTCACGAATTTTTAATTTAAATTATTAATTTAAATTAAGGTTATAATTATTTACTTTATATTTTAAAATTAAGTAATTATTTTTTTATTTAGTTTTTTAAAATTAGTAATTATTTTTTATTGATTACCAAAATTGAATTGAATCTAAACATTAATAGACTAATATATAATCAATAAATTGAATTTAGTTACTTATAGTTTTATTGATTTAGTTAAATTAACTTATATTTATTTTCGTAGGTCAGTAAATAGAAAAAAATATTGAAAGATATATTAGAAAAACATTTCCCATTCTATACGGTATCTTTTTATAATAACAGAATTGTTCTATGCTGTTTTCAGCAATTTTTATTAATTAATAATATAACAGATGTTATGTAGAAAATAATACTGAAAGATATAGACGACGTCGTATACAATTATAACTTTACCCCTGAATTTCCATATAGAATCTTATCTATCTTCGCGAGCATGGATGGTTAGAACAGGTTTTCCGTTTTAGCATTCATGAATTACCTGTGTATGCTCGTTGATCTGTTTCGCTAGATCTGTTTGCATCTTCTTTTCCAATCTCGCATTCTGTATTGCGAGCCTAAACTTTGCTTTCACGCCATCCATTACAGAAGTCTCTGTTTCCTCCTCCATCTTCTCTGTGTTTTTCACCAGCGTAGCTGATAGCTGGTGTTTTGATTAGCTAAGCAAATCCAAACACACTCATATCATTGCAGCATGTAATGTATTAATCCACCTGAGTTCTTAAAACACCAAAAATATAGCAAATCAATTAAGTCAAGCTAAATTCAAGAAAACAGTTGTAAACAAACTAACAAGTCTAAAGACTGAACTAAGCAAAGCAGGAAATTCAAACAGATTAAGTAAGGATCTAAGATGGGAGTTATTGATTAAGAGGGGATTATAACCTAACTAGTGATGCGTCAAGACCATTCAAACAATGCTATCTTCTAGGCATATGATTAACTATTATAACTAACTTAATTCCTTGATACTAATCACTTTGCTAAGCACACATTCAAGATAAATCTCTTTACTAAAAAACATGATCAGCAAGCATTAAAAACAGAACTTCAAACCTATAAAGCCAAAATGCACCTTTGACATCTAATTCCTTAGGCTAAGCATACAAATCCTCTAAGAGACTCTAATCAGCATTTCATCAAACACTTACCAGGCGAAAGAGAAATCCAAAATACTAAACAAGCCTGGCCAAGACTAATCTAGTGTTAAGCACATCTAATAGAGAGAAGACAATCATATTAAGCACAAGACATCACTAATCTAGTGCTAAAACCCCTCTAATCTATCCCATCTCAAACCTTAGATAAGACTACTCACTAGCCATAGTCAAAACCACAAATTCCAAAGAGAAACAATGGTTAAGCATGATTAAGAAGCAGAATAAACAAGAATAGATCAAAGGCAAATACAGAAATTCACTAAATCAAACTAGTTCTTACAAAGCAAAGCTGAAAAAAGAAAGGTTTTAAGTGCAAGAACAGAAGAAAGATAATAAGATCCAAGTTGCCTAACCATTTTAGGACTTTAGTATTTATAGGGAAACTAAAAAACCCCTAGTAAACCAAGATTAAACCAAAAATAAGCTGACTCGGGCAGACCATATCGACTGTGAACATCGATATACATGTCGATATTAAGTCTTCTTGTGGGTTGTATCGATGTCCCTTGGTCGATATGCACGTCGATACAGAAGGCTCCTAGGTTGTATCGGTTTGGCTCTCCATGGTGTGAAGTCGATACAATCGCCCTTTAGTTAAGGCTCATTGATCAAGCAAGTCGATATGGCACCACGGTATTGTCATGTCATGTGTATCGGTTTGAGACATCAATATACTGCTCGATATGGACTCCTTTCTATTGCATCGAGGTGTCTCCTAGTCGATATGCTGCCTTCTCACCATGTCCTTACTGTATCGGTGCTGAAGTGGTCGATACTCCCATTGATATGCTCTGTATTGGTCAGATGATGTCGATATCATCATCGATATTGGTCCATTCGTCTTTGTCTCTTGCTTTGCTCCATTCCCAGCTCATACCCATTGCACCACATGACCTCCACGCTCCTTCTAGTACCTGAATAAAACTCCAAATGCAATGCAAAATGCAATACAGCTCCTAAAACTACACTATCTCCTAAATGTATGCAAATGGGACAAGAAGAAGCAAAATATGCATGTTTAAAGACCAAAACTAGTGATGAATGCAAGCTAAAATGGTATAAATGATGGAGGAAGGAAGAAGTACCGAAGCACTCTTAGCACAACTGCCGAGAGCTAGAATCTGGGATGTGGAAGGAAGAGTCAAAGGGACAAACCTTGGCAATGGTCGCTTTCAATTTAATTTTGAGAAGGAAGAAGATATGGAGAAGGTGCTAGCCAAACGCCCGTGCCATTTCAATTGCTGGAGCTTTGCTCTTGAGAAATGGGAGCCCTCTACAAGTGAAAATTTCCCAAATACCATACCGTTTTGGCTGAAGGTGACAGGGGTACCAGTTCACTTCTGGAATGATGCAACTTTTAAGGCAATTGGCAAGGCTTTGGGAAACGTCCACACAACAGATGCAGACAGTGCACGTTTTCAAGTTTCCATCAATGTTGATGAGCCAATCCAGTTTGAAAGGCGTGTGAGCTTCCCTAATGGCGACATTGGAAAAGTTTCTTTTGAGTATGAAGGGTTACATCGATTTTGTTACAATTGCAAAAAGCTCTCTCATGAAGATAATTCTTGTCCTTTAATGTCTATAGAGGAAAAGAAAAGGCTTACTGGCATCAATGGAGAAACAGAGGAAAAGAACAGGATCGGTGCTCCTAAAATGCCCCTCCACCACCAAAGGAGACACTGAAAAGAACACGCTCCCCACGGAATGATGAATGGCGTGAGAAGGAAAATATCTCCAACAGCAGAAAAGTTTCCAACGGTGAAGGAGGAAGATACATTTCGGATGCACCTGCAGCCGAAACTTATGACTCTGAATTCCATCCAAATAAGATGAGCAGAATCAACTCCGGTTCAAACCGTGTACCAATGCGTGGAAGGGAAGAAAGGCAAAAATATGTATCACATGGCATATATGACAATCGCGACTTCTCGTTCCCTGAGCGAAGAACAGAGCGTGTAAGAAACAAAGTGGGTGAGATAAGAAACAGAGAAGAGGATTTACGTATGGAGCTCCGAGGAAAGAGACATGCCCGAAGTTTGGAGGTTTGGAAAAGAATCGAACAGCCACGAAATGAATACTTTCCGCGGAATCGCGAGTATAATCGTTTGTACATCAAAGGAGGGTATGAGCAACGATCTTCGAAGACAGATGGGTTTGGCCGGAAACAAGTATGGAGACCAAAGGAGGGTAAAGAAAATGATACAATATCCCACCATACATCTTCCTGGGGGGATTTTGTCCCGACTACGAACTCCCCAAAAACGGCTGCTGATTCTCAACGGACAATCTCAGAGCAAATCTCAGGGCTAAATATCAACGAACATCAGAAATCAGGCCTCCTGGTCATACACTCAGATGAGACAGAGGAGGAGAAAGCTAGGCGTTTAAAAGGTAAAGATCATATGGTTACTCAGGAGAACCCTAATAAGAGGATAGTGCAGTATGGGTACCTTAAGAAACCCGGAACACTGGTTATTAGTGAGCCAGGGGTACAAGATACACCCACATCGGCAAGACAGCCCCTAGAAACATTGAGACAGCCTATGACGAAGGAGAATAATCCGCGAACTGGTGAGCAAATGGAGGTGGATGAGCTGCCGGAATCCGAGAGCTATGGGGAAGAGGTAATCCCTCCAATGACTGAGAAAGAACTAGAAGAGTTCGATAGGAGAGCTAGAGAAGAGAACAGCTTTGTTATAGATGAAGATGAGCTGGAACAAGATGATCTCTTGGGGGATGATCTCGCGAATGAGGCTACAATGATCGAAGCAATTTCACAACTCACCCCATCCCCGATTTCTGGGGAAAAAGATCAGAAACGGTCAAAGAAAGAAGCGAATCCGGAGAAGACAGAAAATGGGTCTAATAAGAAAAATGGCAAACGGGCCATAATGGGCCTAGGGGGCAAAAGGCGTACCCAAAAAAGCCCTTTGGTCAAGGGTGGAGGAGCTTCCAAAATTTTGAGTACCGTGAGAGGACGAGACTCGCCAAAGAAAAGACAGGGACTGGGTATTAATACGAATCCCTCTCGTAAATCATCTTTCCCTCAGAATGAGGTGTTTCCTTCTGCTTTAAACAAGAAGAAGCCTGCTGTTTCAGGTTCGGTGGAGTCCCAAAAACCACCCAGTAAGAGAATATGAGTACAATTTCATGGAATTGTCAAGGTGCAGGAGCTTATCTGACAAAGCAACATCTTCGAGAGCTGCACCGCTGTTTTTTTCCTTCAATTCTCTTCCTTTCTGAAACAAAAAACTCTTTTTCTTTTATGCAAGATTTTAAACTTTCTTTTGGTTATAATAAATTGTTCACCGTAGAACCGGAAGGTACTAGTGGTGGACTAGCACTTTTTATATGGATTTTTTAGAGGTTAAGATTTTAATGCGAATAACCGTCTAATCGACGTTGAAGCTGTGATAGAAGGACAAAAAGTATTCATGACTTTTGTCTATGGCGATCCGGTCATTGAGTGCCGTGAGATGGTGTGGGAACGGATTACAAGGATAAGTACCACGAGGACAGGACCATGGTTCATGAGTGGGGATTTTAATAAGATAACAGGCCATCACGAGAAACGGAGAGGGCGGAAATGCTCAGATATATCCTTCTTACCTTTTAATACTATGCTCGATGACACCGGAATGGTGGAATTCCCAACAAAAGGTAACTCCTTTTCCTGGGTCGGAAATAGAAGAAGTGGCAGAGTTCGATGTAAGCTTGATAGAGCGATAGGTAATGAAGAATGGCATCATCTTTTTTCTCACACGAATGTGGAGTATCTGAAACTTTGGGGTTCTGACCATCGGCCGGTTCTGGCTCGAATCCAATCGCGAAAAGGCAGGGTTAAAAGGAACTTTAAATTTGATAAGAGATGGCTGGGAAAAGAGGGCTTATTAGAGACAATCATAGAAGGTTGGGGAACTTTAGATGTCTCTAGTACCCCAGATCTGTATGCCTGTATTGGGAACTGCCGAAAGGCATTATCATCCTGGAAACGACTTAACCCGTCAATTGCGATTAAAAAGATAGAGGAGATAAAAGAACAGCTGGAAACAGCTCAACAGGATGACTGTATTTCGAATGATGAGCTTCTAACTCTGAAGTGGAATCTTTGTGCAGCCTTCCCAGAAGAGGAACTTTATTGGAAACAGAAAAGTCGAGCGACTTGGCTAAAGGAAGGAGATAGAAACACAGAGTTCTTTCATGCCACGACTAAGCAAAGAAGAGCTAGAAACATAATTATTAGACTCAAAAACGCCTCCGGTACTTGGGTAGAAACCGAACATGGGCTAGAAAAAGTGGCTGCAGAGTATTTCCAAGATCTTTTCATGACCACTCAGCCCGAAGAGTCCGACGAGGCTCTCCAGTATATTACCGCAAAAGTTTCTCCAGCTATTAATGCTGCTCTTACGAGTTATCCATCTGATGAGGAAATAAAGAAAGCAATTTTTGATATAAACCCGGAAAAAGCTCCGGGACCAGATGGGATGACCAGCCTCTTCTATCAGAAGTTCTGGGATGTCACCTCAAAGGATATCATCAGAGTGGTTAGAGATTTCTTTGCTACCGATAGGTTTGATTCACGATTGAACCAGACCAACATTTGCTTGATTCCGAAGACAACAAGACCAGTGGAAATGGCAGAGTTTAGGCCGATAAGCCTATGTAACGCCAGTTACAAGATAATCTCGAAGATCTTAAGCAAGAGGCTTAAAAGATTCCTCCCGAAACTTATTTCGGAGATCCAATCAGCTTTTGTAGCTCGACGGCTTATTACAGATAACATCCTAGTAGCATAAAGAGGTATTCCATGCCTTGCGAACGAATCCTATCTGTAAGTCGAAATTTATAGCCATTAAACAGACATGAGTAAAGCTTATGATCGGGTGGAGTGGGGTTTCCTCGAAGCTTTGATGCGTAAAATGGGTTTCAAAGAGAAATGGATCTTGTGGATCAGATGGTGCATCTCCTCAGTGTCATACCGGGTCCTTCTGAATGGTGAAGCAAAAGGAAACATTCAACCTTCAAGAGGCCTACGTCAGGGAGACCCTTTATCCCCCTTCCTGTTCATCATATTAACAGAGGCTCTAATCTCCCAAGTCAAAGGGGCTGAAGCAGAGGGACGAATTACAGGCATCAAAGTGGCATGGACTTGTCCACCCATCTCGCACCTCCTCTTTGCAGATGACAGTTTGTTCTTTTGTAAAGCGGACACGTCTGAATGCACAGAATTGATGAAGATTATTGATTGCTATGGAAAGCATCAGGACAGAAACTAAACTGTGCAAAATCTTCTGTCCTCTTTGGGAGTAAAGTCTCAGCGGAAAAAAAACAGAGGTTAAACAAGCTCTAGGCATCTCTAAGGAAGGTGGCATGGGTATGTACTTGGGTTTACCAGAGAAGATCTGTGGTTCGAAAAAGCAAGTTTTTGCCTTCATACAAGACATATTAAGTTCTCGGATAAATGCATGATCTGCTAAACTTCTCTCAAAATAGGGGAAGGAAGTTCTGATTAAGTCGGTAGCACAAGCTCTACCTACTTATGTCATGTCTTGTTTCCTTCTCCCTCAAACTTTATTAAAGAAGCTAAATGGCGCCATCTCTAGCTTTTCGTGGAGTACAAAACAAAATAATAGAGGGATGCATTGGGTTGCCTGGGACAAGATATGCGTAAGTCAGAAAAAAGGTGGCCTAGGGTTCAGAGACCTTAAAAGCTTTAACCTGGCTCTCTTGGCAAAACAACTATGGAGATTAATACATTACCCCTCATCCCTTCTGGCAAGAGTCCTAAGAGCGAGATACTATCGATACTCGACCCCTTTGGAGATTAACAAGACTAATAACCCATCTTATGTATGGCGAAGCATTATAGCGGCGAAAGAGCTCCTTCAAAAGAGGCGGAGGAAATCGATCAACTCCGGGATAAGTACAAGAGTGTGGTATGACAATTGGATCCCAGTTTGCCCCCCAAGATCGGCTCTAGACTTAGGTGGAGGACGAGACCCGGACCTATATATCCATCACCTAATCAACCCAGATACAAATGAATGGCGAGTTGACCTCCTAGCACAGTTATTTGATCCGGAAGATATCCCGTGTATAAAGAGTATCAGACCGAGTAGATCATATAAACCAGATAGATTTGTATGGGTCTATTCTAAGTCTGGAATGTACTCTGTGAAGACTGGCTATGAGTTGGCAATACAAATACGAGAGAAAGACAGCTTGCCACTTGTTATAGAGCCAAGCTTCACTCCCCTAACGAGTAAAGTCTGGGATCTAAAGACCCCTCGAAAGATAAAACATCTTCTATGGCAAGCTCTCTCAGATAGTATGGCGACGAACAGCCAGTTGACGTACTGTCATTGTGGGACAGATAGCCGATGTCAACGCTGTGGTGCAGAAGTAGAGTCGATCAATCATGTGCTCTTTGAATGCCCCCCAGCAATACAAACATGGGCTTTAAGTGCAATCCCATCTCCTCCGGGTATCTTCCCGAGTACGACCCTCTCCCAGAACTTTGCTCACCTCTTCTTCCGGGTCCCTTCACAAGGAGAAGTTGCAAAATCCTTAGAGGCTTTCCCATGGATTCTATGGTATATATGTAAGGCCAGGAATGAGAAGGTTTTTAACAATAAAGATATCTTGCCAATAGATACCCTGGAAATCGCCAGACAAGAAGCTGAAGCATGGAAATTTGCACAGAAGGTCACAAAGATTGGAGAAACCCCTGCTATCAGCCAAGTGCCAAGGCCACAAGAAACAGCAACAATGACTGGGACAACGCTGATGGATAACAGACCTCCGTACCCACGATGTCAAGTGGATGCCTCATGGGTTAGAGATGGCCACATAGCAGGTGGGGGTCTTGTACTCGATCTTATAGATGGCAGTCATTTATATGGATCGATGGCAACAGCACAGTCTCTATCACCGTTACATGCCGAATTCAAAGCACTCATGTGGGCTATGAGAGCTCTGATGCCTCTGCAGATCTCCGGGTTGGTGATTGAGACAGACTGTCTACAGATGGTGAACTTGATTGAAGAAGAAGACGAATGGCCAGCTTTAGCAACGGAACATGAAGAACTGAAATTTTTGCGCCCCAATTTTCATAATCTTTCAATAGTTTTTACCCAACGTTCTCTTAATGTCCGAGCTGATCGCCTTGCTAAGAGCGCTCGAAGTCGTGGTTTGATATTTTCCCATGTAAACTCAATTGTTCCAGAGTGGCTGGCTTCCAAGCCCAATATCTTTGGAGCTTAAGTTTAATATATGGAGTTTGCTGTTAAAAAAAAATAAGCAAAGCAGGAAATTCAAACAGATTAAGTAAGGATCTAAGATGGGGGTTATTGATTAAGAGAATATTAGAACCTAACTAGTGATGCTTCAAGACCATTCAAACAATGCTATCTTCTAGGCATAGGATTAACAACTATAACTAGCTCAATTTCCTGACATTAATCACTTTGCTAAGCACACATTCAAGATAAATCCCTTTACTCAAACACATAATCAGCAAGCATTCAAAACAGAACTCCAAACCTATAAAGCCAAAATGCACCTTTGACATCTAATTCCTTAGGCTAAGCATATAAATCCTCTAAGAGACTCTAATCAGCATTTCATCAAACACTTACCAGGCGAAAGAGAAATCCAAAATACTAAACAAGCCTGACAAGACTAATCTAGTGTTAAGCACATCTAATAGAGAGAAGATAATCATATTAAGCACAAGACATCACTAATCTAGTCCTAAAACCCATCTAATCTATCCCATCTCAAACCCTAAATAAGACTACTCACTAGCCATAGTCAAAACCACAAATTCCAAAGAGAAACAATGGTTAAGCATGATTAGGAAGTAGAATAAACAAGAATAGATCAAAGGCAAATACAGAAATTCACTAAATCAAACTAGTTCTTACAAAGCAAAGCTGAAAAGGAAAGGTCTTAAGTGCAAGAACAGAAGAAAGATAATAAGATCCAAGTTCCCAAACCATTTTAGGACTTTAGTATTTATAGGGGAACTAAGAAACCCCTAGTAAACCAAGATTAAACCAAAAATAAGTTGACTCGGACAGACCATATCGACTGTGAACATTGATATACATGTCGATATTAAGTCTTCTTATGGGTTGTATCGATGTCTCTTGGTCGATATGCACATCGATACAGAAGGCTCCTAGATTGTATCGGTTTGGCTCTCCATGGTGTGAAGTCGATACAATCGCCCCTTAGTTAAGGCTCATCAATCAAGCAAGTCGATATGACACCTCGGTATTGTCCTGTCATGTGTATTGGTTTGAGACATCGATACACTGCTCGATATGGACTCCCTTCTGTTGCATCGAGGTGTCTCCTAGTCGATATGCTGCCTTCTCACCATGTCCTTACTGTATCGATGCTGAAGTGGTCGATACTCCCATCGATATACTCTGTATCGATCAGATGATGTCGATATCATCATCGATATTGGTCCATCCGTCTTTGTCTCTTGTCTTGCTCTATTCTCAGCTCATACCCATTGCACCACATGATCTCCACACTCCTTCTAGTACCTAAACAGAACTCCAAATGCAATGCAAAATGCAATGCAGCTCCTAAAACTACACTATCTCCTAAATGTATGCAAATGGGACAAGAAGAAGCAAAATATGCATGTTTAAAGACCAAAACTAGTGATGAATGAATGCTAGCTAACATGGTATAAATAATAGAGATATCAGTAGCCTTTGTTTTCTCCTTTTTATTTGACCCGAGATCGCATTTCGTCACCGACTGATCCGCAACGCTGCTGCTAAGCGCGGCGTTAAGCACCTTTGGATCAGCACTGATTTTGGCTCTTTTGCTTCTATTTGTGTAGCACCACTGGCTCCCGTTCATGCATCACTGCTTCTGGAAATTTACTTGGCATCGTCGCTGGATTTGGGGAGAAGAAAATGCGTAAGATTATTTGATAATCAGAGATTCAACCGATCAAAATTGCTGCGTATTTGGTTATTGATTCAAAGATCGAAATTGCTGCAAGTGTTTTGTTATTGGTTCCTTTCACTCCATAAGCTCTAGATCGTTGCATGCCAAGCCAGTAAAGTGAGTATTTTTTTATTCATGGAAGTAATGTTTTGGTTATTGATGCGATGCTCATTGTTTCGTTTCATAGATCATCAAAACCTATGTGCTGATTGTTATTCCATCATTTCCAGTTTATTTCGTTTTTGCTAATGATAAGCAAGATTTTCTCAGCAAGAATATCAAAGCTCAAACCAATGTTTATAATGCAGTATAGTGGTAAGGATGTCAATCCATCTTAGGTGATGAAAGTCACTAAGAATGCAAGAGCAATGCAAAGCTAAGCAGATTCGGGTAAATGGATGAGAAATTATGTAAAAACTAAATGCAAGCACCAAATGACTATGAAAACTATTTTAAAATCCCCTCTTAAGGGTTAAAAACTACTAAACAAAATCTAGGAATTTAAAACGCAAGACTACTAATTTAATAAAATCGAACTCTATAGGCTGATAAACAGAGAGTTTCTAGCAACTTAGAGCAATGGTTTTTAAAGACTAAAGATGCAAGCTTTATGACTAAGAAATGATAAACTAGAGTTTTAAATGCCAAAAAATGATCCAAGGTTGAGAGTAATGTTTAAGAAGGTTCAAGGTTCAAGCTTTTGGTTTGAAAACATAGATCTACTCATTTGATGAGCTATCTCTAAGCCTTGAGAAACTTAAGCTAGGATCATACATGGCGTGTGGTATGACCCATTTCCTCAACCCTTCCTCCTAACCTATGGCGTATAGTGGAAAGATGGGTCAAAGAACATTAAGCAAAGATCTCAAATATTGGCCTAACTCGCTCCCTAAGCATCCATGGTGTTTGGGAAAGGATGAGCTAGTCTCTTGGATTTGGCTTTAAGGGATTTCTGAATCCGTCAAGGTAAGAAAGCCCTGGAATCATAGAGATCTTTTACAAGACTCTCTAAGCGTTAAGACCCCAAATCCAAGAAGAGAAAAGATTAAGAACAAGAAAAAGACCAAAGTTTAAACCCTTAAACCCCTTAAATCGCCCCAACCTTAAACCTAAGGATGAACTACTCACTACACATGCTTAAAACCGATTAAAATGCAAAGGAAAGAAAGCTAAACATGAATAAGCAAGATCGATTAAAGAAAATACTTAGATTAAGCAAGATTAAGAGTTTACAAAACTAAGAAAGCTTAAAAAGCATAACAATGGCGATAAGCCTAAGAGAAAACTCAAAAAAGATAAGACAAAGCGTGGGTATATAAAGTGATAAGGTTTCATCGTCCAAAATAGGCAAACAAGAAAAATGGTCCCCCCCACTAAAGTCCAAAAGTGAGCTGTCCGGATAAGATGTAGGGATCGAGCTGAGTAGTCGATCTGATCACTCGATCTTCTTCATGGATAGTCCTCCTTTGCTCGATCTTTGGGTCGATTCTCGGATGATCGACTCGTGGATCTCAATCTGGTTCTCGTTCTGCATGGCTTTAATCCACGTCCGTACTCACGATCGATCCCCTTGATCGATCTCGACCTCGATTCCTTCCTTGAAATGACCCGGGCTTAGTCGTTCTTCTGGTCGATCTCATCTAGATCGACTTGCCTAGCTCGATCCTTCTCTCGATCTCGGTCTCTTCGCTGAATGGCTGAGTTCTCCCAAGTGTCCACAAGCTCCCTCTCGATCCTTAACATGTCCACGCAACCTCCACAACTCCAGTGTGTCCAAAATAATAAGTGTGTCCAAAACAACCTGAATATGATGCAAGAATGCAAAAAATATGCAAATGCTAATGCAAAATGCACTTAGGACCTAAAATGAGACAAATGGTGCAAACTAGCCTAAAATGTAAGATGAATGTATGAAAAACTACTCTAAATGCATGCTAAATATGCGAAATATATGAGTATATCAGCTAAACAATTATCTATAAGTAAATATTGTATCATTGTAATCCAAGACCTTGTATGTTTAATCCTTAAGATCCATTACTCTCCTTTCAATCGATTTTTCCAAGTAATTGGACATTATATAGAGTGTTTGAATTGATTTTTGTTTACTTGTGGGAGAATCATTGGATAGGTCAAGGCGATTAAGAGGTTCATCGTCAGGAACATATTGGAGCAGGCTGCCATTAGATATGTTCAGGAAGCCAGCGTCTACGATGGTTTCTTTTATTCGTCTCTTTGTTGTTTCTTTTATTTTGTTAGATGTACAAAACATAAAAAAGTTTTTGTCGATTTGTTCTGGAGTTTTTGAATATTGAGATTTTATTTGCATTGAATTTGGTCTTGTGTGGATTCGTAGGGTACATATTGCCGAAGCTATATGCGAAGAAATACTGTGTCTCATGTGTGATCCACTCTCACTTGTCCGATCCCGCACCAACCGCATGGTTCATACTCTTCCGTCATGTTTTGCCAGACGCAAGGTAATCCCATCACTCAGTTCCATGATTTTACGATACATTTTTCCTTCTTGGAGCTTCGTTTTTATTTACACGTGTATGCTTCATTTGAGTTTGTCGATCTCATCACGCTATGCAACTTTGTTTTTGTTTTACATGAAGATGGTTTGAAGTAAAGATGAATACTTTGGCTTGTAACAATTCTCGAGTTATGGGTTTGATTTTCTTAAGATTCCTGTTACCTTTTGAACTATACTTTATAGCTCCAAGAAGTAGACTTTTGAGATGAAATAAGCATGCTAGTAAACCTTCACTGAGTTCAGAACAGAACGTTAAGACTTTTGTTGTTTACGCGATTTGCTGATCTTGTCTCTATCCAAGTCCTTATGTTTTTAATCCTTAAAATCCATTACTCTCTCTTTATGAAAGAAGATATTATAGAGTTTATATATTTATATATGTTTGCTTTAAAATTGCAAAATACAAATAATTTATGAATTATAAAAACTGTAAGCATATTACATACGGTCTTGCTATCATCTCTCTCTCGCGGATATGTTGTTGAAAATTTTTTGATATACAATATTTTGTAGAACATTTTTGTCGTACTCTTTTGTCTCTGTTTTAAGAATCTGAAGTCCTGCAGTTGTTGTCACTCTTGATAGTGCGACATAGAGTTGTCCGTCAGAGAAGACTGGATTTGGCAACTACAACCCCACTTTGTTTAAGCGCTGACCTTTGCTCTTGTTGATAGTCATTGCATAACAAACTCGTACAGAAAATTGACATCTTTTTAGTTTGAATGGCATAACAATGGCGATAAGCCTAAGAGAAAACTCGAAAAAGATAAGACAAAGCGTGAGTATATAAAGTGATAAGGTTTCATCGCCCGAAATAGGCAGACAAGAAAAATGGTCCCCCCCACTAAAGTCTAAAAGTGAGCTGTCCTGATAAGATGTAGGGATCGAGCTGAGTAGTCGATCTGATCACTCGATCTTCTTCATGGATCGTCCTCCTTTGCTCGATCTTTGGGTCAATTCTCGGATGATCGAGTCGTGGATCTCGATCTGGCTCTCGTTCTGCATGGCTTTAATCCACGTCTGTACTCACGATCGATCCCCTTGATCGATCTCGACCTCGATCCCTTCCTTGAAATGACTCGGGCTTAGTCGATCTTCTGGTCGATCTCATCTAGATCGACCTGCCTAGCTCGACCCTTCTCTCGATCTCGGTATCTTCGCTGAATTGCTGAGTTCTCCCAAGTGTCCACAAGCCCCCTCTCGATCCTTAGCATGTCCACGCAACCTCCACAGCTCCAATGTGTCCAAAACAACCTGAATATGATGCAAGAATGCAAGAAATATGCAAATGCTAATGCAAAATGCACTTAGGATCTAAAATGAGACAAATGGTGCAAACTAGCCTAAAATGTAAGATGAATGGATGAAAAACTACTCTAAATGCATGCTAAATATGCGATATATATGAGTATATCAACTCCCCCAAACTTGCCTTTTGCTTGCTCTCAAGCAAACAAAATTCAAGAAAGGAAGAGAGGTTTTAAAAATGGGGGCTCAAATTCCTTGCAAAAGTGTTTTTCAAATGAATCAATTCAATGGTCCTAGTTCTTAATTCTAAGATGCAATGCACAAACTCATACTCCAAAGAACTTAGCCATATTCATCACATAATGAATCTCAAATCATGACTCTCCTATTCCAAACAATCCAAGAATCCTAACCTTTAACATTCATTAAGCTCAAACCGTGAATCACTCTTATGCATTTTAAAACCGAATACATTTGGCTTAGGGACAAGGTTATGAGACAAAAATGATCTCATTTAAGTGGGTAAATCAAGCAATGGGTTATCTCAAAGAAGGTTGAACTTATGCATAATGCTAAAGGTAAAGGCAACATGACTAGACTCTCATCTACCCATATACACTAACAATGATCCTAAAACCCTCTCTCATTTTTTTCTTTCTTTTTCAAGCTCACTCACCCTCTTAAAGACTACCCACATCAACAAGGCAAGTCTCCTAGCAAGAACACAAATAAAAACATCATTTTAAAACCCTTTTGTCTAGTGGTTAGGCCATAAACATACTTAGCTCTTTTCAATACTTTGATAGCTCTCTTCTTATAATTTTTTTTTTTACTTGGCCTTTTTGCTCTTTTATTAATCTCTTTCTTTTTTTCTTTTTTCTTTTTCTTTTCTTTTTGAGAGCTATCTTCTTTTTCAAACTACCACTTAAAACCATTCATTTCCCTTTTGTTCAAACCCCAAACACAAAAAATCTTTTCAAATCGAAACCAAAGCGAAACAACCCCCACGAATCCCCGCCCCAAAACAAGCCTAAAACTAGCTTCAAAATGCAAAGCTAGCATCAATATGAGAGCCTAATCATGTCGCCTAAACCTAACACTTTATGCCAAGTTCAAACCGAAAATAAGGCCTCACAAATCACACAAGAAATATTTGGCTTGAAAGGAGGGTAATGGTCAAGGTGGGGAGTCTATTCAGGCTTACAAAAGAGTGGTGAAAGTGATAAGAAAGCCTGAATATGTATATGTGATCCATGTATCCTTTTTCAAATGCATAAGTATGATAATATAAAGATTCAAATTAAGGTTACACTTATTAGGAAAGGATTCAATTCATGAATGTTCAAGTTAAGCCACGAAAATCAAAACAAATGATCCAAATATGGTTAGAGCTTACTTTCAAAGAGTGTACAATGCATCAAAGAACTACTAACTAGGGCCTTGAAACAATTCATGAGCTTAAAACACTTTTCAAGAAAAACTTTTGCCCCTTATGCAAATGCAAACAACCTAAATGCTTAAAATTCTAGACTCAATCCTAAAATGTTTAACAATACAAATGCAAGCTACATGAATTTTTTTTTGAAAATTTTTAAAAATTTTATGATTTTTTTTTTGTATTTTTCTATGCCTTAGGTGATGCAGTGCAAGACTCAAAGATGATAACTCAAAATAAGATTCAAAGAAAACATGTCAAATAACACACACTCTCCCCCAAACTTGAATGACACCGTCTCGGTGTCAAACAAATTCATGAGGAGACAAAACACAAAGCAAAAATGAAAAAGATGCATGATATTTACAAGGTTGTGTGTTGGTACCTTGGAGCTAGGCACGGCTGGAGCTTGAGGATGCTCCAGACTTCCTGCTCTTTCTAGGAATGTCGTGAGAGATCGCCTTGCCCTTCTCCTTGCTTGCTCCTTTGTGTAGAGAAAGCCGAGCAGCTTGGTTGCTTCCTTGAGGCTCACAGATACCACCGGTGGATCTTCTTCTCTTCTCCGGTTGCTCGACCTCTTCACTTGAACACGCATCAGATGAGCTTCCTTGCAGATCCTTGATCTTCTTAGCAAGATTTTTTATCTTCTTGCTCTGCCATTTGTTGATCTTGCGCTGAACTACCACAACCGATGCAAGAAACTTCTCGGCTTTTGTTCTCGGCTCATAATCAAGCTTTGGAATATCGAAGCTCGCTGGCATCACGGCATCTGAAGGTGGCGACTCTGAAGGTGCACAGGGGATTTGAGGGGGAGTTGCTGCTGGTCCAAGGGCTGCGAAGCATTCCTCATTGCTTGGCATGAACTCAATCGTGCTGACGCTCTCTAGGTGTGTCTCATCAGGATTTGGGAGGATGCAAACCTTTTTCTCATTATCAGTGTTGGTGAACAAGTAGGCATGGAACCCTGGAGCTGGCGTAGGACCTAAGGAATCTGTGTTGCACATATAGGTCTCGTCCATGTAGGCTCTCTCCGCGCAAGGCTCAAACTCTTGAAGAGGAACTCCAGCTTGTGTGAAGAGCAGTGTGAGAAATCCTCCAATGAGTGCTGAGCTCGCTTTACACATCAATGCCCACGCGTTGTACTTGACCAAAGAAGAGGCCAAGATACAACCATAGTTGACGTCGTCGCCAAGTTCATCCACCATCAGCTCATCATTCTCCTTGGCATCGCAAAGAACCTTCTTAATCCCTTGGAAGAGGAAACACAGCTCATTCTTGGTGACCGTTGGAGCCACGGATCTTCCACTGAAGGTGTTAGCTAAGAGCTTGAGGGCGTATCTCAACAAAGGGTTGCGAACCCTCTTGATCTTGGTTGTGTTGCTCTTGTAGTTGTTGTTGCAAATCAGGTCCCATAGATCATTGGCGGATGCGAACTAGGGGAACTCCACTTGCTTGGCCGCAGCATTAAGACCGTAGGCTTGACACAGCTCGGTGATAGAGAGGTGATAAGCCTGCTTCCTGATCTTGAACGTGAGGTGACCTTTGGAGGGAGCTGGAAGGCTTGGATCTTCATAGGAGAAGTCCAAGGTTGAGAGGAAGTCAAGAGTGGCCTCAGGGTAGGTGGGGCAGTCCATCCTTGACAAGCACCCAAGCCCCATGTCCTTGAGAAGCACATCAAAATTCGCTAGCAACCCCATCTTCTCCAAGAGGTCTCGACTAGCAAAATTAGTGGGATCAAACCGGAGCCTCTCTAGCCTCTTCTTAGCCTTTTTCTCCTCTTTAGTCCATCTAACCCTCTCCTGAACCACTTCTTGAGTTTCCTTTCCTTGTGTTGCCACATCTCTGCTTCTCTTAGGTGCCATTGGTACCTGAGATACAAATTCTAAAAGAGAAGAATGAGTATAGGCGGCGATTTTAAAGAGAAATGTAAAGCAGGAGAGAAAAACTTATAACATAAATCCTAGATTTTTAGAGATTTTATAAAAATTATCACTAAATAGTAGAGGAAAATATCTTTAGATAAGATCAAATCAAGCAATTTTCCCTAATATCTAGATACTAAATTTTTTTTATCCTAATCCCTTAGCAACTAATATTCATCTTAATCCAATAAAAGAAAATTTTCTAAAAATTTAAACAAACAATTCAATAAACCCGAAAAAACCTTTGAAAAGGATGAATGCAAGATGCTCTTATGCCTTTAAAACCGAACTCACACTCTCTCTTTCTAAGAAAATCAGTTTCGAATGCAAGTGGAGAGAGTGTGGATGCACAAGTGCTTATAAAGTCAAGAATCTATGGGCAAATGCAAGTGGTTTTCTGACAAAGTTGGTCAAGGCACATCTTTCATGGTCAAAGATGCTTGCCTTGACCAAGATTCAAATTTAAAATAGGAGGGAAAGAGAAAAGAGAGGGAAAAATTTGAACTTGCCTCGGCATGAGATCGAGTCAATTTGGTCGATCTTGACCTCGATCTCATGCCCATGTTGCCTAGGATCGAGAGGGTTGATCGATTGGAGACTCGATTTGAATTGAATCGAGTCCTAGATCGAGCTGTCCCCCTCGTTTCAAGATTTCACGTGGTATTAGCCATGCTCAGAAGATCGAGTCCCTTGATCGATATTGAGGTCGTTTGGGCAAGGATCGAGTGACAGATCAAGTAAAATGATCGATCCAAGTCGAAGATCGAGTGAGGTCAGTCGATCTGCACCCCGTTTGCATTTCAAGGTAAACACATGGGCGGGTCATCCTCTCATGATCGACTGATTCACTCGATTGTCTACTCGATCTCATCTAGATCGAGTGACTTCACTCGATTCACTAGCTCGATCTAGTAAAGATCGAGCCAGGATAGGTCGATCTATCACTCGATCTCTTGCCTCTACTTCTCCTTTCCTTGCCCTTTTTGACTCCAAGATCATGATCTCCGGTTCCCTTATCCTTTCACCTACACACTTAAACTAAAAAGCATAAAATTGAAAAAATAAAGCAGAAATATGTACAAAGATAGACATGGGAATGCCTTCCAAGTGCGCTTGTTTTACGTCACTAGCTTGACTTTACTTGGTTTAGGCTAGAGGTGGGTCTTGGAGAAGCAATGTGGTGCTCTCCTTGCTGCATTCACTCGCCATGTAGGGCTTGACTCTATGCCCATTCACCGTGAAGCTTTGTTCACTCTTGCCAACCAATGTAACCGCTCCATACGGTAGCACCTCTTTGATCTCAAAAGGTCCGCTCCATCTAGACTTGAGCTTCCCTGGGAACAACTTCAGCCTCGAGTTGTAGAGCAGCACCAGACTGCCTTCCTTAAGCTCCTTGAGTACCAGCTTCTTGTCATGAACCGCCTTGGTCCTTTCCTTGTAGATTTTAGCACTCTCATAAGCGTATAGCCTTAACTCCTCAAGCTTGTGGAGTTGGATCAACCTTCTCTCCTGTGCCGTCTTGAGACTGAAGTTCATTTGCTTCACGGCCCAAAGTGCTATATGCTCCAGCTCCACAGGGAGGTGACATGCCTTGCCGTAGAGGAGAGTGAAGGGAGTGGTACCTTTAGGAGTCTTGAAGGCGGTTCTATACGCCCAAAGGGCATCGTCCAGCTTGCTTGCCCAATCCTTCCGAGTTACTCCTACGGTCCTCTCTAGGATGGCCTTGATCTGTCTATTTGAGACCTCCACTTGCCTACTAGTTTGAGGGTGATGAGGTGTAGCTACCTTGTGCTTCACTCCATACTTTTTCAAGAGACTCTCAAACACTTTGTTAATGAAGTGGCTGCCCCCATCACTGATCACTATCTTTGGAACTCCAAACTGTGGGAAGATGATAGTCTTGAAGAGTTTAACCACCACCTTTGAGTCATTGGTGGGTGATGCTATAGCTTCCACCCACTTAGACACATAGTCTATGGCTACAAGAATGTATTTGTTGCAGTATAAAGATGGAAACAGTCCCATAAAGTCTATTTCCCAAGCATCAAACACATCAACTTCAAAGATTGGCACCTGAGGCATCTCATTTCTTTTGGTGATTTTTCCAGCTCTTTGGCAAGCCTCACAAGCATTTACAAACTCGTGAGCGTCTTTGAAATGTGTTGGCCACCAAAACCCGGCTTGTAGAACCTTTGTAGCCGTCTTGAAAGAGGCAAAGTGCCTTCCATATAAAAAACTGTGGCAATGGAGAAGGATGTCTTTTGCTTCCTCTCTTGAAACACATCTTCTGTATAAGCTATCTACTCCCCTCTTGTACATATAAGGCTCGTAACAAAAGTAATGAGAGATGTCTCTCATGAACTTCTTCTTGTGGTAGTAGTCAAGGTGAGTAGGCTCTTCTCCACAAGCCAAGTAGTTCACGATGTCAGCATACCAAGGTAGATCTTCTTCTCTCAAACTCAAGACATCTTCAAGCTTATCCTCTAGCTTTGTACAAACCACAGTGTTGACCATCATGAGCTGCTCCTCAGGAAGTGAGTCATCCAAAAGGTAAGGCTTCATTCACCCTCATTCTTGAAAGGTGATCAGCAACACCATTCTATATGCCCTTCTTATCCTTGATCTCCATATCAAACTCTTGTAAGAGAAGAATCCACCTTAGGAGTCTCGGCTTGGTGTCTTTCTTGGAGTAGATATACCTCAAGGCAGTGTGATAAGTGTATACAACAACCTTAGAGCCCACCAAATATGATCTGAACTTCTCAAAAGCGAATACCGCAGCTAGTAGGTCCTTCTCGGTGGTAGCAAATCCCACTCGCGTGTCCTCTAAAGTTTGGCTGGCGTAGTAGATAACGTGCAGCCTCTTATCTTTTCTCTAACCCAACACAGCTCCTACGGCGTAGTCACTCGCGTCACACGTGATCTCGAAGGGTAGGTTCCAGTCTGGTGCTTGCACTATAGGTGCGGTAACTAGAGCTTCTTTGATGGTCTTAAAGGCTTGAAGACACTCATCATCAAACACGATCTCGGCTTCTTTGCAAAGTAGCCTTGTAAGAGGATGAGTTATCTTGGAGAAATCCTTGATAAACCGCCTGTAGAAGCCTGCGTGACCGAAGAAACTCCTTATCCCCTTCACATTAACCGGCGGCTCTAAGCTCATCATGACCTCTATCTTTGCTTTATCAACCTCAATTCCTTGCTCAGAGATCTTGTGCCCAAGTACAATGCCTTCCTTCACTATGAAGTGTCGCTTTTCCCAATTCAGCACCAAGTTTGTCTCCTCACATCTCTTGAGTACCTTGCAAAGATTTGACAAACAAGCAGAAAAAGAAGCACCATACACAGAAAAATCATCCATAAAAACTTCCACCATTTCCTCTATGAGATCAGAGAAGATAGACATCATGCACCTTTGAAAGGTTGCTGGTGCATTACACAACCCAAATGGCATCCTTCGATAAGCAAATGTACCATAAGGGCATGTGAAAGTTGTCTTCTCTTGGTCATTAGGATGAATGGGGATTTGAAAGAAACCACAATAGCCATCAAGAAAGCAGTAATATGGGTGATTAGCTAATCTCTCAAGCATTTGATCAATAAAGGGAAGAGGAAAATGATCTTTTCTAGTGGCTGAGTTAAGCTTCCTATAATCAATACATATTCGATGTCCGGTTATGGTTCTTGTAGGAATCAACTCATCTTTTTCATTGTTAATGACCGTGATACCCTATTTCTTTGGTACCACATGGACCGGAGAGACCCATGTGCTATCACTGATAGGGTATATCACGTCAGCCTCTAACAGTTTTAAGATCTCTTTCTTAACTACTTCTTTCAAGTTTGGGTTCAAACGTCTTTGATGTTCAATAGAAGAAGTGTTTTCATTCTATAAGTGAATCCTGTGAGTACAAAGCATTGGTGAAAGGCCCTTGCTGTCACTTAGAGAGTACCCAATGGCCCTTCTATACTTCCTCAACTCCTTAAGGAGTGAGTTTAACTCATCATCACTCAGATTTTCATTCACAATGACAGGATAAGTGTCATTTGATCCCAAGAAAGCGTACCTTAGCCCATTCGGGAGCTCCTTTAGGTCCACCTTTGGGGCTAGCAGCTCGCTCCAGTCCTCCTCGTTGCCTGTGTTGACGTTGCCATCCTCATCAGCCTCTTTTGAACCTGAGTCATGAGCTTTCAGGCTGCCATCTTGAACCGTTCCCTCAGCAGAGATCGAGTCAACCAGTCGATCTTCCTCTCGTTCTGGTCCGGATCGATTGCACTCTCTCGATTCACTTACTTGATTTGATATGGTTCCAGCAGGAGATCGAGTTGCTGAGTCGTTCTCTGAACTGATCGAGTTATCCCTCTCGATCTTCTCATCGATTTCTTTTCTGGATCGACCAACCCTCTCGATTTTCTTGTCGATCGTTGTCCTGGATCGAGTGATCTCGTTGATTTCCTGGTCGATCTCTAGGCATCCGCCTCCATCTTATTTCACAACCTTGCGAGAATCAAGGATGTGTACATACTCCTGGGTCTGTTCACTCAGAAAACCATACTCCCCACACTCCTTTGTCAAAGCTAGCTGCAAATGATCTTCTTGTGCCAACTCCTCAAGCAACTCATCAACTAACTCATCGAAATTTTTAATGTAGAAAGCTTGTCCTTCAATGGTTGTTTTCTTCAAGACTTCATTGATATCAAAGTCTAGCTTGATGTCTTTGCCCAAGTGTAGAGAAATCTTGCCATTTTTCACGTCAATGATGGCTCCAGCAGTTGCTAGAAACGGTCTACCAAGGATTAGAGGGTCCTTTGGTCCCTCATCCATTTCTAGCACTACAAAATCTGTTGGCACATTCACACTGCTGATCCTCACGGGTAAGTCTTCAAGCATGCCTACAGGGAGCCTTATACTTCTATCAGCCAGCACGAGAAAGATTCTACACTCCTTAAACTTGGTGAAACCTAGCTTTTTGGCAATGGAGTGAGGCGTAAGATTACACAAGAAACTTTCAAACTTCAAAGGTCCAAGTGCACAAGGGATAGTGAATGATCCTAGATCTCATAGCTTCTTTGGAACTATCTCCTTGTGAATGATTGCACTGCATTCTTCACTCAACACCAAGACCTCTTCACTCTCTTTGCTTTTCTTAGTAAGGGTATCCTTGAAGTACTTGGCGCATTTTGGCATGATGGCCAAACAATCAACTAAAGGCAGTTTGATCTCAACATCCTTCAAGTGCTTCTCAAACACTGCTCTATGCTTCTCAAGCAGCTGCTTCTTGAACCGTCCAGGGAAGGGAAGCTTCGGTTTGTAGGGTGGAGGCACATAAGCTTCTTTCTCCTTGCTAGCCTCCTCCACTTTCTTCTCTACAACCGCTTCTTTGCCTTTCTTAGGTCTTGCAATCCAGACATTGTCAAAGGTGATCTCTTGATCATTTGAAAGCTTACTCCCCCCTTCTTGAACCATAATGTCCTCATTGTCTTCAGGTATAGACCTCAGTGGTAGCTCTTTCCCACTTCTCAAAGTAATAGCGTTTGCATACTCCTTGGGGTTTTGCTCACACTTCCCGGGTAAGCTGCCTTGACCGCTTGAACTGGCTTTGCCTTTCTCTAATTGTTTGATCTTGTTGTTCAGATTGGTGATCTGAGTAGACACCTCAGTAAGAGAAGAGTCCAGCCTATTGTTCATATCAACAAACTTCTGATTTATAGTAGCTTGTCCCTGAAGCAATTGTTGAAACATTGCTTGAACCGGATCTTGAGGTGGCGGTTGCACTTGTTGCTGTTGAGGCACGAAACCAGGAGGAAACACAGGAGAGTAACTCTTGTTTCCTTGCTGTTGCTGACCTTGAAAGTTGCCTTGTCTCTGCCCTTGGTACCTACTATTTTGTGTAAACCCTTTGTTGTAAGGTACAAAAGGTTTTCCTTGTTGTGGAGGGTACACTTGATCTTTAGGGTTCTCCACATTGGTGCTTCTGTAGGAGAGGTTGTTGTTGCCCTGATAGCCTTGACCATAGCCTTGTGGCTTGTTGTAGTTCTGACCTCCAACCCAATTCGCTTCTTCTTGATTCAGCTTTAACTCATCTAGAACATCTTCAGCTTCTCCCACAAAGTGAACTTGCTTTTGATTTGCAAGGACTAGCTTGTCTATCTTCTCATGGAGGGACTTCATCTCTTTCTTGTGAGCTTCAAGATCAGATCCTCTAGGTGCGCGGTCATAGTCCTCATTGTAGTTTCCATCACTCAAAGCCAAGTTCTCAATAAGCTCCATTCCTTCTTCTACATTTTGACCAAGAAAGTTGCCTTTACTTGCCGTATCTAGGAGCATGCGAATCTTGGGAAGAGCTCCTCTGTAGATGGTGCTCAAGAGTGTCTCCTCACTGAAGCCGTGATGAGGACAAGCTATAGTGTAGTCTTTGAACCGCTCCATAGCTTCACTAAAGGTCTCATCTGCCTTTGTGTAAAACCGCTGATTTCACTTCTTAGCCGAGCTGTCCTGATGCTGGAGAAGAAATTTGAGAGAAACACCTTCTTGCATTCAGCCCATGAGGTGATAGTCCCCTGAGGTAAGGTCTTCTCCCAATGTCTTGCTTTATCCCCAAGTGAGAAAGGAAAAAGCCTAAGCTTGAATTTGTCCTTCGGGATCCCATTGATCTTTATCATTCCACAAACTCGCTCAAATTTGTCAAGATGCTCCAAAGGGCCCTCCATTGCAAGCCCATGGAACTTGTTGTTCTGCACCATGGAGATGAAGCCTGGCTTGATCTCGAAGTTGTGTTTTGCACTGGTGGAGGAGTGATTCCAAAGCGGTTATGATGTGTGTTAGGTGCATCACCAGCACCGATGATCCTTGGTGGTCTTGATGCGTGGTTGGGGTTTCCATTACCCCTACCAACAGCCACATGGGGATGTTGACCCTCAGCTTGGTCTTGCTCAGCCATACCCACACACTCAACAAAACCTGGCAGCTCCTCAAAGTCTTGTGCTTGTTGTCTTTCTCTTCTTAGCCTTGCACTTCCAAGTTGATGAATGTTGTCTAGAGGTTGTAGTAGATTGTTGTCACCTGTAGACCTTAAATTCATGTACCTGAGAAGACAAGCAGTAAGGTAGAGAAATGAGTAACCAAAGTAAAATAAAGGACTTAGTCTTTGCTAAGCTCCAAATCCTAATGCTTTCTAATCAAACCCAAGTTGGCAACGGCGCCATTTGATAAACAAAATTTTCTCAGCAAGAATATCAAATCCTAAAGCACAATATAGTTGTAGTATAGGTGCAAGAGGTTTCAATCTAGCCTAGGTGATGAAAGTAACTAAGAATGCAAGAGCAATGCAAAGTTAAGCAGATTCGGATAAATGGATGAGAAATTATGTAAAAACTAAATGCAAGCACCAAATGACTATGAAAACTATTTTAAAATCCCCTCTTAAGGGTTAACAACTACTAAAAGAAATCTAGGAATTTAAAACGCAAGACTACTAATTTAATAAAATCAAACTCTAAAGGCTGATAAACAGAGAATTTCTAGCAACTTAGAGCAATGGTTTTTAAAGACTAAAGATGCAAGCTTTATGACTAAGAAATGATAAACTAGAGTTTTTAAATGCTAAAAGAGGATCCAAGGTTGAGGGTCATGTTTAAGAGGGTTCAAGGTTCAAGCTTTTGGTTTGAAAACATAGATCTACTCATTTGATGAGCTATCTCTAAGCCTTGAGAAACTTAAGCTAGGATCATCCATGGCGTGTGGTATGACCCATTTCATCAACCCTTCCTCCTAACCTATGGTGTATAGTGGAAAGATGGGTCAAAGAACATTAAGCAAAGATCTCAAATATTGGCCTAACTAGCTCCCTAAGCATTCATGGCGTTTGGGAAAGGATGAGCTAGTCTCTTGGATTTCGCTTTAAGGGATTTCTGAATCCGGTCAAGGTTAGAAAGCCCTGGAATCATAGAGATCTTTTCCAAGACTCTCTAAGCATTAAGACCCCAAATCCAAGAAGAGAAAAGATTAAGAACATGAAAAAGACCAAAGCTTAAACCCTTAAACCCCTTAAATCGCCCCAAACTTAAACCCAATGATGAACTACTCACTACACATGATTAAAACCGATTGAAATGCAAAGGAAAGAAAGCTAAACATGATTAAGCAAGAGAGATTAAAGAAAATACTTAGATTAAGCAATATTATGAGTTTAATAAACTAAGAAAGCTTAAAAAGCATAACAATGGCGATAAGCTTAAGAGAAAACTCGAAAAAGATAAGACAAATCGTGAGTATATAAAGTGATAAGATTTCATCGCCCAAAATAGGCAAACAAGAAAAAGGTCCCCCCCCCCCCCCCCCCCCCCCCCCACTAAAGTCCAAAAGTGAGCTGTCCGGATAAGATGTAGGGATCGAGCTTAGTAGTCGATCTGATCACTCGATCTTCTTCATGGATCGTCCTCCTTTGCTCGATCTTTGGGTCGATTCTCGGATGATCGAGTCGTGGATCTCGATCTGGCTCTCGTTCTGTATGGCTTTAATCCACGTCCATACTCACGATCGATCCCCTTGATCGATCTCGACCGCGATCCCTTCCTTAAACGACCCAGGCTTAGTCGATCTTCTGGTCGATCTCATCTAGATCGACCTGCCTAGCTCGATCCTTCTCTCGATCTCGGTCTCTTTGCTGAATGGCTGAGTTCTCCCAAGTGTCCACAAGCTCCCTCTCGATCCTTAACATGTCCACGCAACCTCCACAGCTCCAGTGTGTCCAAAACAACCTGAATATGATGCAAGAATGCAAGAAATATGCAAATGCTAATGCAAAATGCACATAGGACCTAAAATGAGATAAATGGTGCAAACTAGCCTAAAATGTAAGATGAATGCATGAAAAAACTACTCTAAATGCATGCTAAATATGCGAAATATATGAGTATATCAGCTAAACAATTATCTATGAGTAAATTTTGTATCATTGTAATCCAAGACCTTGTATGTTTAATCCTTAAGATCCATTACTCTCCTTTCAATCGATTTTTCCAAGTAATTGGACATTATGTAGAGTGTTTGATTTGATTTTGGTTTACTTGTAGGAGAATCATTGGATAGGTCAAGGCGATTAAGAGGTTCATCATCAGGAACATAGTGGAGCAGGCTGCCATTAGATATGTTCAGGAAGCCAGCGTCTACGATGGTTTCTTTTATTCGTCTCTTTGTTGTTTCTTTTGTTTTGTTAGATGTACAAAACATAAAAACTTTTTGTCGATTTGTTCTGGAGTTTTAGAATATTGAGATTTTATTTGCATTGAATTTGGTCTTGTGTGGATTCGTAGGGTACATATTGCCAAAGCTATATGCGAAGAAATACTGTGTCTCATGTGTGATCCACTCTCACGTGTCCGATCCCGCACCAACCGCATGGTTCATATATTATAGAGTTTATATATTTATATATGTTCGCTTTAAAATTGCAAAATACAAATAATTTAGGAATTATAAAATCTGTAAGCATATTACATACGGTCTTGCTATCATCTCTCTCTCGCGGATATGTTGTTGAAAACTTTTTGATATACAATATTTTGTAGAACATTTTTGTCGTACTCTTTTGTCTCTGTTTTAAGAATCTGAAGTCCTGCAGTTGTTGTCACTCTTGATAGTGCGACATAGAGTTGTCCGTCAGAGAAGACTGGATTTGGCAAATACAACCCTACTTTGTTTAAGCTCTGACCTTTGCTCTTGTTGATAGTCATTGCATAACAAACTCGTACAGAAAATTGACATCTTTTTAGTTTGAATGGCCATTTTGCATCTGTTGGTGTAAGACGTATCCTAGGTTTAAGAACTTGTTTTTCCACATGAGTTTCAATAAGTATCTCTGCTTCAATAACCCTTATGCCCAGGTGAGTCATTACTAATCTTGTACCGTTGCAACGGCCTTCTCTCTGATTTGAGTTTCTCAGTAGTATGATTGACACATCTATTTTGAGATCTAGTTTGTGATTAGGAATACCTGAAAATTTCATTGTGTTTAAGAATTCTGTAGGATAAATTAAGAATATGCTGATCTGCCACTTCTTCTTTGTTGTCACCTATGCTATCAGAACTGAAATACTCCTTTCTTTTTCTTTTTAAGCAAGATAATATGTATGTATTCACTTCGTCCATTGTTTCATTTCTTAGCGTCAGAATTGCTCGCTCAATCAGATAATCCTTCTGTTTGAAATAAACATTGAAATCTTTATATGTAGAATTTCCTATGCATTCAACCGATTCTCTAGTGTTTTGCAAGAGCAAAGCGTTGTCTATTTCTACTATTCCAGTTTCGTCATCTGATGTTCTATATTTTGTTGACTTAGGTGTTGTTCCATCACTGATCCCTATTAGCCATTTTGCAAATTTTTTCTCATCTTGGTGCAACCTTATGTTTTCTGTAGAGTGAATATAGAGCAATTGTTCCATAAATATGAACGATTGATTGTTGCCATAACAATTTCTTGCCTGTTTCTTTGTGGTATGACTGGCAGAATTTGTCTAAAATCACCTCCAAGAAGCATCGTTTTACCGCCAAAAGGGTTGTTTGATGCATCTGAATATTTCACTGACAATATATCTTGCAAACTCTTATCAACAGCTTCATAAGAAAATCGATGGCACATAGGGGCTTCATCCCAAATGATGAGATCTGTTTCCTCAAGTAAATCAGAAATCATGGTACCACAAGTGATGTTACACATACTGTCTTGATGAAGAATTATAGGAATCTTGAAACACAAATGTGCAGTTCTTCCGTTCGGTAAAAGTGTAGCTTCTATTCCAGATGAAGCCACCGATAGTACAATTTTTCTCTATGATCTTAATCTTGAAATGATTGTTCTATACACGTACGTCTTTCCTGTTCCCCCTGGTCTGTTTAGGAAAAATATTTTTCCTTTCTTATTGTCAATCGAGTCCATTACAACATCGTATACTTCCAACTGCTCGTCATTCAATGTTTTATTAACCTGGAGTGTTCCTCTTCTCGTTCAGGAATATTATAACTTCTTTCATCTTTGAGCATTGAGTTTTTCATTTTCTTCAACAATTCTTATCAGGCTTTGGCATATCTTCAAAATCTGTCAATGATCTATCATTCCGTGCTAAAATCCTCTCGATTTCTATTAGTGTATAAATTTGTAGCTCCTGATCAGAGAATTGTTGATCACTGAACTCGAATATCTTTCTTTGTTTATTAGATATATCTTCAGTTAGGTGATGCCAGTAATGCTCCCATAGAGCAAGAGGACTACTTACTTCGCAATAAATTAACAATGTCACAAATAGATGTCGAAGCTGGAAAGGATATGCTTATTGTGCTGCTTCATCCATAGCTTTCTTCCATTCTGAATCACCATTCAACAATCCTCTTGCATGACATGCTGCTTTGAATGAGGTGTGTTTTACATTATCAACGGTTTTTAAATCATCAAAGCTTTTAGGAATTTTGTGTATATTTATCAGCATTATCAAATAATATAAGGCGCCTGCGCTTGGATGTATATTAACTATTTTTCCTATGCTGAATCTTTTTTGCCTTGGTAGCCATTTTTCGCATCTGAATACCACACGAATTTTGTAGGAAACTGGCTATACGCAAGTTTTCTAGCTTCAGAGCACCGTTTGTTCATCTCAAACCATTCTGGAAGCATTGTTTTCTTAATTCCATCTATTGAGAGAATATATTATAGACTGATCCCTTTAGGGTAAGTGATTCTTTGTTGATTTGGTAGGTGTAATGGCAGCCTTGTTACCGCAGATTTCCGTTCATGTATATCGAATGCAAATATTCGCCAAGCAGCTTCATATGCAGAGAGGTAACGACATTATAAGTAGTTTTTTTTATCTTATTGATCTCTTCTTTTGGTTCTGTTCCTTCTGAATTTTGTTCTGTTGCTTGTTTTTTCTCGATCAGCATTGTAGCCATGTCTACTGCTCTGGTGATATACTTGAATAAATACTTTATGGAAGATGACGTGTTGCACCATTCTACATTGATGTGAGCTTTGTATTTTTTTAGGAGTGGGAGATTGTGAGGCACAACGTATCTATTATCAAGCTTTGTGTGGCCTTTGATGACAAACTGTGTTTTATCAGATCTCCTACGGTAAGTAATGTAGCCGGCTTCAGTGATGTTTGTGTTGTCATTGTAGGGTCTCGGAAAATTTTTGGTGCATTTGTTATCAACCATACATTTCGGCCCACATGGTTCATGCATCATAAATTTCTCAACCAATAGGAAACCTTCCAGATCAGCCTCTTTATCCGGTAACTCTAAGGTAATGAAACTATCGATATCTTCTGGTGCGGGATTTTGTTTTGACTCTTATAGCCACAAAAGTATAGGAAGACCATGTTTTAGAACTCAAATGTGTGAACAACTGTTTATAATTAAAAAAAAATACAGACGTTAAATATTTTGGTATATGAATGAATAAATCATAAGATTGATATTATTTGATAATCAATTATATTAGTACCTGCTGTAATAGAGCCGAAGAAGACACCAACTTGCATGTTTTTAAAAATTTATTCTAACTTCATTTTAAACACACGACATTCAATATTGGGTATATCATTTGCGGTCTCGTTTCCTGCTTTTCTTATATGATCACTAATTTCTTCCCACTTTGGATTTGCAGTTAGAGTAATTAAAAGATCTGGATTTCTATAGCATCTGCATATTGCCATTGCATCTCGATAATTCTCTACCATATACCGTGGTCCACCTGTGAACGAAGATGATAGGATTATTTTCTTACCTAGGGATTTTGAATCTGCATCCCCTTGTATAACTGCATCGCACACATTATTGTACAGATTTGCTCTAAACTTTTTCTGGTTATGCTGATAGAAGTTCATACGTTCTTGTTCGATAGCAGTATATGCATCAACCACATATTGATGGAAAAATCGACCTGAACGAACTATTGTTCCTGGAGAAGTCAATCTGGTATATACGCATAGTACTCTCGCATTTTTTACATATGATCTCTCTGTAGCATATACGTCAAAGCTGTATGGAATTGTTCTTTCAATATAACCTTATTCACCATACGGAAACAGCAAATGATATTGTAGTGACATAGAAGATGGATGTAAAAAGCTTATCCATTTAGGTTTATCCATTTTAGGATGCACTACTATATCTTTGTCACAATTTGGTAAAGACATGTCACCTATAATAAGTCGAGCACTCTCGTCTCCTTGTGGAGGTCAAATAGTCTGCCACAATCTTTATTTTTGAGTAATCTGATTGAGAAATCTTCACTTGCTCCAGACTCATATCTATCTTTAGCCATTCTGAACACTTCAGCTAACTCGTTGTACTTGTCAAGCATTTCAATCAAACTTCTTAGGATACCTTCATCTAACTCATTGCTTTTCCCTTTTACAAGAGCGTTGAGACGGTTTTGAATCTCATGAGCAGTATCATATATGTATAGCTGTGCAAAATATGGGATATCTCCTTCCACTAATAGATAGTAAGTCATCTAAAAAAGCTGGAGGCGTTTTAGATTGTTTTAGGACAACGCTTCCTTGTTGACAGCATATAGTGAATTTTTATTCTTTCTCACTTTTTTTAGACTATCAGAGTTCCACACCAAAGCGTTGCAGAAAGTACATGTCGTCAATTCATTGGCTTTTTCATTATTGTTTCCTGTATAATAAATAACACACGTCAAAATGAAATATGTATTGATAAATATTATGACAAAACAGTTGTAGACTATTCATCAACTAATACAATTTAATTTTAATTCAGAATAAATTGATGTTTATTTTCTGAAATTGTTATTGTTTTAATTTTTAAATAACTAATTAATATATTATTCCAAAAATAAATAGTCAAATTAATATAATAAAAGTATTAAATCAAATAACTTATGATTAAATTTGTATCTTGCTTGTATGTCTTTTTTTTCCTTAGACATCTTCATTTTTTGTTTGTGACATTATCAGTGCTTTCTTTGTTTGAACTATTGCCACCAGAAATGTAACGCCCCGACCGTCCTTATCGGCGAGTTATCTATCCCTCTGTCGGGTTCGTGGGCCTTGCCCATGTCCTACGGTTAAAGCATCATTTTTTTTCAGAGGCCCGACCGACTTATTTACTGACCTTGCAATCACTACATGATATTTTCCAATGTTTTGACCTCACTCACACGGTTTCGGAAATCACTTCCCGAAAGGTCACCCATCCTAGTCCCGCTCCAGCTCAAGCACGCAATTTGATTTAAGTTTAAATGGATTGATTTGGCTACCTGTGTCACTAAAGTACACTTATCTTTTCGGTTAGTGGGCCTGAGAGAACTCCAGAGTTAAGCGTGCTTGAGCTGGAGTAGGATTAGGATGGGAGACCTTTCGAGAAGTGATTTCCAAAACCGTGTGAGTAAGGTCAAAACACAGGGAAAGATCATGTGGTGATTGCAAAGTCAGTAAATAAGTCGGTGGGGCCCACGAACCCGACAGAGGAATGGGTGACTTGCCGGTAGGGACGGTTGAGGCATTACAAGAAAAATCTTGGAAGTTCCTACTATTTTCAAAAAGATTTGCTTCCAAGGCTTCCGTACTTGAGTTTAACTAATTGATAGTTCGAGCTACCGGTTGATAGTTCGAGCTGTCTTTGATCTTCTGTTATAAATCCTTGATATCTCCATTATGTATACCAATTTAGCTTGCATAGATCACTAGTTTTAGTCTTTAAACATGCATATTTTGCTTCTTTTTGTCCCTTTTGCATACATTTAGGATTTAGTGTAGTTTAAGGAGATGCATTGCATTTTGCATATATTTGAAGTTTTATTCAGGTACTAGAAGGAGTGTGGAGGCCATGTGGTGCAATGTCTTTGTACTATTATGAGTCCTAGATGACTATTTCCAGCCAACTTACTCCATTTTTATTTGTATGATTCATCAGAAGTCTGTTTTCCCTATTTTTGGCTAGCAGACCAGTTTCGGATCTTTATTTGGGATCTCTTCTACGGAATGAGATACAAGTAATAGAGGCTTCTCCTTGTACTGCTATGAGTCGCAGATGACTATTTCCAGCCTATTTACTCTATTTTTATTTGTATGATTCATCAGAAGTCCGTTTTCCCCATTTTCGGCTAGTAGACCAGTATCGGATCTTCATTTGGGATATCTTCTAGGGAATGAGATACAAGTAATAGAGGCTTCCCGTTGTACTATTAAGAGTCCCAGATGACTATTTCCAGCCTATTTACTCTATTTTTATTTGTATGATTAATCAGAAGTCCGTGTTCCCAATTTTCGGCTAGTAGACCAGTTTCAGATCTTTATTTCGGATATCTTCTAGAGAATAAGATACAAGTAATAGAGGCTTCTGTTTGTACTATTATAAGCCCCAGATGACTATTACCAGCCTATTTAAACCATTTTTATTTGTATGATTCATCAGAAGTCCGTTTTCCCCATTTTCGGCTAGTAGACCTGTTTCAGATCTTCATTTCTGATATTTTCTAAGGAATGAGATACAAGTAATAGACGCTTCTCCTTGTACTATATTGTGTCCCAGATGACTATTTCCAGCCTATTTTTCCCATTTTTATTCGTATGATTCATAAGAAGTCCGTTTTCCCCATTTTCGGCTAGTAGACCAGTTTCGGATCTTCATTTGGGAACTCTTCGACAGAATGATATACAAGTAATAGAGGCTTCTCTTTGTACTAATATAAGTCCCAGATGACTGTTTCCAGCATATTTACTCCATTTTTATTTGTATGGTTCATCATAAGTACGTTTTCCCCATTTTCAGCTAGTAGACCAGTTTCAGATCTTTATTTGGGATCTCTTCTACGGAATAAGATACAAGTATTAGAGGCTTCTCCTTGTACTATATTGTGTCCCAGATGACTATTTCCAGCCTATTTTTTCCATTTTTATTTGTATGATTCATCAGAAGTCCGTGTTCCTTATTTTGGGCTAGTAGACCAGTTTCAGATCTTCATTTCGGATATCTTCTAGGGAATGAGATACAAGTAATAAAGGCTTTTATTAGAGGCTTCTCCTTGTACTATATTGTGTCCCAGATGACTATTTCCAGCCTATTTACTCCATTTTTATATGTATGATTCATCAGAAGTCCGTTTTCCCCATTTTCGGCTAGTAGACCAGTTTTGGATTTTTATTTGGGATCTCTTCTACGAAATGAGATACAAGCTATCGAGGCCTCTAATTGTACTATTATGAGTCCCAAATGACTATTTCCAGCCTATTTACTCCAATTTTATTTGTATTATTCATCAGAAGTCTGTTTTCCCCATTTTCGGCTAGTAGACCAGTTTCAGATCTTCATTTAGGAACTCTTCTACGGAATGAGATACAAGTAATATAGGCTTATATTTGTACTATTATGAGTCCCAGGTGAATATTGCAAGTCTATTTAACCAATTTTTATTTGTATGATTCCTCAGAAGTCCGTTTTTCCCATTTTTGGCTAGTAGACCAGTTTCGGATCTTCATTAGGGATATCTTCTAGGGAATGAGATACAAGTAATAGAGGCTTCACTTTGTACTATTATGAGCCCCAGATGACTATTTCCAGCCAATTTACCCCATTTTTATTTGTATGATTCATCAGAAGTCAGTTTTCCCCATTTTCGGCTTGTAGAGCAGTTTCAGATCTTTATTTGGGATCTCTTTTACGGAATGAGATACAAGTAATAGAGGCTTCTCCTTGTACTATTATAAGTCCCAACTGACTATTTTCAGCCTATGTACTCTATTTTTATTTGTATGATTCATCAGAAGTCCGTCTTCCCCATTTCGGCTAGTAGACGAGTTTCGGATCTTCATTTAGGAACACTTCTACGGAATGAGATACAAGTAATAAAGGCTTATCCTTGTACTATTATGAGTCCCAGGTGAATATTTCAAACCTATTTACTCTATTTCCTTCGTATGATTCATCAGAAGTCCGTTTTTCCCATTTTCGGCTAGTAGACCAGTTTCGGATCTTCATTTGGGATATCTTCTAGGGAATGAGATACAAGTAATAAAGGCTTCCCCTTGTACTATTATGAGTCCTAGATGACTATTTCCAGCCTATTTACTCCATTTTTATTTGTATGATTCATCAGAAATCTGTGTTCCCCATTTCCGGCAATTAGACCAGTTTCAGATAATCATTTCGGATATCTTCTAGGAAATGAGATAACAGTAATAGAGGCTTCTCCTTGTACTATTATGAGTCCCAGATGACTATTTCCAGCCAATGTACTCCATTTATTTTAGTATGATTCATCAGAAGTTCATTTTCCCCATTTTCTGCTACTAGACCAGTTTCAGATCTTCATTTGGGAACTCTTCTACGGAATGAGATACAAATAATAGAGGCTTCTCTTTTTTCTATTTTGAGTCCCAGATAACTATTTCAAGCCTATTTACTCCATTTTCTTTGTATGATTCATCAGAATTCCGTTTTCCCCATTTTCGCCTAGTAGACGAGTTTCAGATCTTCATTTGGGATATCTTCTAGGGAATGAGATACAAGTAATAGAGGCTTCCCCTTGTACTATTAAGAGTCCCAGATGACTATTTCCAGCCTATTTACTCTATTTTTATTTGTATGACTCATCATAAGTCTGTTTTCCCCATTTTTGGCTAGTAGACGAGTTTCAGCTCTTTTTTTGGGATCTTTTCTACGGAATGTGATACAAGTAATAGAGGCTTCTCCTTGTACTATTATGAGTCCCAGATGAGTACTTCCAGCCTATTTAGTCCATTTTTATTTGTATGATTCATCAGAAGTCCATTTTCCCCATTTTCGGCTAGTACACCAGTTTCGGATCTTCATTTGGGAACTTTTCGACGGAATTAGACAGAAGTAATAAAGGCTTCTATTTTTACTTTTGTGAGTCCCAGATGACTATTTGAAGCCTATTTACTCAATTTTCTTTGTATGATTCCTCAGAAGTCCATTTTCCCCATTTACAGCAAGTAGACCAGTTTCGGATCTTCATTTGGGATATCTTCTAGGGAATGAGAAACAAGTAATAGAGGCTTCCCCTTGTACTATTAAGAGTCCCAGATGACTATTTCCAGCCTATTTACTCCATTTTTATTTGTATGATTCATCAGAGGTCCGTGTTCCCCATTTTCGGCTAGTAGACCAGTTTCAGATCTACATTTCAGATATCTTCTAGGGAATGAGATACAAGTAATAGAGGCTTCTCTTTGTAGATGACTATTTCCACCCTATTTACTCCATTTTTATTTGTATGATTCATCAGAAGACTGTTTTCCCCATTTTTTGCTAGTAGACCAGTTCCAGATCTTTATTTGGGATCTCTTCTACGGAATGAGATACAAGTAATAGAGGCTTCTTCTTGTACTACTATGAGTCGCAGATGACTATTTCCAGCCTATTTACTCCATTGTTATTTGTATGATTCATCAGAAGTCCATTTTCCGCATTTTCGCCTAGTAAACCAGTTTCGGATCTTTATTTGGGATCTCTTCTACGGAATGAGATACAAGCAATATAGGCTTCTCCTTGTACTATTATGAGTCCCAGATGACTATTTCCAGCCTATTTACTCTATTTTTATTTGTATCATTTATCAGAAGTCAGTTTTTCCTATTTTCGGCTAGCAGACCAGTTTCGGATCTTCATTTAGGAACTCTTCTACGGAATGACATAAAAGTAATAGAGGCTTATCTTTGTACTATTATGAGTCCCAGGTGAATATTGCAAGCTTATTTAATCCATTTTTATTTGTATGATTCCTCAGAAGACCGTTTTCCTCACCTTCGGCTAGTAGACCAGTTCTGGATCTTCATTTGGGATATCTTTTAGGGAATAAGATAGAAGTAATAGAGGCTTTACTTTGTGCTATTTTGAGTCCCAAATGACTATTTCAAGCCTATTTACTCCGTTTCTTTGTATGATTCATCAGAAGTCCGTTTTCCCCATTTTCGGCTAGTAGACCTGTTTCAGATCTTTATTTGGGATATCTTCTAGGGATTTAAATACAAGTATTAGAGGCTTCTCCTAGTACTATTATGAGTCCCATATGACTATTTCAAGCCTATTTACTCCATTTTTATTTGTATTATTCATCAGAATTCTGTGTTCCCCATTTTCGGCTAGTAGACCAGTTTCAGATCTTCATTTCGGATATCTTCTAGGGAATGAGATACAAGTAATAGAGACTTCTCACTGTACTATATTGTGTCCCAGATGACTATTTCCAGCCTATTTTTTCCATTTTTATTTGTATTATTCATCAGAATTCTGTGTTCCCTATTTTCGGCTAGTAGACCAGTTTTAGATCTTCATTTTGGATATCTTCTAGGGAATGAGATACAAGTAATAGAGGCTTCTATTTGTACTATTATGAGTCCCAGATGACTATTTCCAGCCTCTTTACTCCATTTTTATTTGTATGATTCATCAGAAGTCCGTTTTCCCCATTTTCGGCTAGTAGACCAGTTTTGGATTTTTTTTTTGGGATCTCTTCTACGGAATGAGATACAAGCAATAGAGGCCTCTCATTGTACTATTATGAGTCCCAGATGACTATTTCCAGCCTATTTACTCCAATTTTATTTGTATTATTCACCAGAAGTCTGTTTTCCCCATTTTCGGCTAGTAGACCAGTTTCCGATCTTCATTTAGGAACTCTTCTATGGAATGAGATACAAGTAATATAGGCTTATATTTGTACTATTATGAGTCCCAGGTGAATATTGCAAGCCTATTTAATCAATTTTTATTTGTATGATTCCTCAGAAGTCCGTTTTTCCTATTTTCGGCTAGTAGACCAGTTTCGGATCTTCATTAGGGATATCTTCTAGGGAATGAGATACAAGTAATAGAGGCTTCAATTTGTACTATTATGAGCCCCAGATGACTATTTCCAGCCAATTTACTCCATTTTTATTTGTATGATTCATCAGAAGTCAGTTTTCCCCATTTTCGGCTTGTAGAGCAGTTACAGATCTTTATTTGGGATCTCTTTTACGGAATGAGATACAAGTAATAGAGGCATCTCCTTGTACTATTATGAGTCCCAACTGACTATTTCCAGCCTATGTACTCTATTTTTATTTGTATGATTCATCGGAAGTCCGTCTTCCCCATTTCGGCTAGTAGACGAGTTTCAGATCTTCATTTAGGAACACTTCTACGGAATGAGATACAAGTAATAAAGGCTTATCCTTGTACTATTATGAGTCCCAGGTGAATATTGCAAACCTATTTACTCTATTTTCTTCGTATGATTCATCAGAAGTTCGTTTTCCCCATTTTCTGCTACTAGACCAGTTTCAGATCTTCATTTGGGAACTCTTCTACGGAATGAGATACAAATAATAGAGGCTTCTCTTTTTTCTATTTTGAGTCCCAGATAACTATTTCAAGCCTATTTACTCCATTTTCTTTGTATGATTCATCAGAATTCCGTTTTCCCCATTTTCGCCTAGTAGACGAGTTTCAGATCTTCATTTGGGATATCTTCTAGGGAATGAGATACAAGTAATAGAGGCTTCCCCTTGTACTATTAAGAGTCCCAGATGACTATTTCCAGCCTATTTACTCTATTTTTATTTGTATGACTCATCATAAGTCTGTTTTCCCCATTTTTGGCTAGTAGACGAGTTTCAGCTCTTTTTTTGGGATCTTTTCTACGGAATGTGATACAAGTAATAGAGGCTTCTCCTTGTACTATTATGAGTCCCAGATGAGTACTTCCAGCCTATTTAGTCCATTTTTATTTGTATGATTCATCAGAAGTCCATTTTCCCCATTTTCGGCTAGTACACCAGTTTCGGATCTTCATTTGGGAACTTTTCGACGGAATTAGACACAAGTAATAAAGGCTTCTATTTTTACTTTTGTGAGTCCCAGATGACTATTTGAAGCCTATTTATTCAATTTTCTTTGTATGATTCCTCAGAAGTCCATTTTCCCCATTTTCAGCAAGTAGACCAGTTTCGGATCTTCATTTGGGATATCTTCTAGGGAATGAGAAACAAGTAATAGAGGCTTCCCCTTGTACTATTAAGAGTCCCAGATGACTATTTCCAGCCTATTTACTCCATTTTTATTTGTATGATTCATCAGAGGTCCGTGTTCCCCATTTTCGGCTAGTAGACCAGTTTCAGATCTACATTTCAGATATCTTCTATGGAATGAGATACAAGTAATATAGGCTTATATTTGTACTATTATGAGTCCCAGGTGAATATTGCAAGCCTATTTAATCAATTTTTATTTGTATGATTCCTGAGAAGTCCGTTTTTCCTATTTTCGGCTAGTAGACCAGTTTCGGATCTTCATTAGGGATATCTTCTAGGGAATGAGATACAAGTAATAGAGGCTTCAATTTGTACTATTATGAGCCCCAGATGACTATTTCCAGCCAATTTACTCCATTTTTATTTGTATGATTCATCAGAAGTCAGTTTTCCCCATTTTCGGCTTGTAGAGCAGTTACAGATCTTTATTTGGGATCTCTTTTACGGAATGAGATACAAGTAATAGAGGCATCTCCTTGTACTATTATGAGTCCCAACTGACTATTTCCAGCCTATGTACTCTATTTTTATTTGTATGATTCATCAGAAGTCCGTCTTCCCCATTTCGGCTAGTAGACGAGTTTAAGATCTTCATTTAGGAACACTTCTACGGAATGAGATACAAGTAATAAAGGCTTATCCTTGTACTATTATGAGTCCCAGGTGAATATTGCAAACCTATTTACTCTATTTTCTTCGTATGATTCATCAGAAGTCCGTTTTTCCCATTTTCGGCTAGTAGACCAGTTTCGGATCTTCATTTGGGATATCTTCTAGGGAATAAGATACAAGTAATAGAGGCTTCTCCTTGTACTATTATGAGTCCTAGATGACTATTTCCAGCATATTTACTCCATTTTTATTTGTATGATTCATCAGAAATCTGTGTTCCCCATTTCCGGCTATTAGACCAGTTTCAGATAATCATTTCAGATATCTTCTAGGAAATGAGATACCAGTAATAGAGGCTTCTCCTTGTACTATTATGAGTCCAAGATGACTATTTCCAGCCAATGTACTCTATTTATTTTAGTATGATTCATCAGAAGTTCGTTTTCCCCATTTTCGGTTACTAGACCAGTTTCGGATCTTCTTTTGGGAACTCTTCTACGGAATGAGATACAAATAATAGAGGCTTCTCTTTTTGCTATTTTGAGTCCCAGATAACTATTTCAAGCTTATTTACTCCATTTTCTTTGTATGATTCATCAGAATTCTGTTTTTCCCATTTTCGTCTAGTAGACGAGTTTCGAATCTTCATTTGGGATATCTTCTAGGGAATGAGATACAAGTAATAGAGGCTTCCCCTTGTACTATTAAGAGTCCCAGATGACTATTTCCAGCCTATTTACTCTATTTTTATTTGTATGATTCATCATAAGTCCGTTTTCCCCATTTTTGGCTAGTAGACCAGTTTCAGATCTTTTTTAAGTTCTTTTCTACGGAATGCGATACAAGTAATAGAGGCTTCTCCTTGTACTATTATGAGTCCCAGATGAGTACTTCCAGCCTATTTAGTCCATTTTTATTTGTATGATTCATCAGAAGTCCATTTTCCCCATTTTCGGCTAGTAGACCAGTTTCAGATCTTCATTTGGGAATTCTTCGACGGAATGAGACACAAGTAATAAAGGCTTCTATTTTTACTTTTGTGAGTCCCAGATGACTATTTCAAGCCTATTTACTCCATTTTCTTTGCATGATTCATCAGATGTCCGTTTTCCCCATTTTCAGCATGTAGACCAGTTTCGGATCTTCATTTGGGATATCTTCTAGGGAATGAGATACAAGTAATAGAGGCTTCCCCTTGTACTATTAAGAGTCCCAGATGACTATTTCCAGCCTATTTACTCCATTTTTATTTGTATGATTCATCAGAGGTCCGTGTTCCCCATTTTCCGCTAGTAGACCAGTTTCAGATCTACATTTCGGATATCTTCTAGGGAATGAGATACAAGTAATAGAGGCTTCTCTTTGTATTATTATGAGTCCTAGATGACTATTTCCACCCTATTTACTCCATTTTTATTTGTATGATTCATCAGAAGACTGTTTTCTCCATTTTTTGCTAGTAGACCAGTTCCAGATCTTTATTTGGGATCTCTTCTACGGAATGAGATACAAGTAATAGAGGCTTCTCCTTGTACTACTATGGGTCGCAGATGACTATTTCCAGCCTATTTACTCCATTGTTATTTGTATGATTCTGCAGAAGTCCGTTTACCCCATTTTCGGCTAGTAGACCAGTTTCTGATCTTCATTTGGGATATCTTCTAGGGAATGAGATACAAGTAATAGAAGCTTCCCATTGTACTATTATGAGTCCTAGACTATTTCTAGCCTATTTACTCCAGTTTTATTTGTGTGATTCTTCAGAAGTCCGTGTTCCCCAATTTCGGCTAGTAGACCAATTTCAGATTTTCATTTCGGACATCTTCTAGGGAATGAGATACAAGTAATATAGGCTTATCCTTGTACTATTATGAGTACCAGATGACTATTTCCAGCAAATTTACTCCATTTTTATTTGTATTATTCATCAGAAGTCCGTTTTCCCCATTTTCGGCTAGTAGACCAGTTTCAGATCTTCATTTAGGAACACTTCTACGGAACGAGATACAAGTAATAGAGGCTTATATTTGTACTATTATGAGTCCCAGGTGATTATTGCAAACCTATTTAATCCATTTTTATTTGTATGATTCCTCAGAAATCTGTGTTCCTCATTTTCGGCTAGTAGAGCAGTTTCAGATCTTCATTTTGGATATCTTCTAGGGAATGAGAAACAAGTAATAGAGGCTTCACTTTGTACTATTATGAGTCCCATATGACTATTTCCAGCCTATTTACTCCATTTTTATTTGTATGATTCATCAGAAGTCCGTTTTCCCCATTTTCGACTAGTAGACCAGTTTCGGATCTTTATTTGGGATCTCTTTTACGGAACGAGATACAAGTAAAGAGGCTTATCTTTGTACTATTATGAGTCCCAGGTGATTATTGCAAACCTATTTAATCCATTTTTATTTGTATGATTCCTCAGAAGTCTGTGTTCCTCATTTTCGGCTAGTAGAGCAGTTTCAGATCTTCATTTTGGATATCTTCTAGGGAATAAGAAACAAGTAATAGAGGCTTCTCCTTGTACTATTATAATTCCCAGATGACTATTTCCAGCTTATTTACTCCATTTTTATTTGTATGGTTCATCATAAGTACGTTTTCCCCATTTTCAGCTAGTAGACCAGTTTTAGATCTTTATTTGGGATCTCTTCTACGGAATAAGATACAAGTATTAGAGGCTTCTCCTTGAACTATTATGAGTCCCAGATGTCTACAGCCATCCTATTTACTCCATTTTTATTTGTATTATTCATTAGAAGTCCGTTTTCCCCATTTTTGGCTAGTAGACCAGTTTCAGATCTTCATTTAGGAACTCTTCTACGGAATAAGATTCAAGTAATTGAGGCTTCTCTTTTTGCTATTTTGAGTCCCAGATGACTATTTCAAGCTTATTTACTCAATTTCTTTGTATGATTCATCAGAAGTCCGTTTTCCCCATTTTAGGCTAATAGACCAGTGTCGGATCTTCATTTGGGATATCTTCTATGGATTCAGATACAAGTAATAGAGGCTTCTCCTTGTACTATTATGAGTCCCAGATGACTATTTCCTGCCTATTTACTCCATTTTTGTTTGTATTATTCATCAGAAGTCCGTTTTCCCCATTTTCGGCTAGTAGACCGGTTTTAGATCTTCATTTATGAACTCTTCTACGGAATGAGATACAAGTAATAGAGGCTTATCTTTGTACTATTATGAGTCCCAGGTGAATATTGCAAGCCTATTTAATCCATTTTGATTTGTATTATTCATCAGAAGTTTGTGTTCCCCATTTTCGGCTAGTATACCAGTTTCAGATCTTCATTTCGGATATCTTCTAGGGAATGAGAAACAAGTAATAGAGGCTTCTATTTTTATTATTATGTGTTGCAGATGACTATTTCCAGACTATTTACTCCATTTTTATTGGTATGATTCATCAGAGGTCCGTTTTCCCCATTTTCGGCTAGTAGACCAGTTTCGGATCTTCATTTGGGATATCTTCTTGGGAATGAGATACAAGTAATAAAGGCTTATCTTTGTACTATTATGAATCCCATATGACTATTTCCAGCCTATTTCCTCTATTTTTATTTGTATATTTCATCAGAAGTTCGTTTTCCCCATTTTCGGCTAGTAGACCAGTTTCGGATCTTCATTTGGGATATCTTCTAGGGAATGAGATACAAGTAATAGAGGCTTCCCATTGTACTATTATGAGTCCTAGATGACTATTTCTAGCCTATTTACTCCAGTTTTATTTGTGTGATTCATCAGAAGTCCGTGTTCCCCAATCTCGGCTAGTAGACCAATTTCAGATCTTCATTTCGGATATCTTCTAGGGAATAAGATACAAGTAATATAGGCTTCTCCTTGTACTATTATGAGTCCCAGATGACTATTTCCAGCAAATTTACTCCATTTTTATTTGTATTATTCATCAGAAGTCCGTTTTCCCCATTTTCGGCTAGTAGATCAGTTTCAGATCTTCATTTAGGAACACTTCTACGGAACGAGATACAAGTAATAGAGGCTTATATTTGTACTATTATGAGTCCCTGGTGATTATTGCAAACCTATTTAATCCATTTTTATTTGTATGATTCCTCAGAAATCTGTGTTCCTCATTTTCGGCTAGTAGAGCAGTTTCAGATCTTCATTTTGGATATCTTCTAGGGAATGAGAAACAAGTAATAGAGGCTTCACTTTGTACTATTATGAGTCCCATATGACTATTTCCAGCCTATTTACTCCATTTTTATTTGTATGATTCATCAGAAGTCCGTTTTCCCCATTTTCGACTAGTAGATCAGTTTCGGATCTTTATTTGGGATCTCTTTTACGGAACGAGATACAAGTAAAGAGGCTTATCTTTGTACTATTATGAGTCCCAGGTGATTATTGCAAACCTATTTAATCCATTTTTATTTGTATGATTCCTCAGAAGTCTGTGTTCCTCATTTTCGGCTAGTAGAGCAGTTTCAGATCTTCATTTTGGATATCTTCTAGGGAATAAGAAACAAGTAATAGAGGCTTCTCCTTGTACTATTATGAGTCCCAGATGACTATTTCCAGCTTATTTACTCCATTTTTATTTGTATGGTTCATCATAAGTACGTTTTCCCCATTTTTAGCTAGTAGACCAGTTTTAGATCTTTATTTAGGATCTCTTCTACGGAATAAGATACAAGTATTAGAGGCTTCTCCTTGAACTATTATGAGTCCCAGATGTCTACAGCCACCCTATTTACTCATTTTTTATTTGTATGATTCATTAGAAGTCCGTTTTCCCCATTTTTGGCTAGTAGACCAGTTTCAGATCTTCATTTAGGACCTCTTCTACGGAATAAGATTCTAGTAATTGAGGCTTCTCTTTTTGCTATTTTGAGTCCCAGATGACTATTTCAAGCTTATTTACTCAATTTCTTTGTATGATTCATCAGAAGTCCGTTTTCCCCATTTTAGGCTAATAGACCAGTGTCGGATCTTCATTTGGGATATCTTCTATGGATTCATATACAAGTAATAGAGGCTTCTCCTTGCACTATTATGAGTCCCAGATGACTATTTCCTGCCTATTTACTCCATTTTTGTTTGTATTATTCATCAGAAGTCCGTTTTCCCCATTTTCGGCTAGTAGACCGGTTTTAGATCTTTATTTATGAACTCTTCTACGGAATGAGATACAAGTAATAAAGGCTTATATTTGTACTATTATGAGTCCCAGGTGAATATTGCAAGCCTATTTAATCCATTTTGATTTGTATTATTCATCAGAAGTTTGTGTTCCCCATTTTCGGCTAGTATACCAGTTTCAGATCTTCATTTCGGATATCTTCTAGGGAATGAGAAACAAGTAATAGAGGCTTCTATTTTTATTATTATGTGTTGCAGATGACTATTTCCAGACTATTTACTCCATTTTTATTTGTATGATTCATCAGAGGTCCGTTTTCCCCATTTTTGGCTAGTAGACCAGTTTCGGATCTTCATTTGGGATATCTTCTTGGGAATGAGATACAAGTAATAGAGGCTTCCCGTTGTACTATTAAGAGTCCCAGATGACTATTTCCAGCCTATTTACTCCATTTTTATTTGTATGGTTCATCAGAAGTCCGTGTTCCCAATTTTTGGCTAGTAGACCAGTTTCAGATCTTTATTTCGGATATCTTCTAGAGAATGAGATACAAGTAATAGAGGCTTCTCTTTGTACTATTATAAGTCCCAGATGACTATTACCAGCCTATTTACTCCATTTTTATTTGTATGATTCATCAGAAGTCCGTTTTCCCCATTTTCGGCTAGTATACCAGTTTCAGATCTTTATTTCTGATATTTCCTAAGGAATTAGATACAAGTAATAGAGGCTTCTCCTTGTACTATATTGTTTCCCAGATGACTATTTCCAGCCTATTTTCCCATTTTTATTCGTATGATTCATCAGAAGTCTGTTTTCCCCATTTTCGGCTAGTTGACCAGTTTCGGATCTTCATTTGGAAACTCTTCGACAGAATGAGATACAAGTAATAGAGGCTTCTCTTTGTACTATTATAAGTCCCAGATGACTATTTCCAGCATATTTACTCTATTTTTATTTGTATGGTTCATCATAAGTACGTTTTCTCCATTTTCAGCTAGTAGACCAGTTTCAGATCTTTATTTGGGATCTCTTCTACGGAATGAGATACAAGTATTACAGGCTTCTCCTTGAACTACTATGAGTCCCAGATGACAATATCCACCTTATTTACTCCATTTTTATTTGTATGACTCATCAGAAGTCCATTTTCCACATTTTCGGCTAGTAGACCAGTTTTGTATCTTCATTTGGGATATCTTCTAGGGAATGAGATACAAGTTATAGAGGCTTCTCCTTGTACTATATTGTGTCCCACATGACTATTTCCAGCCTATTTTTTTCCATTTTTATTTGTATGATTCATCAGAAGTCCGTGTTCCCTATTTTGGGCTAGTAGACCAGTTTCAGATCTTCATTTCGGATATATCTTCTAGGGAATGAGATACAAGTAATAGAGGCTTCTATTTGTACTATTATGAGTCCCAGATGACTATTTACAGCCTATTTACTCTATTTTTATTTGTATCATTTATCAGAAGTCAGTTTTCCCTATTTTCGGCTAGCAGACCCGTTTCGGATCTTCATTTAGGAACTCTTCTACGGAATGACATAAAAGTAATAGAGGCTTATCTTTGTACTATTATGAGTTGCAGGTGAATATTGCAAGCTTATTTAATCCATTTTTATTTGTATGATTCCTCAGAAGTCCGTTTTCCTCATTTTCGGCTAGTAGACCAGTTTTGGATCTTCATTTGGGATATCTTCTAGGGAATAAGATACAAGTAATAAAGGCTTCACTTTGTGCTATTTTGAGTCCCAAATGACTATTTCAAGCCTATTTACTCCATTTCTTTGTATGATTCATCAGAAGTCCGTTTTCCCTATTTTCGGCTAGTAGACCTGTTTCAGATCTTTATTTGGGATATATTCTAGGGATTTAGATACAAGTAATAGAGGCTTCTCCTAGTACTATTATGAGTCCCATATGACTATTTCAAGCCTATTTACTCCATTTTTATTTGTATTATTCATCAGAATTCCGTGTTCCCCATTTTCGGCTAGTAGACCAGTTTCAGATCTTCATTTCGGATATCTTCTAGGGAATGAGATACAAGTAATAGAGACTTCTCACTGTACTATATTGTTTCCCAGATAACTATTTCCTGCCTATTTTTTTCATTTTTATTTGTATGATTCATCAGAAGTCTGTGTTCCCTATTTTCGGCTAGTAGACCAGTTTTAGATCTTCATTTTGGATATCTTCTAGGGAATGAGATACAAGTAATAGAGGCTTCTATTTGTACTATTATGAGTCCCAGATGACTATTTCCAGCTTATTTACTCTATTTTTATTTGTATGATTCATCAGAAGTCCGTTTTCCCCATTTTCGGCTAGTAGACCAGTTTCAGATCTTAATTTAGGAACTCTTCTACGGAATGAGATACAAGTAATATAGGCATATATTTGTACTATTATGAGTCCCAGGTGAATATTGCAAGCCTATTTAATCAATTTTTATTTGTATGATTCCTCAGAAGTCCGTTTTTCCCATTTTTGGCTAGTAGACCAGTTTCGGATCTTCATTAGGGATATCTTCTAGGGAATGAGATACAAGTAATAGAGGCTTCAATTTGTACTATTATGAGCCCCAGATGACTATTTCCAGCCAATTTACTCCATTTTTATTTGTATGATTCATCAGAAATCAGTTTTCCCCATTTTCGGCTTGTAGACCAGTTTCAGATCTTCATTTAGGACCTCTTCTACGGAATAAGATTCTAGTAATTGAGGCTTCTCTTTTTGCTATTTTGAGTCCCAGATGACTATTTCAAGCTTATTTACTCAATTTCTTTGTATGATTCATCAGAAGTCCGTTTTCCCCATTTTAGGCTAATAGACCAGTGTCGGATCTTCATTTGGGATATCTTCTATGGATTCAGATACAAGTAATAGAGGCTTCTCCTTGTACTATTATGAGTCCCAGATGACTATTTCCTGCCTATTTACTCCATTTTTGTTTGTATTATTCATCAGAAGTCCGTTTTCCCCATTTTCGGCTAGTAGACCGGTTTTAGATCTTCATTTATGAACTCTTCTACGGAATGAGATACAAGTAATAGAGGCTTATCTTTGTACTATTATGAGTCCCAGGTGAATATTGCAAGCCTATTTAATCCATTTTGATTTGTATTATTCATCAGAAGTTTGTGTTCCCCATTTTCGGCTAGTATACCAGTTTCAGATCTTCATTTCGGATATCTTCTAGGGAATGAGAAACAAGTAATAGAGGCTTCTATTTTTATTATTATGTGTTGCAGATGACTATTTCCAGACTATTTACTCCATTTTTATTGGTATGATTCATCAGAGGTCCGTTTTCCCCATTTTCGGCTAGTAGACCAGTTTCGGATCTTCATTTGGGATATCTTCTTGGGAATGAGATACAAGTAATAAAGGCTTATCTTTGTACTATTATGAATCCCATATGACTATTTCCAGCCTATTTCCTCTATTTTTATTTGTATATTTCATCAGAAGTTCGTTTTCCCCATTTTCGGCTAGTAGACCAGTTTCGGATCTTCATTTGGGATATCTTCTAGGGAATGAGATACAAGTAATAGAGGCTTCCCATTGTACTATTATGAGTCCTAGATGACTATTTCTAGCCTATTTACTCCAGTTTTATTTGTGTGATTCATCAGAAGTCCGTGTTCCCCAATCTCGGCTAGTAGACCAATTTCAGATCTTCATTTCGGATATCTTCTAGGGAATAAGATACAAGTAATATAGGCTTCTCCTTGTACTATTATGAGTCCCAGATGACTATTTCCAGCAAATTTACTCCATTTTTATTTGTATTATTCATCAGAAGTCCGTTTTCCCCATTTTCGGCTAGTAGATCAGTTTCAGATCTTCATTTAGGAACACTTCTACGGAACGAGATACAAGTAATAGAGGCTTATATTTGTACTATTATGAGTCCCTGGTGATTATTGCAAACCTATTTAATCCATTTTTATTTGTATGATTCCTCAGAAATCTGTGTTCCTCATTTTCGGCTAGTAGAGCAGTTTCAGATCTTCATTTTGGATATCTTCTAGGGAATGAGAAACAAGTAATAGAGGCTTCACTTTGTACTATTATGAGTCCCATATGACTATTTCCAGCCTATTTACTCCATTTTTATTTGTATGATTCATCAGAAGTCCGTTTTCCCCATTTTCGACTAGTAGATCAGTTTCGGATCTTTATTTGGGATCTCTTTTACGGAACGAGATACAAGTAAAGAGGCTTATCTTTGTACTATTATGAGTCCCAGGTGATTATTGCAAACCTATTTAATCCATTTTTATTTGTATGATTCCTCAGAAGTCTGTGTTCCTCATTTTCGGCTAGTAGAGCAGTTTCAGATCTTCATTTTGGATATCTTCTAGGGAATAAGAAACAAGTAATAGAGGCTTCTCCTTGTACTATTATGAGTCCCAGATGACTATTTCCAGCTTATTTACTCCATTTTTATTTGTATGGTTCATCATAAGTACGTTTTCCCCATTTTTAGCTAGTAGACCAGTTTTAGATCTTTATTTAGGATCTCTTCTACGGAATAAGATACAAGTATTAGAGGCTTCTCCTTGAACTATTATGAGTCCCAGATGTCTACAGCCACCCTATTTACTCATTTTTTATTTGTATGATTCATTAGAAGTCCGTTTTCCCCATTTTTGGCTAGTAGACCAGTTTCAGATCTTCATTTAGGACCTCTTCTACGGAATAAGATTCTAGTAATTGAGGCTTCTCTTTTTGCTATTTTGAGTCCCAGATGACTATTTCAAGCTTATTTACTCAATTTCTTTGTATGATTCATCAGAAGTCCGTTTTCCCCATTTTAGGCTAATAGACCAGTGTCGGATCTTCATTTGGGATATCTTCTATGGATTCATATACAAGTAATAGAGGCTTCTCCTTGCACTATTATGAGTCCCAGATGACTATTTCCTGCCTATTTACTCCATTTTTGTTTGTATTATTCATCAGAAGTCCGTTTTCCCCATTTTCGGCTAGTAGACCGGTTTTAGATCTTTATTTATGAACTCTTCTACGGAATGAGATACAAGTAATAAAGGCTTATATTTGTACTATTATGAGTCCCAGGTGAATATTGCAAGCCTATTTAATCCATTTTGATTTGTATTATTCATCAGAAGTTTGTGTTCCCCATTTTCGGCTAGTATACCAGTTTCAGATCTTCATTTCGGATATCTTCTAGGGAATGAGAAACAAGTAATAGAGGCTTCTATTTTTATTATTATGTGTTGCAGATGACTATTTCCAGACTATTTACTCCATTTTTATTTGTATGATTCATCAGAGGTCCGTTTTCCCCATTTTTGGCTAGTAGACCAGTTTCGGATCTTCATTTGGGATATCTTCTTGGGAATGAGATACAAGTAATAGAGGCTTCCCGTTGTACTATTAAGAGTCCCAGATGACTATTTCCAGCCTATTTACTCCATTTTTATTTGTATGGTTCATCAGAAGTCCGTGTTCCCAATTTTTGGCTAGTAGACCAGTTTCAGATCTTTATTTCGGATATCTTCTAGAGAATGAGATACAAGTAATAGAGGCTTCTCTTTGTACTATTATAAGTCCCAGATGACTATTACCAGCCTATTTACTCCATTTTTATTTGTATGATTCATCAGAAGTCCGTTTTCCCCATTTTCGGCTAGTATACCAGTTTCAGATCTTTATTTCTGATATTTCCTAAGGAATTAGATACAAGTAATAGAGGCTTCTCCTTGTACTATATTGTTTCCCAGATGACTATTTCCAGCCTATTTTCCCATTTTTATTCGTATGATTCATCAGAAGTCTGTTTTCCCCATTTTCGGCTAGTTGACCAGTTTCGGATCTTCATTTGGAAACTCTTCGACAGAATGAGATACAAGTAATAGAGGCTTCTCTTTGTACTATTATAAGTCCCAGATGACTATTTCCAGCATATTTACTCTATTTTTATTTGTATGGTTCATCATAAGTACGTTTTCTCCATTTTCAGCTAGTAGACCAGTTTCAGATCTTTATTTGGGATCTCTTCTACGGAATGAGATACAAGTATTACAGGCTTCTCCTTGAACTACTATGAGTCCCAGATGACAATATCCACCTTATTTACTCCATTTTTATTTGTATGACTCATCAGAAGTCCATTTTCCACATTTTCGGCTAGTAGACCAGTTTTGTATCTTCATTTGGGATATCTTCTAGGGAATGAGATACAAGTTATAGAGGCTTCTCCTTGTACTATATTGTGTCCCACATGACTATTTCCAGCCTATTTTTTTCCATTTTTATTTGTATGATTCATCAGAAGTCCGTGTTCCCTATTTTGGGCTAGTAGACCAGTTTCAGATCTTCATTTCGGATATCTTCTAGGGAATGAGATACAAGTAATAGAGGCTTCTATTTGTACTATTATGAGTCCCAGATGACTATTTACAGCCTATTTACTCTATTTTTATTTGTATCATTTATCAGAAGTCAGTTTTCCCTATTTTCGGCTAGCAGACCCGTTTCGGATCTTCATTTAGGAACTCTTCTACGGAATGACATAAAAGTAATAGAGGCTTATCTTTGTACTATTATGAGTTGCAGGTGAATATTGCAAGCTTATTTAATCCATTTTTATTTGTATGATTCCTCAGAAGTCCGTTTTCCTCATTTTCGGCTAGTAGACCAGTTTTGGATCTTCATTTGGGATATCTTCTAGGGAATAAGATACAAGTAATAAAGGCTTCACTTTGTGCTATTTTGAGTCCCAAATGACTATTTCAAGCCTATTTACTCCATTTCTTTGTATGATTCATCAGAAGTCCGTTTTCCCTATTTTCGGCTAGTAGACCTGTTTCAGATCTTTATTTGGGATATATTCTAGGGATTTAGATACAAGTAATAGAGGCTTCTCCTAGTACTATTATGAGTCCCATATGACTATTTCAAGCCTATTTACTCCATTTTTATTTGTATTATTCATCAGAATTCCGTGTTCCCCATTTTCGGCTAGTAGACCAGTTTCAGATCTTCATTTCGGATATCTTCTAGGGAATGAGATACAAGTAATAGAGACTTCTCACTGTACTATATTGTTTCCCAGATAACTATTTCCTGCCTATTTTTTTCATTTTTATTTGTATGATTCATCAGAAGTCTGTGTTCCCTATTTTCGGCTAGTAGACCAGTTTTAGATCTTCATTTTGGATATCTTCTAGGGAATGAGATACAAGTAATAGAGGCTTCTATTTGTACTATTATGAGTCCCAGATGACTATTTCCAGCTTATTTACTCTATTTTTATTTGTATGATTCATCAGAAGTCCGTTTTCCCCATTTTCGGCTAGTAGACCAGTTTCAGATCTTAATTTAGGAACTCTTCTACGGAATGAGATACAAGTAATATAGGCATATATTTGTACTATTATGAGTCCCAGGTGAATATTGCAAGCCTATTTAATCAATTTTTATTTGTATGATTCCTCAGAAGTCCGTTTTTCCCATTTTTGGCTAGTAGACCAGTTTCGGATCTTCATTAGGGATATCTTCTAGGGAATGAGATACAAGTAATAGAGGCTTCAATTTGTACTATTATGAGCCCCAGATGACTATTTCCAGCCAATTTACTCCATTTTTATTTGTATGATTCATCAGAAATCAGTTTTCCCCATTTTCGGCTTGTAGAGCAGTTTCAGATCTTTATTTGGGATCTCTTTTACGGAATGAGATACAAGTAATAGAGGCTTCTCCTTGTACTATTATGAGTCCCAACTTACTATTTCCAGCCTATGTACTCTATTTTTATTTGTATGATTCATCAGAAGTCCGTCTTCCCCATTTCGGCTAGTAGACGAGTTTCAGATCTTCATTTAGGAACACTTCTACGGAATAAGATACAAGTAATAAAGGCTTATCCTTGTACTATTATGAGTCCCAGGTGAATATTGCAAACCTATTTTCTCTATTTTCTTCGTATGATTCATCAGAAGTCCGTTTTTCCCATTTTCAGCTAGTAGACCAGTTTCAGATCTTCATTTGGGATATCTTCTAGGAAATGATATACAAGTAATAGAGGCTTCCCCTTGTACTATTATGAGTCCTAGATGACTATTTCCAGCATATTTACTCCATTTTTATTTGTATGATTCATTAGAAATCTGTGTTCCCCATTTCCGGCTATTAGACCAGTTTCAGATAATCATTTCGGATATCTTCTAGGAAATGAGATACCAGTAATAGCGGCTTCTCCTTGTACTATTATGAGTCCCATATGACTATTTCCAGCCAATGTACTCCATTTATGTTAGTATGATTCATCAGAAGTTCGTTTTCCCCATTTTCGGCTACTAGACCAGTTTCGGATCTTCATTTGGGAACTCTTCTACAGAATGAGATAAAAATAATAGAGGCTTCTCTTTTTGCTATTTTGAGTCCCAGATAACTATTTCAAGCCTATTTACTCCATTTTCTTTGTATGATTCATCAGAATTCCGTTTTCCCCATTTTCGTCTAGTAGATGAGTTTCGGATCTTTATTTGGGATATCTTCTAGGGAATGAGATACAAGTAATAGAGGCTTCACCTTGTACTATTAAGAGTCCCAGATGACTATTTCCAGCCTATTTACTCCATTTTTATTTGTATGATTCATCATAAGTCTGTTTTCCCCATTTTTGGCTAGTAGACCAATTTCAGATCTTTTTTGGGATCTTTTCTACGGAATGCGATACAAGTAACAGAGGCTTCTCCTTGTACTATTATGAGTCCCAGATGAGTACTTCCAGCCTATTTACTCCATTTTTATTTGTATGATTCATCAGATGTCCGTTTTCCCCATTTTCAGCAAGTAGACCAGTTTCGGATCTTCATTTGGGATATCTTCTAGAAAATGAGATACAAGTAATAGAGGCTTCCCCTTGTACTATTAAGAGTCCCAGATGACTATTTCCAGCCTATTTACTCCATTATTATTTGTATGATTCATCAGAGGTCCGTGTTCCCCATTTTCGGCTAGTAGACCAGTTTCAGATCTACATTTCGGATATCTTCTAGGGAATGAGATACAAGTAATAGAGGTTTCTCTTTGTATTATTATGAGTCCTAGATGACTATTTCCACCCTATTTACTCCATTTTTATTTGTATGATTCATCAGAAGACTGTTTTCCCCATTTTTTGCTAGTAGACCAGTTCCAGATCTTTATTTGGGATCTCTTCTACGGAATGAGATACAAGTAATAGAGGCTTCTCCTTGTACTACTATGAGTCGCAGATGACTATTTCCAGCCTATTTACTCCATTGTTATTTGTATGATTCATCAGAAGTCTGGTTTCCCCATTTTCGGCTAGTAGATCAGTTTCGGATCTTCATTTGGGATATCTTCTAGGGAATGAGATACAAGTAATAGAGGCTTCCCATTGTACTATTATGAGTCCTAGACTATTTCTAGCCTATTTACTCCAGTTTTATTTGTGTGATTCGTCAGAAGTCCGTGTTCCCCAATTTCGGCTAGTAGACCAATTTCAGATCTTCATTTCGGACATCTTCTAGGGAATGAGATACAAGTAATATAGGCTTCTCCTTGTACTATTATGAGTCCCAGAAGACCATTTCCAGCAAATTTACTCCATTTTTATTTGTATTATTCATCAGAAGTCCGTTTTCCCCATTTTCGGCTAGTAGACCAGTTTCAGATCTTCATTTAGAAACACTTCTACGGAACGAAATACAAGTAATAGAGGCTTATATTTGTACTATTATGAGTCCCAGGTGATTATTGCAAACCTATTTAATCCATTTTTATTTGTATGATTCCTCAGAAGTCTGTGTTCCTCATTTTCGGCTAGTAGAGCAGTTTAAGATCTTCATTTTGGATATCTTCTAGGGAATGAGAAACAAGTAATAGAGGCTTCACTTTGTACTATTATAAGTCCCATATGACTATTTTATTTACTCCATTTTTATTTGTATGATTCATCAGAAGTCCGTTTTCCCCATTTTCGACTGGTAGACCAGTTTCAGATCTTTATTTTGGATCTCTTTTACGGAACGAGATACAAGTAAAGAGGCTTATATTTGTACTATTATGAGTCCCAGGTGATTATTGCAAACCTATTTAATCCATTTTTATTTGTATGATTCCTCAGAAGTCTGTGTTCCTCATTTTCGGCTAGTAGAGCAGTTTTAGATCTTCATTTTGGATATCTTCTAGGGAATAAGAAACAAGTAATAGAGGCTTCTCCTTGTACTATTATGAGTCCCAGATGACTATTTCCAGCTTATTTACTCCATTTTTATTTGTATGATTCATCAGAAGTCCGTTTTCCCCATTTTGGCTAGTAGACCAGTTTCAGATCTTCATTTAGGAACTCTTCTACGGAATAAGATTCAAGTAATTGAGGCTTCTCTTTTTGCTACTTTGAGTCCCAGATGACTATTTCAAGCTTATTTACTCCATTTCTTTGTATGATTCATCAGAAGTCCGTTTTCCCCATTTTCGGCTAATAGACCAGTGTCGGATCTTCATTTGGGATATCTTCTATGGATTCAGATACAAGTAATAAAAGCTTCTCCTTGTACTATTATGAGTCCCAGATGACTATTTCCTGCCTATTTACTCCATTTTTGTTTGTATTATTCATTAGAAGTCCGTTTTCCCCATTTTCGGCTAGTAGACCGGTTTTAGATCTTCATTTATGAACTCTTCTACGAAATGAGATACAATTAATAGAGGCTTATCTTTGTACTATTATGAGTCCCAGGTGAATATTGCAAGCCTATTTAATCCATTTTGATTTGTATTATTCATCAGAAGTTTGTGTTCCCCATTTTCGGCTAGTATACCAGTTTCAGATCTTTATTTCGGATATCTTCTAGGGAATGAGAAACAAGTAATAGAGGCTTCTATTTTTATTATTATGTGTTGCAGATGACTATTTCCAGACTATTTACTCCATTTTTATTTGTATGATTCATCAGAGGTCCGTTTTCCCCATTTTCGGCTAGTAAACCAGTTTCGGATCTTCATTTGGGATATCTTCTTGGGAATGAGATACAAGTAATAAAGGCTTATCTTTGTACTATTATGAATCCCATATGACTATTTCCAGCCTATTTCCTCTATTTTTATTTGTATAATTCATCAGAAGTTCGTTTTCCCCATTTTCGGCTAGTAGACCAGTTTCAGATCTTCATTTGGGATATCTTCTAGGGAATGAGATACAAGTAATAGAGGCTTCCCATTGTACTATTATGAGTTCTAGATGACTATTTCTAGCCTATTTACTCCAGTTTTATTTGTGTGATTCATCAGAAGTCCGTGTTCCCCAATCTCGGCTAGTAGACCAATTTCAGATCTTCATTTCGGATATCTTCTAGGGAATGAGATACAAGTAATATAGGCTTCTCCTTGTACTATTATGAGTCCCAGATGACTATTTCCAGCAAATTTACTCCATTTTTATTTGTATTATTCATCAGAAGTCCGTTTTCCCCATTTTCGGCTAGTAGATCAGTTTCAGATCTTCATTTAGGAACACTTCTACGGAACGAGATACAAGTAATAGAGGCTTATATTTGTACTATTATGAGTCCCAGGTGATTATTGCAAACCTATTTAATCCATTTTTATTTGTATGATTCCTCAGAAATCTGTGTTCCTCATTTTCGGCTAGTAGAGCAGTTTCAGATCTTCATTTTGGATATCTTCTAGGGAATGAGAAACAAGTAATAGAGGCTTCACTTTGTACTATTATGAGTCCCATATGACTATATCCAGCCTATTTACTCCATTTTTATTTGTATGATTCATCAGAAGTCCGTTTTCCCCATTTTCGACTAGTAGACCAGTTTCGGATCTTTGTTTGGGATCTCTTTTACGGAACGAGATACAATTAAATAGGCTTATCGTTGTACTATTATGAGTCCCAGGTGATTATTGCAAACCTATTTAATCCATTTTTATTTGTATGATTCCTCAGAAGTCTGTGTTCCTCATTTTCGGCTAGTAGAGCAGTTCAGATCTTCATTTTGGATATCTTCTAGGGAATAAGAAACAAGTAATAGAGGCTTCTCCTTGTACTATTATGAGTCCCAGATGACTATTTCCAGCTTATTTACTCCATTTTTATTTGTATGGTTCATCATAAGTACGTTTTCCCCATTTTCAGCTAGTAGACCAGTTTTAGATCTTTATTTGGGATCTCTTCTACGGAATAAGATACAAGTATTAGAGGCTTCTCCTTGAACTATTATGAGTCCCAGATGTCTACAGCCACCCTATTTACTCCATTTTTATTTGTATGATTCATTAGAAGTCCGTTTTCCCCATTTTTGGCTAGTAGACCAGTTTCAGATCTTCATTTAGGACCTCTTCTACGGAATAAGATTCAAGTAATTGAGGCTTCTCTTTTTGCTATTTTGAGTCCCAGATGACTATTTCAAGCTTATTTACTCAATTTCTTTGTATGATTCATCAGAAGTCCGTTTTCCCCATTTTAGGCTAATAGACCAGTGTCGGATCTTCATTTGGGATATCTTCTATGGATTCAGATACAAGTAATAGAGGCTTCTCCTTGTACTATTATGAGTCCCAGATGACTATTTCCTGCCTATTTACTCCATTTTTGTTTGTATTATTCATCAGAAGTCCGTTTTCCCCATTTTCGGCTAGTAGACCGGTTTTAGATCTTCATTTATGAACTCTTCTATGGAATGAGATACAAGTAATAAAGGCTTATCTTTGTACTATTATGAGTCCCAGGTGAATATTGCAAGCCTATTTAATCCATTTTGATTTGTATTATTCATCAGAAGTTTGTGTTCCCCATTTTCGGCTAGTATACCAGTTTCAGATCTTCATTTCGGATATCTTCTAGGGAATGAGAAACAAGTAATAGAGGCTTCTATTTTTATTATTATGTGTTGCAGATGACTATTTCCAGACTATTTACTCTATTTTTATTTGTATGATTCATCAGAGGTCCGTTTTCCCCATTTTTGGCTAGTAGACCAGTTTCGGATCTTCATTTGGGATATCTTCTTGGGAATGAGATACAAGTAATAAAGGCTTATCTTTGTACTATTATGAATCCCAGATGACTATTTCCAGCCTATTTCCTCTATTTTTATTTGTATAATTCATGAGAAGTTCGTTTTCCCCATTTTCGGCTAGTAGACCAGTTTCGGATCTTCATTTGGGATATCTTCTAGTGAATGAGATACAAGTAATAGAGGCTTCCCATTGTACTATTATGAGTCCTAGATTACTATTTCTAGCCTATTTACTCCAGTTTTATTTGTGTGATTCATCAGAAGTCCGTGTTCCCCAATCTCGGCTAGTAGACCAATTTCAGATCTTCATTTCGGATATCTTCTAGGGAATGAAATACAAGTAATATAAGCTTCTCCTTGTACTATTATGAGTCCCAGATGACTATTTCCAGCAAATTTACTACATTTTTATTTGTATTATTCATCAGAAGTCCGTTTTCCCCATTTTCGGCTAGTAGATCAGTTTCAGATCTTCATTTAGGAACACTTCTACGGAACGAGATACAAGTAATAGAGGCTTATATTTGTACTATTATGTGTCCCAGGTGATTATTGCAAACCTATTTAATCCATTTTTATTTGTATGATTCCTCAGAAATCTGTGTTCCTCATTTTCGGCTAGTAGAGCAGTTTCGGATCTTCATTTTGGATATCTTCTAGGGAATGAGAAACAAGTAATAGAGGCTTCACTTTGTACTATTATGAGTCCCATATGACTATTTCCAGCCTATTTACTCCATTTTTATTTGTATGATTCATCAGAAGTCCGTTTTCCCCATTTTCGACTAGTAGACCAGTTTCGGATCTTTGTTTGGGATCTCTTTTACGGAACGAGATACAATTAAATAGGCTTATCGTTGTACTATTATGAGTCCCAGGTGATTATTGCAAACCTATTTAATCCATTTTTATTTGTATGATTCCTCAGAAGTCTGTGTTCCTCATTTTCGGCTAGTAGAGCAGTTTCAGATCTTCATTTTGGATATCTTCTAGGGAATAAGAAACAAGTAATAGAGGCTTCTCCTTGTACTATTATGAGTCCCAGATGTCTATTTCCAGCTTATTTACTCCATTTTTATTTGTATGGTTCATCATAAGTACGTTTTCCCCATTTTCAGCTAGTAGACCAGTTTTAGATCTTTATTTGGGATCTCTTCTACGGAATAAGATACAAGTATTAGAGGCTTCTCCTTGAACTATTATGAGTCCCAGATGTCTACAGCCACCCTATTTACTCCATTTTTATTTGTATGATTCATTAGAAGTCCGTTTTCCCCATTTTTGGCTAGTAGACCAGTTTCAGATCTTCATTTAGGACCTCTTCTACGGAATAAGATTCAAGTAATTGAGGCTTCTCTTTTTGCTATTTTGAGTCCCAGATGACTATTTCAAGCTTATTTACTCAATTTCTTTGTATGATTCATCAGAAGTCCGTTTTCCCCATTTTAGGCTAATAGACCAGTGTCGGATCTTCATTTGGGATATCTTCTATGGATTCAGATACAAGTAATAGAGGCTTCTCCTTGTACTATTATGAGTCCCAGATGACTATTTCCTGCCTATTTACTCCATTTTTGTTTGTATTATTCATCAGAAGTCCGTTTTCCCCATTTTCGGCTAGTAGACCGGCTTTAGATCTTCATTTATGAACTCTTCTACGGAATGAGATACAAGTAATAAAGGCTTATCTTTGTACTATTATGAGTCCCAGGTGAATATTGCAAGCCTATTTAATCCATTTTGATTTGTATTATTCATCAGAAGTTTGTGTTCCCCATTTTCGGCTAGTATACCACTTTCAGATCTTCATTTCGGATATCTTCTAGGGAATGAGAAACAAGTAATAGAGGCTTCTATTTTTATTATTATGTGTTGCAGATGATTATTTCCAGACTATTTACTCCATTTTTATTTGTATGATTCATCAGAGGTCCGTTTTCCCCATTTTTGGCTAGTAGACCAGTTTCGGATCTTCATTTGGGATATCTTCTTGGGAATGAGATACAAGTAATAAAGGCTTATCTTTGTACTATTATGAATCCCAGATGACTATTTCCAGCCTATTTCCTCTATTTTTATTTGTATAATTCATCAGAAGTTCGTTTTCCCCATTTTCGGCTAGTATACCAGTTTCGGATCTTCATTTGGGATATCTTCTAGGGAATGAGATACAAGTAATAGAGGCTTCCTATTGTACTATTATGAGTCGTAGATGACTATTTCTTGCCTATTTACTCCAGTTTTATTTGTGTGATTCATCAGAAGTCCGTTTTCCCCATTTTCGGCTAGTAGATCAGTTTCAGATCTTCATTTAGGAACACTTCTACGGAACGAGATACAAGTAATAGAGGCTTATATTTGTACTATTATGAGTCCCAGGTGCTTATTGCAAATCTATTTAATCCATTTTTATTTGTATGATTCCTCAGAAGTCTGTGTTCCTCATTTTCGGCTAGTAGAGCAGTTTCAGATCTTCATTTTGGATATCTTCTAGGGAATGAGAAACAAGTAATAGAGGCTTCACTTTGCACTATTATGAGTCCCAGATGACTATTTCCAGCGTATTTACTCCATTTTTATTTGTATGATTCATCAGAAGTCCGTTTTCTCCATTTTCGACTAGTAGACTAGTTTCGGATCTTTAATTGGGTTCTCTTTTTCGGAATGAGATACAAGTAATAGAGGCTTATCTTTGTACTATTATGAGTCCCAGGTGATTACTGCAAACCTACTTAATCCATTTTTATTTGCATGATTCATCAGAAGTCCGTTTTCCCCATTTTCGGCTAGTAGACCAGTTTCGGATCTTCATTTGGGATATCTTCTAGGGAATGAGATACAAGTAATAGAGGCTTCCCGTTGTACTATTAAGAGTCCCAGATGACTATTTCCAGCCTATTTACTCCATTTTTATTTGTATGGTTCATCAGAAGTCCGTGCTCCCAATTTTTGGCTAGTAGACCAGTTTCAGATCTTTATTTCGGATATCTTCTAGAGAATGAGATACAAGTAATAGAGGCTTCTCTTTGTACTATTATAAGTCCCAGATGACTATTACCAGCCTATTTACTCCATTTTTATTTGTATGATTCATCAGAAGTCCGTTTTCCCCATTTTCGGCTAGTAGACCAGTTTCAGATCTTTATTTCTGATATTTCCTAAGGAATTAGATACAAGTAATAGAGGCTTCTCCTTGTACTATATTGTGTCCCAGATGACTATTTCCAGCATATTTACTCCATTTTTATTTGTATGGTTCATCATAAGTACGTTTTCTCCATTTTCAGCTACTAGACCAGTTTCAGATCTTTATTTGGGATCTCTTCTATGGAATGAGATACAAGTATTACAGGCTTCTCCTTGAACTATTATGAGTCCCAGATGACAACATCCACCCTATTTACTCCATTTTTATTTGTATGACTCATCAGAAGTCCATTTTCCACATTTTCGGCTAGTAGACCAGTTTTGTATCTTCATTTGGGATATCTTCTAGGGAATGAGATACAAGTTATAGAGGCTTCTCCTTGTACTATATTGTGTCCCACATGACTATTTCCAGCCTATTTTTTTCCATTTTTATTTGTATGATTCATCAGAAGTCCGTGTTCCCTATTTTGGGCTAGTAGACCAGTTTCAGATCTTCATTTCGGATATCTTCTAGGGAATGAGATACAAGTAATAGAGGCTTCTATTTGTACTATTATGAGTCCCAGATGACTATTTACAGCCTATTTACTCTATTTTTATTTGTATCATTTATCAGAAGTCAGTTTTCCCTATTTTCGGCTAGCAGACCCGTTTCGGATCTTCATTTAGGAACTCTTCTACGGAATGACATAAAAGTAATAGAGGCTTATCTTTGTACTATTATGAGTTGCAGGTGAATATTGCAAGCTTATTTAATCCATTTTTATTTGTATGATTCCTCAGAAGTCCGTTTTCCTCATTTTCGGCTAGTAGACCAGTTTTGGATCTTCATTTGGGATATCTTCTAGGGAATAAGATACAAGTAATAAAGGCTTCACTTTGTGCTATTTTCAGTCCCAAATGACTATTTCAAGCCTATTTACTCTATTTCTTTGTATGATTCATCAGAAGTCCGTTTTCCCTATTTTCGGCTAGTAGACCTGTTTCAGATCTTTATTTGGGATATATTCTAGGGATTTAGATACAAGTAATAGAGGCTTCTCCTAATACTATTATGAGTCCCATATGACTATTTCAAGCCTATTTACTCCATTTTTATTTGTATTATTCATCAGAATTCCGTGTTCCCCATTTTCGGCTAGTAGACCAGTTTCAGATCTTCATTTCGGATATCTTCTAGGGAATGAGATACAAGTAATAGAGACTTCTCACTGTACTATATTGTTTCCCAGATAACTATTTCCTGCCTATTTTTTCAATTTTTATTTGTATGATTCATCAGAAGTCTGTGTTCCCTATTTTCGGCTAGTAGAGCAGTTTTAGATCTTCATTATGGATATCTTCTAGGGAATGAGATACAAGTAATAGAGGCTTATATTTGTACTATTATGAGTCCCAGATGACTATTTCCAGCTTATTTACTCCATTTTTATTTGTATGATTCATCAGAAGTCCGTTTTCCCTATTTTCGGCTAGTAGACCAGTTTCAGATCTTAATTTAGGAACTCTTCTACGGAATGAGATACAAGTAATATAGGCTTATATTTGTACTATTATGAGTCCCAGGTGAATATTGCAAGCCTATTTAATCAATTTTTATTTGTATGATTCCTTAGAAGTCCGTTTTTCCCATTTTTGGCTAGTAGACCAGTTTCGGATCTTCATTAGGGATATCTTCTAGGGAATGAGATACAAGTAATAGAGGCTTCAATTTGTACTATTATGAGCCCCAGATGACTATTTCCAGCCAATTTACTCCATTTTTATTTGTATGATTCATCAGAAATCAGTTTTCCCCATTTTCGGCTTGTAGAGCAGTTTCAGATCTTTATTTGGGATCTCTTTTACGGAATGAGATACAAGTAATAGAGGCTTCTCCTTGTACTATTATGAGTCCCAACTTACTATTTCCAGCCTATGTACTCTATTTTTATTTGTATGATTCATCAGAAGTCCGTCTTCCCCATTTCGGCTAGTAGACGAGTTTCAGATCTTCATTTAGGAACACTTCTACGGAATAAGATACAAGTAATAAAGGCTTATCCTTGTACTATTATGAGTCCCAGGTGAATATTGCAAACCTATTTACTCTATTTTCTTCGTATGATTCATCAGAAGTCCGTTTTTTCCATTTTCAGCTAGTAGACCAGTTTCAGATCTTCATTTGGTATATCTTCTAGGAAATGATATACAAGTAATAGAGGCTTCCCCTTGTACTATTATGAGTCCTAGATGACTATTTCCAGCATATTTACTCCATTTTTATTTGTATGATTCATTAGAAATCTGTGTTCCCCATTTCCGGCTATTAGACCAGTTTCAGATAATCATTTCGGATATCTTCTAGGAAATGAGATACCAGTAATAGCGGCTTCTCCTTGTACTATTATGAGTCCCATATGACTATTTCCAGCCAATGTACTCCATTTATGTTAGTATGATTCATCAGAAGTTCGTTTTCTCCATTTTCGGCTACTAGACCAGTTTCGGATCTTCATTTGGGAACTCTTCTACAGAATGAGATACAAATAATAGAGGCTTCTCTTTTTGCTATTTTGAGTCCCAGATAACTATTTCAAGCCTATTTACTCCATTTTCTTTGTATGATTCATCAGAATTCCGTTTTCCCCATTTTCGTCTAGTAGATGAGTTTCGGATCTTTATTTGGGATATCTTCTAGGGAATGAGATACAAGTAACAGAGGCTTCTCCTTGTACTATTATGAGTCCCAGATGAGTACTTCCAGCCTATTTACTCCATTTTTATTTGTATGATTCATCAGAAGTCCATTTTCCCCATTTTCGGCTAGTAGACCAGTTTCGGATCTTCATTCGGGAACTCTTCGACGGAATAAGACACAAGTAATAAAGGCTTCTATTTTTACTTTTGTGAGTCCCAGATGACTATTTCAAGCCTATTTACTCCATTTTCTTTGTATGATTCATCAGATGTCCGTTTTCCCCATTTTCAGCAAGTAGACCAGTTTCGGATCTTCATTTGGGATATCTTCTAGGAAATGAGGTACAAGTAATAGAGGCTTCCCCTTGTACTATTAAGAGTCCCAGATGACTATTTCCAGCCTATTTACTCCATTTTTATTTGTATGATTCATCAGAGGTCCGTGTTCCCCATTTTCGGCTAGTAGACCAGTTTCAGATCTACATTTCGGATATCTTCTAGGGAATGAGATACAAGTAATAGAGGCTTCTCTTTGTATTATTATGAGTCCTAGATGACTATTTCCACCCTATTTACTCCATTTTTATTTGTATGATTCATCAGAAGACTGTTTTCCCCATTTTTTGCTAGTAGACCAGTTCCAGATCTTTATTTGGGATCTCTTCTACGGAATGAGATACAAGTAATAGAGGCTTCTCCTTGTACTACTATGAGTCGCAGATGACTATTTCCAGCCTATTTACTCCATTGTTATTTGTATGATTCATCAGAAGTCTGGTTTCCCCATTTTCGGCTAGTAGACCAGTTTTGGATCTTCATTTGGGATATCTTCTAGGGAATGAGATACAAGTAATAGAGGCTTCCCATTGTACTATTATGAGTCCTAGACTATTTCTAGACTATTTACTCCAGTTTTATTTGTGTGATTCGTCAGAAGTCCGTGTTCCCCAATTTCGGCTAGTAGACCAATTTCAGATCTTCATTTCGGACATCTTCTAGGGAATGAGATACAAGTAATATAGGCTTCTCCTTGTACTATTATGAGTCCCAGAAGACTATTTCCAGCAAATTTACTCCATTTTTATTTGTATTATTCATCAGAAATCCGTTTTCCCCATTTTCGGCTAGTAGACCAGTTTCAGATCTTCATTTAGAAACACTTCTACGGAACGAAATACAAGTAATAGAGGCTTATATTTGTACTATTATGAGTCCCAGGTGATTATTGCAAACCTATTTAATCCATTTTTATTTGTATGATTCCTCAGAAGTCTGTGTTCCTCATTTTCGGCTAGTAGAGCAGTTTAAGATCTTCATTTTGGATATCTTCTAGGGAATGAGAAACAAGTAATAGAGGCTTCACTTTGTACTATTTTAAGTCCCATATGACTATTTTATTTACTCCATTTTTATTTGTATGATTCATCAGAAGTCCGTTTTCCCCATTTTCGACTAGTAGACCAGTTTCACATCTTTATTTGGGATCTCTTTTACGGAACGAGATACAAGTAAAGAGACTTATATTTGTACTATTATGAGTCCCAGGTGATTATTGCAAACCTATTTAATCCATTTTTATTTGTATGATTCCTCAGAAGTCTGTGTTCCTCATTTTCGGCTAGTAGAGCAGTTTTAGATCTTCATTTTGGATATCTTCTAGGGAATAAGAAACAAGTAATAGAGGCTTCTCCTTGTACTATTATGATTCCCAGATGACTATTTCCAGCTTATTTACTCCATTTTTATTTGTATGATTCATCAGAAGTCCGTTTTCCCCATTTTGGCTAGTAGACCAGTTTCAGATCTTCATTTAGGAACTCTTCTACGGAATAAGATTCAAGTAATTGAGGCTTCTCTTTTTGCTACTTTGAGTCCCAGATGACTATTTCAAGCTTATTTACTCCATTTCTTTTTATGATTCATCAGAAGTCCGTTTTCCCCATTTTCGGCTAATAGACCAGTGCCGGATCTTCATTTGGGATATCTTCTATGGATTCAGATACAAGTAATAAAGGCTTCTCCTTGTACTATTATGAGTCCCAGATGACTATTTCCTGCCTATTTACTCCATTTTTGTTTGTATTATTCATCAGAAGTCCGTTTTCCCCATTTTCTGCTAGTAGACCGGTTTTAGATCTTCATTTATGAACTCTTCTACGAAATGAGATACAATTAATAGAGGCTTATCTTTGTACTATTATGAGTCCCAGGTGAATATTGCAAGCCTATTTAATCCATTTTGATTTGTATTATTCATCAGAAGTTTGTGTTCCCCATTTTCGGCTAGTATACCAGTTTCAGATATTCATTTCGTATATCTTCTAGGGAATGAGAAACAAGTAATAGAGGCTTCTATTTTTATTATTATGTGTCGCAGATGACTATTTCCAGCCTATTTACTCCATTTTTATTTGTATGATTCATCAGAGGTCCGTTTTCCCCATTTTCGGCTAGTAGACCAGTTTCGGAACTTCATTTGGGATATCTTCTTGGGAATGAGATACAAGTAATAAAGGCTTATCTTTGTACTATTATGAATCCCAGATGACTATTTCCAGCCTATTTCCTCTATTTTTATTTGTATGATTCATCAGAAGTTCGTTTTCCCCATTTTCGGCTAGTAGACCAGTTTCGGATCTTCATTTGGGATATCTTCTAGGGAATGAGATACAAGTAATAGAGGCTTCCCATTGTACTATTATGAGTCCTAGATGACTATTTCTAGCCTATTTACTCCAGTTTTATTTGTGTGATTCATCAGAAGTCCGTGTTCCCCAATCTCGGCTAGTAGACCAATTTCAGATCTTCATTTCGGATATCTTCTAGGGAATGAGATACAAGTAATATAGGCTTCTCCTTGTACTATTATGAGTCCCAGATGACTATTTCCAGCAAATTTACTCCATTTTTATTTGTATTATTAATCAGAAGTCCGTTTTCCCCATTTTCGGCTAGTAGACCAGTTTCAGATCTTCATTTAGGAACACTTCTACGGAACGAGATACAAGTAATAGAGGCTTATATTTGTACTATTATGAGTCCCAGGTGCTTATTGCAAACCTATTTAATCCATTTTTATTTGTATGATTCCTCAGAAGTCTGTGTTCCTCATTTTCGGCTAGTAGAGCAGTTTCAGATCTTCATTTTGGATATCTTCTAGGGAATGAGAAACAAGTAATAGAGGCTTCACTTTGCACTAATATGAGTCCCAGATGACTATTTCCAGCGTATTTACTCCATTTTTATTTGTATGATTCATCAGAAGTCCGTTTTCTCCATTTTCGACTAGTAGACCAGTTTCAGATCTTTATTTGGGTTCTTTTACGGAATGAGATACAAGTAATAGAGGCTTATCTTTGTACTATTATGAGTCCCAGGTGATTACTGCAAACCTACTTAATCCATTTTTATTTGTATGATTCATCAGAAGTCCGTTTTCCCCATTTTTGGCTAGTAGACCATTTTCGGATCTTTATTTGGGATATCTTCTAGGGAATGAGATACAAGTAATAGAGGCTTCCCGTTGTAGTATTAAGAGTCCCAGATGACTATTTCCAGCCCATTTACTCCATTTTTATTTGTATGATTTATCAGAAGTCCGTGTTCCCAATTTTTGGCTAGTAGACCAGTTTCAGATCTTTATTTCGGATATCTTCTAGAGAATGAGATACAAGTAATAGAGGCTTCTATTTGTACTATTATGAGTCCCAGATGACTATTTCCAGCTTATTTACTCCATTTTTATTTGTATGATTCATCAGAAGTCCGTTTTCCCCATTTTCGACTAGTAGACCAGTTTTAGATCTTAATTTTGGAACTCTTCTACGGAATGAGATACAAGTAATATAGGCTTATATTTGTACTATTTTGAGTCCCAGGTGAATATTGCAAGCCTATTTAATCAATTTTTATTTGTATGATTCCTCAGAAGTCCGTTTTTCCCATTTTTGGCTAGTATACCAGTTTCGGATCTTCATTAGGGATATCTTCTAGGGAATGAGATACAAGTAATAGAGGCTTCAATTTGTACTATTATGAGCCCCAGATGACTATTTCCAGCCAATTTACTCCATTTTTATTTGTATGATTCATCAGAAATCAGTTTTCCCCATTTTCGGCTTGTAGAGCAGTTTCAGATCTTTATTTGGGATTGATATATCATGGTTTTTATGGTTTTTAACCATGATATAAGTTCTTTTTATTGAGTCTTTTTGGTCTTTTTAGAGTCCTAGAAGAGTTTTTGCAGGTTATAGCATGTCTGAAGCATAATTGGAGATTTTGGAACCTTTTGGAGCATTCTGAGTGGAAGCCACGAAGTACCAAGCTCGAAGAGGAAAGTATGCATATGGGTGACGCTCGTCACCCACCAAGGAAGGAGGTCGTGGCTTGTTTTTAAAAGATTGGGAAGAAATTGCAGTTTTGGCCCAAAAGTTCCAGTATTTGCAAAAAGACCCCAGATCGTGTTTTAGCTTGTATATTAGGTTTTTCAGCCATTCTTTTGGCATATATCTTGTATCTTATTATTTTGGAGAGCTTTAGAGAGAGATTTGTAGCAGAGCTTTTGGGAGAGACAAATCAGACTCCTTCAGAGCAGATTTTGAACTCCTTTATTTCTACTTCTTATTTCTTTTATGCAATCTATTCTTTTCATGATGTTTTCTCAAATCACCATGTCTGAGTAGTTTGTTAGTTAAGTTAGGGCTTTTCAAAGGTTGAAGAAGAGTTTGTAGAATTGCTAAAAACTTTTAGGAAATTCATTGGTTCTTCATCTGTGCTTGCATTCATATCGATTTCTTAGACACATCATCTGGATTTCGAAACCCTAGGTTTTTGATAGATGTGAGAGCATTATTAATCACCTGAACTAGTATTAGATGAGCAAAACGCCCTAGTACAAAGAGATTTGGCTTAGGAGTTTTGTGAACAATTGAACCTGATCATTACTGCATGTTTAGGTTGTTAGGGTTTTGCAAAGAGATTTGAAACTCTGTGATTTAGACATAGATAACTTCTGCAATGAGAATTGATTAGTTATATCTTTGCGATTCTTGTTCAAGACGGTTTTAATTCATTCCTGATTGCATGCATTCTACACTCTCAGATTCAACCTGCGAACTGTCCTGACTTAGCGCCTTTAGCCTTCTGAACTTTAAGAACAAGCATAAAAACGCCCTCTTGCATTTATTTTACTGTTTTGCATTACATTCATTATTTATCGCTTAGCTTAATCTGAATCTATAATCGCTAGTGTGGTTTACATACTCCCTTGGGATTCGATAACCCCTTGTACTACAACTGCTTTTGCTGTGCACTTGCAGTAGTTTTATTTGGTTAAAACCTGACCCTATCAAGTTTTTGGCGCCGTTGTCGGGGAGTAATAGCTGCCTATCGATTTTTAGTATTAGGATTTTGTCTAAGTTTTTATTTGTTTACTGATTTTCAGCTACTTTTCTTTGTTCCTGTTTCAGGTGTATGCCTAATCGCAGAACTAGAAGCAACAAAGAGAAGGAGCTTGTGACTTTGAGCATCGACGAGCTTGCTAGGTTGGAGAGAACTAATAGGAAAGCTAAGAAGCAATCTACAATGGTCGCTCCACTGATCTTGGTTGAAGATGCAGAAGGTCATTTGGTTGACAGGGAAGGAAATAGGAGGAACGAAGAGGGGCAGAGAATTGATCAAGAGGGGAATGTCGTTGTTGAACAGCAGGTTCAGCAAGTGGCTGAGAACGTGGGAGTCCCTGCTGCTTTCAATAACGCTGCTGGGCGTTTTGTTCAGAGGACTCTAGGCGACTACAACAGACCTGATCAGTTCTATGCCAACAGAGCTGCAATCCGACCTCCTGCCTTCCAGAGGAACGATTTTGAGGTCAAACCTGTCTACTATCAACTTGTTGGACAGCATCCCTTCCATGGTTTACCTCATGAGCATCCTATGGATCACATAGAGAGATTTGAGGACTTGGCTTCCAGTGTCAAAGCTAATGGGGTTAGCAATAATTTTCTGTTCTGCAAGCTTTTCCCTTACTCTCTTGGAGGAGAGGCTGCATATTGGCTGAAGCAACTGGAGCCTGGTTCATTAACTACTTGGGAGGACACCAAGAATGTCTTTCTGAATAATTTCTATGATGATGCAAGATCAGAAGACATGAGGACGAAAATTGCATCCTTTACACAAGGTCCTACTGAAGCTTTTAAGGCTTCTTGGATCAGATTTAAGTCTTATCAAAGGGACTGTCCTCATCATGGTTTCAATCAGGTGCAGCTGCTTGGTATCTTCTTCAGAGGCATTGACTGGAAATATCAGATGGCACTAGATGCTTCAAGTAGTGGAAACTTCAACACCAACAGACCAGAAGAAGCTGTAAGATTGATTGAAAACTTGGCCTGCAGTAACAACACTAAGAATGCAGATTTTCAGAGAAAGCAGCAGGCTGGTTTGAATGATGGAAACCAAATAGCTGAAGTTAAGGCTAAGTTAGACAGCATGCACAGCCTTCTGGTGGGAAAGAAGTCAGTTCAGTTTGCTGCAGAAGTGGAGAGTTTCGAAAATCCTGAAGAATTTGAGCAGAAAGATGTTAATTTCATCAATGGAGGGGGTTTTCAGAGCCAAAGGTTTGGAAATCAGCAATGGAACAGAGGCTACAACAGCAATAATCAGCAGAGTACCTTTACAGGAGGACAGAGCACGCCTGGTTACACTCCTAAGCCCCCATTCCAGAAGACTGAAGTTGAGAAACCTTACCAAAACAGCAGGAATTATGGTTCTTCTTCCTACCAAACTGCACCTCCACAAAACAATAAAATGGAAGCTATGCTGGAGCAGGTACTTGAAGGACAGCAGAAGATGACAGTGAACTTCAATGGCAAGCTAGATTCGCTGTATCAAGACCTGAATGGAAAAATTGAGAGTCTGAACTCTCACATGAAGAAGCTTGATGTGCAGGTTGCTCAAACTGCAGGAGCTGTTCAAAGGCAAGAGGGATTCCTTCCTGGAAGGACTGATATCAATCCCAACCATCAGGTTAATGCCATCACAGTAAGGAATGAAAATGAGCTTAAAACAGTGCAGAAAAAGAGGTTGAGTGCAGAACAGATCGTGCAACTCATGGAGTCTGAAGATGAAATTTTTTCTGTCTCAGAGGTGAGTGACGAGTGTCACCAAGGAGGAGTGACACTCGTCACCAACCTACAAGGGTATCGGGGGTTGTCACAAGTGAGTGACGAGCGTCACCCTCCTGGTGACGCTCGTCACCCACCCCAGAACGAAGCTGCTTCGCCTGTAACTGCAAATTATGACCAGGAACGTGTCTATAAACCCAAAACACCATTCCCCAAGCATCCTAGGAAGTCTAAACATGAGATAGAAGAAGCCAGATGCAAAGCTATGATAACAAGCTGATGCTTGAGATCCCTCTTGTTGATGCAGTCAAGCTTTCATCAGCTCTAAGAAGGTATGTAAAAAGAATGGTTGTGAATGGTGTAAGTCCTGAGGAAGGAGCATTGCTTACCAGAGACATCAGTGCAATTCTTTTAGGCACAGTTCCAAAGAAGAAGAATAAGGTGACTGTTTCTGAACAAGTCAATACCATCACTCAAAGCAGAGTTCCAGAGAAGCTATCTGATCCAGGGACCTTTGTGCTTGATTGCTCAATATCTGCAGGACGTTTTCCCCACTCTCTATGTGATCTAGGGTCAAGTATTAACTTGATGCCTTTCTCTGTTGCTGCTAGACTTGGAATGACTGATTTCAAGCCAGCTGGGATCTCTCTCATCCTAGCAGATCGATCCATAAGGACCCCAGAAGGCATGTTAGAGAATGTTCATGTTAACATTGAAGGTTGCATAATTCCTACAGATTTTGTGGTTCTGAAATATGCTGAAGAACCTAAAGATCCTCTTATTCTGGGAAGACCATTCTTGGCTACTGCTGGAGCCATCATTGATGTTAGAAAGGGGAACATTGACCTTGATCTTGGTGATGTTGTCATGAACTTTGACATGGATAAGTTAAGAAAGAGTTCTACCATTGATGGTCAGACCTATTCTGTAAGAACTTCCAGAGATGAAGAGACTGTCATAGAGCATTCAGAAGACACTATTGCTGAGTGTGTCAATGAATCAGATATAAGTGGGCAAGTGAGCAAGATGGTTGTTGAAGAGCCAATATCTGAAACTTCTGCAGAAGCTGTTGGGTTTGAGGATTGCAGTGAGGATCATATCTTCATGACTAGGCTTGAAAAAGAGGTTCCAATGAATGCCAAATTGCTGGAGGAAGACGTGTTTGTGATGGAGGCAAGACTTGCAGAGCTGAATTGCTGGAAAACTGCAGCAACTCGAACTGCAGGGTCAGTGACGACCGTCACTGACCTGGTGACGCTCGTCACCAACCTGAACACAAAGCAGCAACGTGATTTTACAGCTACAAGTCCATCATATGTTACCAATCCGAAAATTCAACAGTCCACAACCCAGAAACCTGCAACTAAGCAAAGGTATGCACTTCCTGGAACCAGTTCCAAACCTCCTAATCTAATCAATAAGAATTTAAAAGGTGAAAAAGCTGCTTCACACTTATGCAAGCAACGAGATTCTCGTAGAAAGCTTGGTGTTTCTTTTGATGATTCTGCAGGAAAACGAAATATCCCACCCACACTCACGACCAACCCTGCTGATGTTCCTCACTTCCTTGGAAGTGTTCTTACATCTACTGCTTACAAACCACCATGGATGAGGAGACATTCTTCTCCAATGCATTCACTGCCACCCTCTGCTCCACCAGCTGTCTGAGCAGCATTCAAAGTCGAGCTAATGACTTTAAACAAGCGCTTAGTGGGAGGCAACCCACTAGTAAGTTTTCTTTTTCATATATTAGTTTAGTTTTCTATTACATAGCTAAAAAAAAACCCAAAAACATGAAAAAAAAAAAAAGAAAAAAAGGAGAGTCAGTTTGTCAGTTTGCTTGGATGATGTCTTGTGAACTTGTTGGACCATGGATTATGCTTTGTTTGGATGTTTTGATGTGTGTTTTGAGTGCTCTTACAGTTTGACTTCGGAGTACACATGATGGCATAGCATTTAAACATCCAACATGTCGATTTCTGAAGTATCAGAGATGGTGACGCTCGTCACCAATCTGGTGACGCTCGTCACCAATCTGGTGACGCTCGTCACCAATCTGGTGACGCTCGTCACCAGGTCCTTCGCGAGGTACCACTTTCCACCTTGGTTTTACACGTTCTCATGCTTCATTTTGACCAACTCTTGGCTTAATAACACTAGGGACAGTGTTGTTTAAGTCTGGGGGAGGTGGTTACTGACGTTGTGTGCTTTGTGTCATGTTTATAGAGTCTTAAAGTTGAGTCAAAAACCTGTTTTTCTAGAGTCAAAATTTTTGAAACTGTTAGTTTTTCTTGGAACTAGCCATAGGACGTTTTTGCTGATAAGAACCATTGCCACAGTAGTTGATTACAAGTCTTACTAAGTTGAAAGTCATAGGTAGATCAGTCTAGCAATGAAGGTTTAGGTTCTTAGAGAATCTGGAAAATTTGCTGTTAGCTCCACCTTAATGAACTTTAAATTTCTTGTCTTGGTGATTGATTCTTATTGATCTTGATTCTCTCTTTAAGCACTGACAATAACGTTAAGATACAATCTCTCTTTGATCTTCCCTGATGTAGTTTTTAAAAGTTTAAGTTCAAAGAATGGTGCATTCATGACCCTGTCTCCTCACAAGGAACAACAGTAGTGAACACACTCAAGAACCTGTCTCCTCACAAGGAACACAAGTATTGAGTAGCACCATATCTTAGACTGTAAAAGTTGAGAAAAAAAGAAGTGAAAAATAGAAAATATCCTAAGAGAAGAGAAAATAGGAGAGCTGTGTTGAGATTGATTTGTTCAGTTGTTAGGAAGAGAAAAGAATCTGTAAAGTGATTGAGATGATAGAGCCTTGATGAGATTTCACACTTAGATAAAAAATAAGGAGTTAACAGTAGAAATTTCGGATTTCTTGAAGGGGTTTGGACTGGACTTGAGATATTTGCTAAGCTTGTGATGATTAGGCTGAAATTTGATCTTGTGTTGACTATGTGGTATGTGGATTCAAAAGCTCTAACTAGTGTGGTGTTCCCGATGACTGACTGATTGTTTCTTGTTTTCAAACCTCGACCTTATTCTTTGTCTAATGTTTGCTTGAGGGCAAGCAAAAGCTAAGTCTGGGGGAGTTGATATATCATGGTTTTTATGGTTTTTAACCATGATATAAGTTCTTTTTATTGAGTCTTTTTGGTCTTTTTAGAGTCCTAGAAGAGTTTTTGCAGGTTATAGCATGTCAGAAGCATAATTGGAGATTTTGGAACCTTTTGGAGCATTCTGAGTGGAAGCCAAGAAGTACCAAGCTCGAAGAGGAAAGTATGCATATGGGTGACGCTTGTCACCCACCAAGGAAGGAGGTCGTGGCTTGTTTTTAAAAGATTGGGAAGAAATTGCAGTTTTGGCCCAAAAGTTCCAGTATTTGCAAAAAGACCCCAGATCGTGTTTTAGCTTGTATATTAGGTTTTTCAGCCATTCTTTTGGCATATATCTTGTATCTTATTATTTTGGAGAGCTTTAGAGAGAGATTTGTAGCAGAGCTTTTGGGAGAGACAAATCAGACTCCTTCAGAGCAGATTTTGAACTCCTTTATTTCTACTTCTTATTTCTTTTATGCAATCTATTCTTTTCATGATGTTTTCTCAAATCACCATGTCTGAGTAGTTTGTTAGTTAAGTTAGGGCTTTTCAAAGGTTGAAGAAGAGTTTGTAGAATTGCTAAAAACTTTTAGGAAATTCATTGGTTCTTCATTTGTGCTTGCATTCATATCGATTTCTTAGACACATCATCTGGATTTCGAAACCCTAGGTTTTTGATAGATGTGAGAGCATTATTAATCACCTGAACTAGTATTAGATGAGCAAAACGCCCTAGTACAAAGAGATTTGGCTTAGGAGTTTTGTGAACAATTGAATCTGATCATTACTGCATGTTTAGGTTGTTAGGGTTTTGCAAAGAGATTTGAAACTCTGTGATTTAGACATAGATAACTTCTGCAATGAGAATTGATTAGTTATATCTTTGCGATTCTTGTTCAAGATGGTTTTAATTCATTCCTGATTGCATGCATTCTACACTCTCAGATTCAACCTGCGAACTGTCCTGACTTAGCGCCTTTAGCCTTCTGAACTTTAAGAACAAGCATAAAAACGCCCTCTTGCATTTATTTTACTGTTTTGCATTACATTCATTATTTATCGCTTAGCTTAATCTGAATCTATAATCGCTAGTGTGGTTTACATACTCCCTTGGGATTCGATAACCCCTTGTACTACAACTGCTTTTGCTGTGCACTTGCAGTAGTTTTATTTGGGTAAAACCTGACCCTATCAGGCATCTCTTTTACGGAATGAGATACAAGTAATAGAGGCTTCTCCTTGTACTATTATGAGTCCCAACTGACTATTTCCAGCCTATGTACTCTAATTTTATTTGTATGATTCATCAGAAGTCCGTCTTCCCCATTTCAGCTAGTAGACGAGTTTCAGATCTTCATTTAGGAACACTTCTACGGAATGAGATACAAGTAATAAAGGCTTATCCTTGTACTACTATGAGTCCCAGGTGAATATTGCAAACCTATTAACTCTATTTTCTTCGTATGATTCATCAGAAGTCCGTTTTTCCCATTTTCAGCTAGTAGACCAGTTTCAGATCTTCATTTGGGATATCTTCTAGGGAATGATATACAAGTAATAGAGGCTCCCCCTTGTACTATTATGAGTCCTAGATGACTATTTCCAGCATATTTACTCCATTTTTATTTGTATGATTCATCAGAAATATGTGTTCCCCATTTCCGGCTATTAGACCAGTTTCAGATAATCATTTCGGATATCTTCTAGGAAATGAGATACCAGTAATAGAGACTTCTCCTTGTACTATTATGAGTCCCATATGACTATTTCCAGCCAATGTACTCCATTTATTTTAGTATGATTCATCAGAAGTTTGTTTTCCCCATTTTCGGCTACTAGACCAGTTTCGGATCTTCATTTGGGAACTCTTCTACGGAATGATATACAAATAATAGAGGCTTCTCTTTTTGCTATTTTGAGTCCCAGATAACTATTTCAAGCCTATTTACTCCATTTTCTTTGTATGATTCATCAGAATTCCGTTTTCCCCATTTTCGTCTAGTAGACGAGTTTCGGATCTTTATTTGGGATATCTTCTAGGGAATGAGATACACGTAATAGAGGCTTCCCCTTGTACTATTAAGAGTCCCAGATGACTATTTCCAGCCTATTTACTCCATTTTTATTTGTATGATTCATCATAAGTCCGTTTTCCCCATTTTTGGCTAGTAGACCAGTTTCAGATCTTTTTTGGGATCTTTTCTACGGAATGCGATACAAGTAACAGAGGCTTCTTCTTGTACTATTATGAGTCCCAGATGAGTACTTCCAGCCTATTTACTCCATTTTTATTTGTATGATTCATCAGAAGTCCATTTTCCCCATATTCGGCTAGTAGACCAGTTTCGGATCTTCATTTGGGAACTCTTCGACGGAATGAGACACAAGTAATAAAGGCTTCTATTTTTACTTTTGTGAGTCCCAGATGACTATTTCAAGCCTATTTACTCCATTTTCTTTGTATGATTCATCAGATGTCCGTTTTCCCCATTTTCAGCAAGTAGACCAGTTTCGGATCTTCATTTGGGATATCTTCTAGGAAATGAGATACAAGTAATAGAGGCTTCCCCTTGTACTAGTAAGAGTCCCAGATGACTATTTCCAGCCTATTTACTCCATTTTTATTTGTATGATTCATCAGAGGTCCGTGTTCCCCATTTTCGGCTAGTAGACCAGTTTCAGATCTACATTTCGGATATCTTCTAGGGAATGAGATACAAGTAATAGAGGCTTCTCTTTGTATTATTATGAGTCCTAGATGACTATTTCCACCCTATTTACTCCATTTTTATTTGTATGATTCATTAGAAGACTGTTTTCCCCATTTTTGGCTAGTAGACCAGTTCCAGATCTTTATTTGGGATCTCTTCTACGGAATGAGATACAAGTAATAGAGGCTTCTTCTTGTACTACTATGAGTCACAGATGACTATTTCCAGCCTATTTACTCCATTGTTATTTGTATGATTCATCAGAAGTCCGTTTTCCCCATTTTCGGCTAGTAGACCAGTTTCGGATCTTCATTTGGGATATCGTCTAGGGAATGAGATACAAGTAATAGAGACTTCCCATTGTACTATTATGAGTCCTAGATGACTATTTCTAGCCTATTTACTCCAGTTTTATTTGTGTGTTTCATCAGAAGTCCGTGTTCCCCAATTTTGGCTAGTAGACCAATTTCAGATCTTCATTTCGGACATCTTCTAGGGAATGAGATACAAGTAATATAGCCTTCTCCTTGTACTATTATGAGTCCCAGATGACTATTTCCAGCAAATTTACTCCATTTTTTATTTGTATTATTCATCAGAAGTCCGTTTTCCCCATTTTCGGCTAGTAGACCAGTTTCAGATCTTCATTTAGGAACACTTCTACGGAACGAGATACAAGTAATAGAGGCTTATATTTGTACTATTATGAGTCCCAGGTGATTATTGCAAACCTATTTAATCCATTTTTATTTGTATGATTCCTCAGAAGTCTGTGTTCCTCATTTTCGGCTAGTAGAGCAGTTTCAGATCTTCATTTTGGATATCTTCTAGGGAATGAGAAACAAGTAATAGGGGCTTCACTTTGTACTATTATGAGTCTCAGATGACTATTTCCAGCCTATTTACTCCATTTTTATTTGTATGATTCATCAGAAGTCCGTTTTCCCCATTTTCGACTAGTAGACCAGTTTCAGATCTTTATTTGGGATCTCTTTTATGGAACGAGATAGAAGTAAAGAGGCTTATCTTTGTACTATTATGAGTCCCAGGTGATTATTGCAAACCTATTTAATCCATTTTTATATGTATGATTCCTCAGAAGTCTGTGTTCCTCATTTTTGGCTAGTAGAGCAGTTTCAGATCTTCATTTTGGATATCTTCTAGGGAATAAGAAACAAGTAATAGAGGCTTCTTCTTGTACTATTATGAGTCACAGATGACTATTTCCAGCTTATTTACTCCATTTTTATTTGTATAATTTTTTAGAAGTCCGTTTTCCCCATTTTTGGCTAGTAGACCAGTTTCAGATCTTCATTTAGGAACTCTTCTACGGAATAAGATTCAAGTAATTGAGGCTTCTCTTTTTGCTATTTTGAGTCCCAGATGACTATTTCCAGCATATTTACTCCATTTTTATTTGTATGGTTCATCATAAGTACGTTTTCTCCATTTTCAGCTAGTAGACCAGTTTTAGATCTTTATTTGGGATCTCTTTTACGGAATGAGATACAAGTATTAGAGGCTTCTCTTTGAACTATTATGAGTCCCAGATGACAACATCCACCCTATTTACTCCATTTTTATTTGTATGACTAATCAGAAGTCCATTTTCCACATTTTCAGCTAGTAGACCAGTTTTGTATCTTCATTTGGGATATCTTCTAAGGAATGAGATACAAGTTATAGAGGCTTCTCCTTGTACTATATTATGTCCCACATGACTATTTCCAGCCTATTTTTTTCCATTTTTATTTGTATGATTCATCAGAAGTCCGTGTTCCCTATTTTGGGCTAGTAGACCAGTTTCAGATCTTCATTTCGGATATCTTCTAGAGAATGAGATACAAGTAATAGAGGCTTCTATTTGTACTATTATGAGTCCCAGATGACTATTTACAGCCTATTTACTCTATTTTTATTTGTATCATTTATCAGAAGTCAGTTTTCCTTATTTTCGGCTAGCAGACCCGTTTCGGATCTTCATTTAGGAACTCTTCTACGGAAAGACATAAAAGTAATAGAGGCTTATCTTTGTACTATTATGAGTCCCAGGTGAATATTGCAAGCTTATTTAATCCATTTTTATTTGTATGATTCCTCAGAAGTCCATTTTCCTCATTTTCGGCTAGTAGACCAGTTTTGGATCTTCATTTGGGATATCTTCTAGGGAATAAGATACAAGTAATAAAGGCTTCACTTTGTGCTATTTTGAGTCCCAAATGACTATTTCAAACCTATTTACTTTATTTCTTTGTATGATTCATCAGAAGTCCGTTTTCCCTATTTTCGGCTAGTAGACCTGTTTCAGATCTTTATTTGGGATATATTCTAGGGATTTAGATACAATTAATAGAGGCTTCTCCTAGTACTATTATGAGTCCCATATGACAATTTCAAGCCTATTTACTCCATTTTTATTTGTATTATTCATCAGAATTCCGTGTTCCCCATTTTCGGCTAGTAGACCAGTTTCAGATCTTCATTTCGGATATCTTCTAGGGAATGAGATACAAGTAATAGAGACTTCTCACTGTACTATATTGTTTCCCAAATAACTATTTCCTGCCTATTTTTTCCATTTTTATTTGTATGATTCATCAGAAGTCTGTGTTCCCTATTTTCGGCTAGTAGACCAGTTTTAGATCTTCATTTTGGATATCTTCTAGGGAATGAGATACAAGTAATAGAGGCTTCTATTTGTACTATTATGAGTCCCAGATGACTATTTCCAGCTTATTTACTCCATTTTTATTTGTATGATTCATCAGAAGTCCGTTTTCCCCATTTTCGGCTAGTAGACCAGTTTCAGATCTTAATTTAGGAACTCTTCTACGGAATGAGATACAAGTAATATAGGCTTATATTTGTACTATTATGAGTCCCAGGTGAATATTGCAAGCCTATTTAATCAATTTTTATTTGTATGATTCCTCAGAAGTCCGTTTTTCCCATTTTTGGCTAGTAGACCAGTTTCGGATCTTCATTAGGGATATCTTCTAGGGAATGAGATACAAGTAATAGAGGCTTCAATTTGTACTATTATGAGCCTCAGATGACTATTTCCAGCCAATTTACTCCATTTTTATTTGTATGATTCATCAGAAATCAGTTTTCCCCATTTTCGGCTTGTAGAGCAGTTTCAGATCTTTATTTGGGATCTCTTTTACGGAATGAGATACAAGTAATAGAGGCTTCTCCTTGTACTATTATGAGTCCCAACTTACTATTTCCAGCCTATGTACTCTATTTTTATTTGTATGATTCATCAGAAGTCCGTCTTCCCCATTTCGGCTAGTAGACGAGTTTCAGATCTTCATTTAGGAACACTTTTACGGAATAAGATACAAGTAATAAAGGCTTATCCTTGTATTATTATGAGTCCCAGGTGAATATTGCAAACCTATTTACTCTATTTTCTTCGTATGATTCATCAGAAGTCCGTTTTTCCCATTTTCAGCTAGTAGACCAGTTTCAGATCTTCATTTGGGATATCTTCTAGGGAATGATATACAAGTAATAGAGGCTTCCCCTTGTACTATTATGAGTCCTAGATGACTATTTCCAGCATATTTACTCCATTTTTATTTGTATGATTCATTAGAAATCTGTGTTCCCCATTTCCGGCTATTAGACCAGTTTCAGATAATCATTTCGGATATCTTCTAGGAAATGAGATACTAGTAATAGCGGCTTCTCCTTGTACTATTATGAGTCCCAGATGACTATTTCCAGCCAATGTACTCCATTAATGTTAGTATGATTCATCAGAAGTTCGTTTTCCCCATTTTCGGCTACTAGACCAGTTTCGGATGTTCATTTGGGAACTCTTCTACAGAATGAGATACAAATAATAGAGGCTTCTCTTTTTGCTATTTTGAGTCCCAGATAACTATTTCAAGCCTATTTACTCCATATTCTTTGTATGATTCATCAGAATTCCATTTTCCCCATTTTCGTCTAGTAGATGAGTTTCGGATCTTTATTTGGGATATCTTCTAGGGAATGAGATACAAGTAATAGAGGCTTCCCCTTGTACTATTAAGAGTCCCAGATTACTATTTCCAGCCTATTTACTCCATTTTTATTTGTATAATTCATCATAAGTCTGTTTTCCCCATTTTTGGCTAGTAGACCAATTTCAGATCTTTTTTGGGATCTTTTCTACGGAATGCGATACAAGTAACAGAGGCTTCTCCTTGGACTAATATGAGTCCCAGATGAGTACTTCCAGATTATTTACTCTATTTTTATTTGTATGATTCATCAGAAGTCTATTTTCCCCATTTTCGGCAAGTAGACCAGTTTCGGATCTTCATTTGGGAACTCTTCGACGGAATGAGACACAAGTAATAAAGGCTTCTATTTTTACTTTTGTGAGTCCCAGATGACTATTTCAAGCCTATTTACTCCATTTTCTTTGTATGATTCATCAGATGTCCGTTTTCCCCATTTTCAGCAAGTAGACCAGTTTCGGATCTTCATTTGGGATATCTTCTAGGAAATGAGATACAAGTAATAGAGGCTTCCCCTTGTACTATTAAGAGTCCCAGATGACTATTTCCAGCCTATTTACTCCATTTTTATTTGTATGATTCATCAGAGGTCCGTGTTCCCCATTTTCGGCTAGTAGACCAGTTTCAGATCTACATATCGGATTTCTTCTAGGGAATGAGATACAAGTAATAGAGGCGTCTCTTTGTATTATTATGAGTCCTAGATGACTATTTCCACCATATTTACTCCATTTTTATTTGTATGATTCATTAGAAGACTGTTTTCCCCATTTTTGGCTAGTAGACCAGTTCCAGATCTTTATTTGGGATCTCTTCTACGGAATGAGATACAAGTAATAGAGGCTTCTCCTTGTACTACTATGAGTCACAGATGACTATTTCCAGCCTATTTACTCCATTGTTATTTGTATGATTCATCAGAAGTCCGTTTTCCCCATTTTCGGCTAGTAGACCAGTTTCAGATCTTCATTTGGGATATCGTCTAGGGAATGAGATACAAGTAATAGAGGCTTCCCATTGTACCATTATGAGTCCTAGATGACTATTTCTAGCCTATTTACTCCAGTTTTTACTCCAGTTTTATTTGTGTGTTTCATCAGAAGTCCGTGTTCCCCAATTTCGGCTAGTAGACCAATTTCAGATCTTCATTTCGGACATCTTCTAGGGAATGAGATACAGGTAATATAGGCTTCTCCTTGTACTATTATGAGTCCCAGATGACTATTTCCAGCAAATTTACTCCATTTTTTATTTGTATTATTCATCAGAAGTCCGTTTTCCCCATTTTCGGCTAGTAGACCAGTTTCAGATCTTCATTTAGGAACACTTCTACGGAACGAGATACAAGTAATAGAGGCTTATATTTGTACTATTATGAGTCCCAGGTGATTATTGGAAACCTATTTAATCCATTTTTATTTGTATGATTCCTCAGAAGTCTGTGTTCCTCATTTTCGGCTAGTAGAGCAGTTTCAGATCTTCATTTTGGATATCTTCTAGGGAATGAGAAACAAGTAATAGAGGCTTAACTTTGTACTATTATGAGTCTCAGATGACTATTTCCAGCCTATTTACTCCATTTTTATTTGTATGATTCATCAGAAGTCCGTTTTCCCCATTTTCGACTAGTAGACTAGTTTCGGATCTTTATTTGGGATCTCTTTTACGGAACGAGATAGAAGTAAAGAGGCTTATCTTTGTACTATTATGAGTCCCAGGTGATTATTGCAAACCTATTTAATCCATTTTTATATGTATGATTCCTCAGAAGTCTGTGTTCCTCATTTTTGGCTAGTAGAGCAGTTTCAGATCTTCATTTTGGATATCTTCTAGGGAATAAGAAACAAGTAATAGAGGCTTCTCCTTGTACTATTATGAGTCGCAGATGACTATTTCCAGCTTATTTACTCCATTTTTATTTGTATGATTCATTAGAAGTCCGTTTTCCCCATTTTTGGCTAGTAGACCAGTTTCAGATCTTCATTTAGGAACTCTTCTACGGAATAAGATTCAAGTAATTGAGGCTTCTCTTTTTGCTATTTTGAGTCCCAGATGACTATTGCCAGCATATTTACTCCATTTTTATTTGTATGGTTCATCATAAGTACGTTTTCTCAATTTTCAGCTAGTAGACCAGTTTCAGATCTTTATTTGGGATCTCTTTTAGGGAATGAGATACAAGTATTAGAGGCTTCTCCTTGAACTATTATGAGTCCCAGATGACAACATCCACCCTATTTACTCCATTTTTATTTGTATGACTCATCAGAAGTCTATTTTCCACATTTTCGGCTAGTAGACCAGTTTTGTATCTTCATTTGGGATATCTTCTAGGGAATGAGATACAAGTTATAGAGGCTTCTCCTTGTACTATATTGTGTCCCACATGACTATTTCCAGCCTATTTTTTCCATTTTTATTTGTATGATTCATCAGAAGTCCGTGTTCTCTATTTTGGGCTAGTAGACCAGTTTCAGATCTTCATTTCGGATATCTTCTTGGGAATGAGATACAAGTAATAGAGGCTTCTATTTGTAATATTATGAGTCCCAGATGACTATTTACAGCCTATTTACTCTATTTTTATTTGTATCATTTATCAGAAGTCAGTTTTCCCTATTTTCGGCTAGCAGACCCGTTTCGGATCTTCATTTAGCAACTCTTCTACGGAATGACATAAAAGTAATAGAGGCTTATCTTTGTACTATTATGAGTCCCAGGTGAATATTGCAAGCTTATTTAATCCATTTTTATTTGTATGATTCCTCAGAAGTCCGTTTTCCTCATTTTCGGCTAGTAGACCAGTTTTGGATCTTCATTTGGGATATCTTCTAGGGAATAAGATACAAGTAATAAAAGCTTCACTTTGTGCTATTTTGAGTCCCAAATGACTATTTCAAGCCTATTTACTCCATTTCTTTGTATGATTCATCAGAAGTCCGTTTTCCCTATTTTCGGCTAGTAGACCTGTTTGAGATCTTTATTTGGGATATATTCTAGGGATTTAGATACAAGTAATAGAGGCTTCTCTTAGTACTATTATGAGTCCCATATGACTATTTCATGCCTATTTACTCCATTTTTATTTGTATTATTCATCAGAATTCCGTGTTCCCCATTTTCGGCTAGTAGACCAGTTTCAGATCTTCATTTCGGATATCTTCTAGGGAATGAGATACAAGTAATAGAGACTTCTCACTGTACTATATTGTTTCCCAGATAACTATTTCCTGCCTATTTTTTCTATTTTTATTTGTATGATTCATCAGAAGTCTGTGTTCCCTATTTTCGGTTAGTAGACCAGTTTTAGATCTTCATTTTGGATATCTTCTAGGGAATGAGATACAAGTAATAGAGGCTTCTATTTGTACTATTATGAGTCCCAGATGACTATTTCCAGCTTATTTACTCCATTTTTATTTGTATGATTCATCAGAAGTCCGTTTTCCCCATTTTCGGCTAGTAGACCAGTTTCAGATCTTAATTTAGGAACTCTTCTACGGAATGAGATACAAGTAATATAGGCTTATATTTGTACTATTATGAGTCTCAGGTGAATATTGCAAGCCTATTTAATCAATTTTTATTTGTATGATTCCTCAGAAGTCCGTTTTTCCCATTTTTGGCTGGTAGACCAGTTTCGGATCTTCATTACGGATATCTTCTAGGGAATGAGATACAAGTAATAGAAGCTTCAATTTGTACTATTATGAGCCCCAGATGACTATTTCCAGCCAATTTACTCCATTTTTATTTGTATGATTCATCAGAAATCAGTTTTCCTCATTTTCGGCTTGTAGAGCAGTTTCAGATCTTTATTTGGGATCTCTTTTACGGAATGAGATACAAGTAATAGAGGCTTCTCCTTGTACTATTATGAGTCCCAACTTACTATTTCCAGCCTATGTACACTATTTTTATTTGTATGATTCATCAGAAGTCCGTCTTCCCCATTTCGGCTAGTAGACGAGTTTCAGATCTTCATTTAGGAACACTTTTACGGAATAAGATACAAGTAATAAAGGCTTATCCTTGTACTATTATGAGTCCCAGGTGAATATTGCAAACCTATTTATTCTATTTTCTTCGTATGATTCATCAGAAGTCCGTTTTTCCCATTTTCAGCTAGTAGACCAGTTTCAGATCTTCATTTGGGATATCTTCTAGGGAATGATATACAAGTAATAGAGGCTTCCTCTTGTACTATTATGAGTCCTAGATGACTATTTCCAGAATATTTACTCCATTTTTATTTGTATGATTCATTAGAAATCTGTGTTCCCCATTTCCGGCTATTAGACCAGTTTCAGATAATCATTTCGGATATCTTCTAGGAATGGAGATACCAGTAATAGTGGCTTCTCCTTGTACTATTATGAGTCCCAGATGACTATTTCCAGCCAATGTACTCCATTTATGTTAGTATGATTCATCAGAAGTTTGTTTTCCCCATTTTCGGCTACTAGACCAGTTTCGGATGTTCATTTGGGAACTCTTCTACAGAATGAGATACAAATAATAGAGGCTTCTCTTTTTGCTATTTTGAGTCCCAGATAACTATTTCAAGCCTATTTACTCCATTATCTTTGTATGATTCATCAGAATTCCGTTTTCCCCATTTTCGTCTAGTAGATGAGTTTCGGATCTTTATTTGGGATATCTTCTAGGGAATGAGATACAAGTAATAGAGGCTTCCCCTTGTACTATTAAGAGTCCCAGATGACTATTTCCAGCCTATTTACTCCATTTTTTTTTGTATGATTCATCATAAGTCTGTTTTCCCCATTTTTGGCTAGTAGACCAATTTCAGATCTTTTTTGGGATCTTTTCTACGGAATGCGATACAAGTAACAGAGGCTTCTCCTTGTACTAATATGAGTCCCAGATGAGTACTTCCAGCCTATTTACTCCATTTTTATTTGTATGATTCATCAGAAGTCCATTTTCCCCATTTTCGGCTAGTAGACCAGTTTCGGATCTTCATTTGGGAACTCTTCGACGGAATGAGACACAAGTAATAAAGGCTTCTATTTTTACTTTTGTGAGTTCAGATGACTATTTCAAGCCTATTTACTCCATTTTCTTTGTATGATTCATCAGATGTCCGTTTTCCCTATTTTCAGCAAGTAGACCAGTTTCGGATCTTTATTTGGGATATCTTCTAGGAAATGAGATACAAGTAATAGAGGCTTCCCCTTGTACTATTAAGAGTCCCAGATGACTATTTCCAGCCTATTTACTCCATTTTTATTTGTATGATTCATCAGAGGTCCGTGTTCCCCATTTTCGGCTAGTAGACCAGTTTCAGATCTACATTTCGGATATCTTCTAGGGAATGAGATACAAGTAATAGAGGCTTCTCTTTGTATTATTATGAGTCCTAGATGACTATTTCCACCCTATTTACTCCATTTTTATTTGTATGATTCATTAGAAGACTGTTTTCCCCATTTTTGGCTAGTAGACTAGTTCCAGATCTTTATTTGGGATCTCTTCTACGGAATGAGATACAAGTAATAGAGGCTTCTCCTTGTACTACTATGAGTCACAGATGACTATTTCCAGCCTATTTACTCCATTGTTATTTGTATGATTCATCAGAAGTCCGTTTTCCCCATTTTCGGCTAGTAGACCAGTTTCGGATCTTCATTTGGGATATCGTCTAGGGAATGAGATACAAGTAATAGAGGCTTCCCATTGTACTATTATGAGTCCTAGATGACTATTTCTAGCCTATTTACTCCAGTTTTATTTGTGTGTTTCATCAGAAGTCCGTGTTCCCCAATTTCGGCTAGTAGACCAATTTCAGATCTTCATTTCGGACATCTTCTAGGGAATGAGATACAAGTAATATAGGCTTCTCCTTGTACTATTATGTGTTCCAGATGACTATTTTCAGCAAATTTACTCCATTTTTTATTTGTATTATTCATCAGAAGTCCGTTTTCCCTATTTTCGGCTAGTAGACCAGTTTCAGATCTTCATTTAGGAACACTTCTACGAAACGAAATACAAGTAATAGAGGCTTATATTTGTACTATTATGAGTCCCAGGTGATTATTGCAAACCTATTTAATCCATTTTTATTTGTATGATTCCTCAAAAGTCTGTGTTCCTCATTTTCGGCTAGTAGAGCAGTTTCAGATCTTCATTTTGGATATCTTCTAGGGAATGAGAAACAAGTAATATAGGCTTCACTTTGTACTATTATAAGTCCCATATGACTATTTCCAGCCTATTTACTCCATTTTTATTTGTATGATTCATCAGAAGTCTGTTTTCCCCATTTTCGACTGGTAGACGAGTTTCAAATCTTTATTTGGGATCTCTTTTACGGAACGAGATACAAGTAAAGAGGCTTATCTTTGTACTATTATGAGTCCCAGGTGATTATTGCAAACCTATTTAATCCATTTTTATTTGTATGATACCTCAGAAGTCTGTGTTCCTCATTTTCGGCTAGTAGAGCAATTTCAGATCTTCATTTTGGATATCTTCTAGGGAATAAGAAACAAGTAATATAGGCTTCTCCTTGTACTATTATGAGTCTCAGATGACTATTTCCAGCTTATTTACTCCATTTTTATTTGTATGATTCATCAGAAGTCCGTTTTCCCCATTTTGGCTAGTAGACCAGTTTTAGATCTTCATTTAGGAACTCTTCTACGGAATAAGATTTAAGTAATTGAGGCTTCTCTTTTTGCTATTTTGAGTCCCAGATGACTATTTCAAGCTTATTTACTCCATTTCTTTGTATGATTCATCAGAAGTCCGTTTTCCCTATTTTCGGCTAATAGACCAGTGTCGGATTCAGATACAAGTAATAAAGGCTTCTCCTTGTACTATTATGAGTCCCAGATGACTATTTCCTGCCTATTTACTCCATTTTTATTTGTATGATTCCTCAGAAGTCTGTGTTCCTCATTTTCGGCTAGTAGAGCAGTTTCAGATCTTCATTTTGGATATCTTCTAGGGAATGAGAAACAAGTAATAGAGGCTTCACTTTGTACTATTATGAGTCTCAGATGACTATTTCCAGCCTATTTACTCCATTTTTATTTGTATGATTCATCAGAAGTCCGTTTTCCCCATTTTCGACTAGTAGACTAGTTTCGGATCTTTATTTGGGATCTCTTTTACGGAACGAGATAGAAGTAAAGAGGCTTATCTTTGTACTATTATGAGTCCCAGGTGATTATTGCAAACCTATTTAATCCATTTTTATATGTATGATTCCTCAGAAGTCTGTGTTCCTCATTTTTGGCTAGTAGAGCAGTTTCAGATCTTCATTTTGGATATCTTCTAGGGAATAAGAAACAAGTAATAGAGGCTTCTCCTTGTACTATTATGAGTCGCAGATGACTATTTCCAGCTTATTTACTCCATTTTTATTTGTATGATTCATTAGAAGTCCGTTTTCCCCATTTTTGGCTAGTAGACCAGTTTCAGATCTTCATTTAGGAACTCTTCTACGGAATAAGATTCAAGTAATTGAGGCTTCTCTTTTTGCTATTTTGAGTCCCAGATGACTATTTCCAGCATATTTACTCCATTTTTATTTGTATGGTTCATCATAAGTACGTTTTCTCAATTTTCAGCTAGTAGACCAGTTTCAGATCTTTATTTGGGATCTCTTTTAGGGAATGAGATACAAGTATTAGAGGCTTCTCCTTGAACTATTATGAGTCCCAGATGACAACATCCACCCTATTTACTCCATTTTTATTTGTATGACTCATCAGAAGTCTATTTTCCACATTTTCGGCTAGTAGACCAGTTTTGTATCTTCATTTGGGATATCTTCTAGGGAATGAGATACAAGTTATAGAGGCTTCTCCTTGTACTATATTGTGTCCCACATGACTATTTCCAGCCTATTTTTTCCATTTTTATTTGTATGATTCATCCGAAGTCCGTGTTCTCTATTTTGGGCTAGTAGACCAGTTTCAGATCTTCATTTCGGATATCTTCTAGGGAATGAGATACAAGTAATAGAGGCTTCTATTTGTAATATTATGAGTCCCAGATGACTATTTACAGCCTATTTACTCTATTTTTATTTGTATCATTTATCAGAAGTCAGTTTTCCCTATTTTCGGCTAGCAGACCCGTTTCGGATCTTCATTTAGCAACTCTTCTACGGAATGACATAAAAGTAATAGAGGCTTATCTTTGTACTATTATGAGTCCCAGGTGAATATTGCAAGCTTATTTAATCCATTTTTATTTGTATGATTCCTCAGAAGTCCGTTTTCCTCATTTTCGGCTAGTAGACCAGTTTTGGATCTTCATTTGGGATATCTTCTAGGGAATAAGATACAAGTAATAAAGGCTTCACTTTGTGCTATTTTGAGTCCCAAATGACTATTTCAAGCCTATTTACTCCATTTCTTTGTATGATTCATCAGAAGTCCGTTTTCCCTATTTTCGGCTAGTAGACCTGTTTGAGATCTTTATTTGGGATATATTCTAGGAATTTAGATACAAGTAATAGAGGCTTCTCCTAGTACTATTATGAGTCCCATATGACTATTTCATGCCTATTTACTCCATTTTTATTTGTATTATTCATCAGAATTCCGTGTTCCCCATTTTCGGCTAGTAGACCAGTTTCAGATCTTCATTTCGGATTTCTTCTAGGGAATGAGATACAAGTAATAGAGACTTCTCACTGTACTATATTGTTTCCCAGATAACTATTTCCTGCCTATTTTTTCCATTTTTATTTGTATGATTCATCAGAAGTCTGTGTTCCCTATTTTCGGCTAGTAGACCAGTTTTAGATCTTCATTTTGGATATCTTCTAGGGAATGAGATACAAGTAATAGAGGCTTCTATTTGTACTATTATGAGTCCCAGATGACTATTTCCAGCTTATTTACTCCATTTTTATTTGTATGATTCATCAGAAGTCCGTTTTCCCCATTTTCGGCTAGTAGACCAGTTTCAGATCTTAATTTAGGAACTCTTCTACGGAATGAGATACAAGTAATATAGGCTTATATTTGTACTATTATGAGTCCCAGGTGAATATTGCAAGCCTATTTAATCAATTTTTATTTGTATGATTCCTCAGAAGTCCGTTTTTCCCATTTTTGGCTGGTAGACCAGTTTCGGATCTTCATTACGGATATCTTCTAGGGAATGAGATACAAGTAATAGAAGCTTCAATTTGTACTATTATGAGCCCCAGATGACTATTTCCAGCCAATTTACTCCATTTTTATTTGTATGATTCATCAGAAATCAGTTTTCCTCATTTTCGGCTTGTAGAGCAGTTTCAGATCTTTATTTGGGATCTCTTTTACGGAATGAGATACAAGTAATAGAGGCTTCTCCTTGTACTATTATGAGTCCCAACTTACTATTTCCAGCCTATGTACTCTATTTTTATTTGTATGATTCATCAGAAGTCCGTCTTCCCCATTTCGGCTAGTAGACGAGTTTCAGATCTTCATTTAGGAACACTTTTACAGAATAAGATACAAGTAATAAAGGCTTATCCTTGTACTATTATGAGTCCCAGGTGAATATTGCAAACCTATTTATTCTATTTTCTTCGTATGATTCATCAGAAGTCCGTTTTTCCCATTTTCAGCTAGTAGACCAGTTTCAGATCTTCATTTGGGATATCTTCTAGGGAATGATATACAAGTAATAGAGGCTTCCTCTTGTACTATTATGAGTCCTAGATGACTATTTCCAGAATATTTACTCCATTTTTATTTGTATGATTCATTAGAAATCTGTGTTCCCCATTTCCGGCTATTAGACCAGTTTCAGATAATCATTTCGGATATCTTCTAGGAATGGAGATACCAGTAATAGTGGCTTCTACTTGTACTATTATGAGTCCCAGATGACTATTTCCAGCCAATGTACTCCATTTATGTTAGTATGATTCATCAGAAGTTTGTTTTCCCCATTTTCGGCTACTAGACCAGTTTCGGATGTTCATTTGGGAACTCTTCTACAGAATGAGATACAAATAATAGAGGCTTCTCTTTTTGCTATTTTGAGTCCCAGATAACTATTTCAAGCCTATTTACTCTATTATCTTTGTATGATTCATCAGAATTCCGTTTTCCCCATTTTCGTCTAGTAGATGAGTTTCGGATCTTTATTTGGGATATCTTCTAGGGAATGAGATACAAGTAATAGAGGCTTCCCCTTGTACTATTAAGAGTCCCAGATGACTATTTCCAGACTATTTACTCCATTTTTTTTTGTATGATTCATCATAAGTCTGTTTTCCCCATTTTTGGCTAGTAGACCAATTTCAGATCTTTTTTGGGATCTTTTCTACGGAATGCGATACAAGTAACAGAGGCTTCTCCTTGTACTAATATGAGTCCCAGATGAGTACTTCCAGCCTATTTACTCCATTTTTATTTGTATGATTCATCAGAAGTCCATTTTCCCCATTTTCGGCTAGTAGACCAGTTTCGGATCTTCATTTGGGAACTCTTCGACGGAATGAGACACAAGTAATAAAGGCTTCTATTTTTACTTTTGTGAGTTCAGATGACTATTTCAAGCCTATTTACTCCATTTTCTTTGTATGATTCATCAGATGTCCGTTTTCCCTATTTTCAGCAAGTAGACCAGTTTCGGATCTTCATTTGGGATATCTTCTAAGAAATGAGATACAAGTAATAGAGGCTTCCCCTTGTACTATTAAGAGTCCCAGATGACTATTTCCAGCCTATTTACTCCATTTTTATTTGTATGATTCATCAGAGGTCCGTGTTCCCCATTTTCGGCTAGTAGACCAGTTTCAGATCTACATTTCGGATATCTTCTAGGGAATGAGATACAAGTAATAGAGGCTTCTCTTTGTATTATTATGAGTCCTAGATGACTATTTCCACCCTATTTACTCCATTTTTATTTGTATGATTCATTAGAAGACTGTTTTCCCCATTTTTGGCTAGTAGACTAGTTCCAGATCTTTATTTGGGATCTCTTCTACGGAATGAGATACAAGTAATAGAGGCTTCTCCTTGTACTACTATGAGTCACAGATGACTATTTCCAGCCTCTTTACTCCATTGTTATTTGTATGATTCATCAGAAGTCCGTTTTCCCCATTTTCGGCTAGTAGACCAGTTTCGGATCTTCATTTGGGATATCGTCTAGGGAATGAGATACAAGTAATAGAGGCTTCCCATTGTACTATTATGAGTCCTAGATGACTATTTCTAGCCTATTTACTCCAGTTTTATTTGTGTGTTTCATCAGAAGTCCGTGTTCCCCAATTTCGGCTAGTAGACCAATTTCAGATCTTCATTTCGGACATCTTCTAGGGAATGAGATACAAGTAATATAGGCTTCTCCTTGTACTATTATGAGTCCCAGATGACTATTTTCAGCAAATTTACTCCATTTTTTATTTGTATTATTCATCAGAAGTCCGTTTTCCCTATTTTCGGCTAGTAGACCAGTTTCAGATCTTCATTTAGGAACACTTCTACGAAACGAAATACAAGTAATAGAGGCTTATATTTGTACTATTATGAGTCCCAGGTGATTATTGCAAACCTATTTAATCCATTTTTATTTGTATGATTCCTCAAAAGTCTGTGTTCCTCATTTTCGGCTAGTAGAGCAGTTTCAGATCTTCATTTTGGATATCTTCTAGGGAATGAGAAACAAGTAATATAGGCTTCACTTTGTACTATTATAAGTCCCATATGACTATTTCCAGCCTATTTACTCCATTTTTATTTGTATGATTCATCAGAAGTCCGTTTTCCCCATTTTCGACTGGTAGACGAGTTTCAAATCTTTATTTGGGATCTCTTTTACGGAACGAGATACAAGTAAAGAGGCTTATCTTTGTACTATTATGAGTCCCAGGTGATTATTGCAAACCTATTTAATCCATTTTTATTTGTATGATACCTCAGAAGTCTGTGTTCCTCATTTTCGGCTAGTAGAGCAATTTCAGATCTTCATTTTGGATATCTTCTAGAGAATAAGAAACAAGTAATATAGGCTTCTCCTTGTACTATTATGAGTCCCAGATGACTATTTCCAGCTTATTTACTCCATTTTTATTTGTATGATTCATCAGAAGTCCGTTTTCCCCATTTTGGCTAGTAGACCAGTTTCAGATCTTCATTTAGGAACTCTTCTACGGAATAAGATTTAAGTAATTGAGGCTTCTCTTTTTGCTATTTTGAGTCCCAGATGACTATTTCAAGCTTATTTACTCCATTTCTTTGTATGATTCATCAGAAGTCCGTTTTCCCTATTTTCGGCTAATAGACCAGTGTCGGATTCAGATACAAGTAATAAAGGCTTCTCCTTGTACTATTATGAGTCCCAGATGACTATTTCCTGCCTATTTACTCCATTTTTGTTTGTATTATTCATCAGAAGTCCGTTTTCCCCATTTTCGGCTAGTAGACCGGTTTTAGATCTTCATTTATGAACTCTTCTACGAAATGAGATACAAGTAATAGAGGCTTATCTTTGTACTATTATGAGTCCCAGGTGAATATTGCAAGCCTATTTAATCCATTTTGATTTGTATTATTCATCAGAAGTTTGTGTTCCCCATTTTCGGCTAGTATACCAGTTTCAGATCTTCATTTCGGATATCTTCTAGGGAATGAGAAACAAGTAATAGAGGCTTCTATTTTTATTATTATGTGTCGCAGATGACTATTTCCAGCCTATTTACTCCATTTTTATTTGTATGATTCATCAGAGGTCTGTTTTCCCCATTTTCGGCTAGTAGACCAGTTTCGGATCTTCATTTGGGATATCTTCTTGGGAATGAGATACAAGTAATAAAGGCTTATCTTTGTACTATTATGAATCCCAGATGACTATTTCCAGCCTATTTCCTCTATTTTTATTTGTATGATTCATCAGAAGTTCGTTTTCCCCATTTTCGGCTAGTAGACCAGTTTCGGATCTTCATTTGGGATATCTTCTAGGGAATGAGATACAAGTAATAGAGGCTTCCCATTGTACTATTATGAGTCCTAGATGACTATTTCTAGCCTATTTACTCCAGTTTTATTTGTGTGATTCATCAGAAGTCCGTGTTCCCCAATCTCGGCTAGTAGACCAATTTCAGATCTTCATTTTGGATATCTTCTAGGGAATGAGATACAAGTAATATAGGCTTCTCCTTGTACTATTATGAGTCCCATATGAATATTTCCAGCAAATTTACTCCATTTTTATTTGTATTATTCATAAGAAGTCCGTTTTCCCTATTTTCGGCTAGTAGACCAGTTTCAGATCTTCATTTAGGAACACTTCTACGGAACGAGATACAAGTAATAGAGGCTTATATTTGTACTATTATGAGTCCCAGGTGCTTATTGCAAACCTATTTAATCCATTTTTATTTGTATGATTCCTCAGAAGTCTGTGTTCCACATTTTCGGCTAGTAGAGCAGTTTCAGATCTTCATTTTGGATATCTTCTAGGGAATGAGAAACAAGTAATAGAGGCTTCACTTTGCACTAATATGAGTCCCAGATGACTATTTCCAGCGTATTTACTCCATTTTTATTTGTATGATTCATCAGAAGTCCGTTTTCTCCATTTTCGACTAGTAGACCAGTTTCGGATCTTTATTTGGGTTCTTTTACGGAATGAGATACAAGTAATAGAGGCTTATCTTTGTACTATTATGAGTCCCAGGTGATTACTGCAAACCTACTCAATCCATTTTTATTTGTATGATTCATCAGAAGTCCGTTTTCCCCATTTTCGGCTAGTAGACCAGTTTCGGATCTTCATTTGGGATATCTTCTAGGGAATGAGATACAAGTAATAGAGGCTTCCCGTTATACTATTAAGAATCCCAGATGACTATTTCCAGCCTATTTACTCCATTTTTATTTGTATGATTTATCAGAAGTCCGTGTTCCCAATTTTCGGCTAGTAGACCAGTTTCAGATCTTTATTTCGGATATCTTCTAGAGAATGAGATACAAGTAATAGAGGCTTCTATTTGTACTATTATGAGTCCCAGATGACTATTTCCAGCTTATTTACTCCATTTTTATTTGTATGATTCATCAGAAGTCCGTTTTCCCCATTTCCGACTAGTTGACCAGTTTCAGATCTTAATTTAGGAACTCTTCTACAGAATGAGATACAAGTAATATAGGCTTATATTTGTACTATTATGAGTCCCAGGTGAATATTGCAAGCCTATTTAATCAATTTTTATTTGTATGATTCCTCAAAAGTCCATTTTTCCCATTTTTGGCTAGTAGACCAGTTTCGGATCTTCTTTAGGGATATCTTCTAGGGAATAAGATACAAGTAATAGAGGCTTCAATTTGTACTATTATGAGCCCCAGATGACTACTTCCAGCCAATTTACTCCATTTTTATTTGTATGATTCATCAGAAATCAGTTTTCCCCATTTTCGGCTTGTAGAGCATTTTCAGATCTTTATTTGGGATCTTTTTACGGAATGAGATACAGGTAATAGAAGCTTCTCCTTGTACTATTCTGAGTCCCAACTGACTATTTCCAGCCTATGTACTCTATTTTTATTTTTATGATTCATCAGAAGTCCGTCTTCCCCATTTCAGCTAGTAGACGAGTTTCAAATCTTCATTTAGGAACACTTCTACGGAATGAGATACAAGTAATAAAGGCTTATCCTTGTACTACTATGAGTCCCAGGTGAATATTGCAAACCTATTAACTCTATTTTCTTCGTATGATTCATCAGAAGTCCGTTTTCCCCATTTTCAGCTAGTAGACCAGTTTCAGATCTTCATTTGGGATATCTTCTAGGGAATGATATACAAGTAATAGAGGCTTCCCCTTGTACTATTATGAGTCCTAGATGACTATTTACAGCATATTTACTCCATTTTTATTTGTATGATTCATCAGAAATCTGTGTTCCCCATTTCCGGCTATTAGACCAGTTTCAGATAATCATTTCGGATATCTTCTAGGAAATGAGATACCAGTAATAGAGACTTCTCCTTGTACTATTATGAGTCCATATGACTATTTCCAGCCAATGTACTCCATTTATTTTAGTATGATTCATCAGAAGTTCGTTTTCTCCATTTTCGGCTACTAGACCAGTTTCGGATCTTCATTTGGGAACTCTTCTACGGAATGAGATACAAATAATAGAGGCTTCTCTTTTTGCTATTTTGAGTCCCAGATAACTATTTCAAGCCTGTTTACTCCATTTTCTTTGTATGATTCATCAGAATTCCGTTTTCCCCATTTTCGTCTAGTAGACCAGTTCAGATCTTTGTTTGGGATCTCTTCTACGGAATGAGATACAAGTAATAGAGGCTTCTCCTTGTACTACTATGAGTCACAGATGACTATTTCCAGCCTATTTACTCCATTGTTATTTGTATGATTCATCAGAAGTCCGTTTTCCCCATTTTCGGCTAGTAGACCAGTTTCAGATCTTCATTTGGGATATCGTCTAGGGAATGAGATACAAGTAATAGAGGCTTCCCATTGTACTATTATGAATCCTAGATGACTATTTCTAGCCTATTTACTCCAGTTTTATTTGTGTGTTTCATCAGAAGTCCGTGTTCCCCAATTTCGGTTAGTAGACCAATTTCAGATCTTCATTTCGGACATCTTCTAGGGAATGAGATACAAGTAATATAGGCTTCTCTTTGTACTATTATGAGTCCCAGATGACTATTTCCAGCAAATTTACTCCATTTTTTATTTGTATTATTCATCAGAAGTCCGTTTTCCCCATTTTCGGCTAGTAGACCAGTTTCAGATCTTCATTTAGGAACACTTCTACGGAACGAAATACAAGTAATAGAGGCTTATATTTGTACTATTATGAGTCCCAGGTGATTATTGCAAACCTATTTAATCCATTTTTATTTGTATGATTCCTCAGAAGTCTGTGTTCCTCATTTTCGGCTAGTAGAGCAGTTTCAGATCTTCATTTTGGATATCTTCTAGGGAATGAGAAACAAGTAATAGAGGCTTCACTTTGTACTATTATAAGTCCTATATGACTATTTCCAGCCTATTTACTCCATTTTTATTTGTATGATTCTTCTGAAGTCCGTTTTCCCCATTTTCGACTGGTAGACCAGTTTCAAATCTTTATTTGGGATCTCTTTTACGGAACGAGATACAAGTAAAGAGGCTTATCTTTGTACTATTATGAGTCCCAGGTGATTATTGCAAACCTATTTAATCCATTTTTATTTGTATGATACCTCAGAAGTCTGTGTTCCTCATTTTCGGCTAGTAGAGCAGTTTCAGATCTTCATTTTGGATATCTTCTAGGAAATAAGAAACAAGTAATAGAGGCTTCTCCTTGTACTATTATGAGTCCCAGATGACTATTTCCAGCTTATTTACTCCATTTTTATTTGTATGATTCATCAAAAGTCCGTTTTCCCCATTTTGGCTAGTAGACCAGTTTCAGATCTTCATTTAGGAACTCTTCTACGGAATAAGATTTAAGCAATTGAGGCTTCTCTTTTTGCTATTTTGAGTCCCAGATGACTATTTCAAGCTTATTTACTCTATTTCTTTGTATGATTCATCAGAAGTCCGTTTTCCCCATTTTCGGCTAATAGACCAGTGTCGGATTCAGATACAAGTAATAAAGGCTTCTCCTTGTACTATTATGAGTCCCATATGAATATTTCCAGCAAATTTACTCCATTTTTATTTGTATTATTCATAAGAAGTCCGTTTTCCCTATTTTCGGCTAGTAGACCAGTTTCAGATCTTCATTTAGGAACACTTCTACGGAACGAGATACAAGTAATAGAGGCTTATATTTGTACTATTATGAGTCCCAAGTGCTTATTGCAAACCTATTTAATCCATTTTTATTTGTATGATTCCTCAGAAGTCTGTGTTCCACATTTTCGGCTAGTAGAGCAGTTTCAGATCTTCATTTTGGATATTTTCTAGGGAATGAGAAACAAGTAATAGAGGCTTCACTTTGCACTAATATGAGTCCCAGATGACTATTTCCAGCGTATTTACTCCATTTTTATTTGTATGATTCATCAGAAGTCCGTTTTCTCCATTTTCGACTAGTAGACCAGTTTCGGATCTTTATTTGGGTTCTTTTACGGAATGAGATACAAGTAATAGAGGCTTATCTTTGTACTATTATGAGTCCCAGGTGATTACTGCAAACCTACTTAATCCATTTTTATTTGTATGATTCATCAGAAGTCCGTTTTCCCCATTTTCGGCTAGTAGACCAGTTTCGGATCTTCATTTGGGATATCTTCTAGGGAATGAGATACAAGTAATAGAGGCTTCCCGTTGTACTATTAAGAGTCCCAGATGACTATTTCCAGCCTATTTACTCCATTTTTATTTGTATGATTTATCAGAAGTCCGTGTTCCCAATTTTCGGCTAGTAGACCAGTTTCAGATCTTTATTTCGGATATCTTCTAGAGAATGAGATACAAGTAATAGAGGCTTCTATTTGTACTATTATGAGTCCCAGATGACTATTTCCAGCTTATTTACTCCATTTTTATTTGTATGATTCATCAGAAGTCCGTTTTCCCCATTTTCGACTAGTAGACCAGTTTCAGATCTTAATTTAGGAACTCTTCTACGGAATGAGATACAAGTAATATAGGCTTATATTTGTACTATTATGAGTCCCAGGTGAATATTGCAAGCCTATTTAATCAATTTTTATTTGTATGATTCCTGAGAAGTCCATTTTTCCCATTTTTGGCTAGTAGACCAGTTTCGGATCTTCATTAGGGATATCTTCTAGGGAATGAGATACAAGTAATAGAGGCTTCAATTTGTACTATTATGAGCCCCAGATGACTATTTCCAGCCAATTTACTCCATTTTTATTTGTATGATTCATCAGAAATCAGTTTTCCCCATTTTCGGCTTGTAGAGCATTTTCAGATCTTTATTTGGGATCTTTTTACGGAATGAGATACAAGTAATAGAAGCTTCTCCTTGTACTATTATGAGTCCCAACTGACTATTTCCAGCCTATGTACTCTATTTTTATTTGTATGATTCATCAGAAGTCCGTCTTCCCCATTTCAGCTAGTAGACGAGTTTCAGATCTTCATTTAGGAACACTTCTACGGAATGAGATACAAGTAATAAAGGCTTATCCTTGTACTACTATGAGTCCCAGGTGAATATTGCAAACCTATTAACTCTATTTTCTTCGTATGATTCATCAGAAGTCCGTTTTTCCCATTTTCAGCTAGTAGACCAGTTTCAGATCTTCATTTGGGATATCTTCTAGGGAATGATATACAAGTAATAGAGGCTTCCCCTTGTACTATTATGAGTCCTAGATGACTATTTACAGCATATTTACTCCATTTTTATTTGTATGATTCATCAGAAATCTGTGTTCCCCATTTCCGGCTATTAGACCAGTTTCAGATAATCATTTCGGATATCTTCTAGGAAATGAGATACCAGTAATAGAGACTTCTCCTTGTACTATTATGAGTCCCATATGACTATTTCCAGCCAATGTACTCCATTTATTTTAGTATGATTCATCAGAAGTTCGTTTTCTCCATTTTCGGCTACTAGACCAGTTTCGGATCTTCATTTGGGAACTCTTCTACGGAATGAGATACAAATAATAGAGGCTTCTCTTTTTGCTATTTTGAGTCCCAGATAACTATTTCAAGCCTATTTACTCCATTTTCTTTGTATGATTCATCAGAATTCCGTTTTCCCCATTTTCGTCTAGTTGACGAGTTTCAGATCTTTATTTGGGATATCTTCTAGGGAATGAGATACACGTAATAGAGGCTTCCCCTTGTACTATTAAGAGTCCCGATGACTATTTCCAGCCTATTTACTCCATTTTTATTTGTATGATTCATCATAAGTCCGTTTTCCCCATTTTTGGCTAGTAGACCAGTTTCAGATCTTTTTTGGGATCTTTTGTACGGAATGCGATACAAGTAACAGAGGCTTCTCCTTGTACTATTATGAGTCCCAGATGAGTACTTCCAGCCTATTTACTCCATTTTTATTTGTATGATTCATCAGAAGTCCATTTTCCCCATATTCGGCTAGTAGACCAGTTTCGGATCTTCATTTGGGAACTCTTCGACGGAATGAGACACAAGTTATAAAGGCTTCTATTTTTACTTTTGTGAGTCCCAGATGACTATTTCAAGCCTATTTACTCCATTTTCTTTTGTATGATTCATCAGATGTCCGTTTTCCCCATTTTCAGCAAGTAGACCAGTTTCGGATCTTCATTTGGGATATCTTCTAGGGAATGAGATACAAGTAATAGAGGCTTCCCCTTGTACTATTAAGAGTCCCAGATGACTATTTCCAGCCTATTTACTCCATTTTTATTTGTACGATTCATCAGAGGTCCGTGTTCCCCATTTTCGGCTAGTAGACCAGTTTCAGATCTTCATTTGGGATATCTTCTAGGGAATGAGATACAAGTAATAGAGGCTTCCCATTGTACTATTATGAGTCCTAGATGACTATTTCTAGCCTATTTACTCTAGTTTTATTTGTGTGATTCATCAGAAGTCCGTGTTCCCCAATTTCGGCTAGTAGACCAATTTCAGGTCTTCATTTCGGACATCTTCTAGGGAATGAGATACAAGTAATATAGGCTTCTCCTTGTACTATTATGAGTCCCAGATGACTATTTCCAGCAAATTTACTCCATTTTTTATTTGTATTATTCATCAGAAGTCCGTTTTCCCCATTTTCGGCTAGTAGACCAGTTTCAGATCTTCATTTAGGAACACTTCTACGGAACGAGATACAAGTAATAGAGGCTTATATTTGTACTATTATGAGTCCCAGGTGATTATTGCAAACCTATTTAATCCATTTTTATTTGTATGATTCCTCAGAAGTCTGTGTTCCTCATTTTCGGCTAGTAGAGCAGTTTCAGATCTTCATTTTGGATATCTTCTAGGGAATGAGAAACAAGTAATAGAGGCTTCACTTTGTACTATTATGAGTCTCAGATGACTATTTCCAGCCTATTTACTCCATTTTTATTTGTATGATTCATCAGAAGTCCGTTTTCCCCATTTTCGACTAGTAGACCAGTTTCGGATCTTTATTTGGGATCTCTTTTACGGAATGAGATAGAAGTAAAGAGGCTTATCTTTGTACTATTATGAGTCCCAAGTGATTATTGCAAACCTATTTAATCCATTTTTATATGTATAATTCCTCAGAAGTCTGTGTTCCTCATTTTTGCCTAGTAAAGCAGTTTCAGATCTTCATTTTGGATATCTTCTAGGGAAAAAGAAACAAGTAATAGAGGCTTCTCCTTGTACTATTATGAGTCGCAGATGACTATTTCAAGCTTATTTACTCCATTTTTATTTGTATGATTCATTAGAAGTCCGTTTTCCCCATTTTTGGCTAGTAGACCAGTTTCAGATCTTCATTTAGGAACTCTTCTACGGAATAAGATTCAAGTAATTGAGGCTTCTCTTTTTGCTATTTTGAGTCCCAGATGACTATTTCAAGCTTATTTACTCCATTTCTTTGTATGATTCATCAGAAGTCCGTTTTCCCCATTTTTGCCTAATAGACCAGTGTCGGATCTTCATTTGGGATATCTTCTATGGATTCAGATACAAGTAATAGAGGCTTCTCCTTGTACTATTATGAGTCCCAGATTACTATTTCCTGCCTATTTACTCCATTTTTGTTTGTATTATTCATCAGAAGTCCGTTTTCCCCATTTTCGGCTAGTAGACCGGTTTTAGATCTTCATTTATGAACTCTTCTACGGAATGAGATACAAGTAATAGAGGCTTATCTTTGTACTATTATGAGTCCCAGGTGAATATTGCAAGCCTATTTAATCCATTTTGATTTGTATTATTCATCAGAAGTTTGTATAGAGGCTTCTATTACTTGTATCTTCTAGGGAATGAGAAACAAGTATAGAGGCTTCTATTCTTATTATTATGTGTCGCAGATGACTATTTCCAGCCTATTTACTCCATTTTTATTTGTATGATTCATCAGAGGTCCGTTTTCCCCATTTTCGGCTAGTAGACCAGTTTCGGATCTTCATTTGGGATATCTTCTTGGGAATGAGATACAAGTAATAAAGGCTTATCTTTGTACTATTATGAATCCCAGATGACTATTTCTAGCCTATTTCCTCTATTTTTATTTGTATGATTCATCAGAAGTTCGTTTTCCCCATTTTCGGCTAGTAGACCAGTTTCGGATCTTCATTTGGGATATCTTCTAGGGAATGAGATACAAGTAATAGAGGCTTCCCATTGTACTATTATGAGTCCTAGATGACTATTTCTAGCCTATTTACTCCAGTTTTATTTGTGTGATTCATCAGAAGTCCGTGTTCCCCAATCTCGGCTAGTAGACCAATTTCAGATCTTCATTTCGGATATCTTCTAGGGAATGAGATACAAGTAATATAGGTTTCTCCTTGTACTATTATGAGTCCCAGATGACTATTTCCAGCAAATTTACCCAAATGACTATTTCCAGCAAATTTACTCCATTTTTATTTGTATTATTCATCAGAAGTCCGTTTTCCCCATTTTCGGCTAGTAGACCAGTTTCAGATCTTCATTTCGGAAAACTTCTACGGAACGAGATACAAGTAATAAAGGCTTATATTTGTACTATTATGAGTCCCAGGTGATTATTGCAAACCTATTTAATCCATTTTTATTTGTATGATTCCTCAGAAGTCAGTGTTCCTCATTTTCGGCTAGTAGAGCAGTTTCAGATCTTCATTTTGGATATCTTCTAGGGAATGAGAAACAAGTAATAGAGGCTTCACTTTGTGCTATTTTGAGTCCCAAATGACTATTTCAAGCCTATTTACTCCATTTTTATTTGTATGATTCATCAGAAGTCTGTTTTCCCTATTTTCGGCTAGTAGACCTGTTTCAGATCTTTATTTGGGATATATTCTAGGGATTTAGATACAAGTAATAGAGGCTTATCTTTGTACTATTATGAGTCCCAGGTGATTACTGCAAACCTACTTAATCCATTTTTATTTGTATGACTCAACAGAAGTCCGTTTTCCCCATTTTCGGCTAGTAGACCAGTTTCGGATCTTCATTTGGGATATCTTCTAGGGAATGAGATACAAGTAATAGAGGCTTCCTGTTGTACTATTAAGAGTCCCAGATGACTATTTCCAGCCTATTTACTCCATATTTATTTGTATGATTCATCAGAAGTCCGTGTTCCTAATTTTCGGCTAGTAGACCAGTTTCAGATATTTATTTCGGATATCTTCTAGAGAATGAGATACAAGTAATAGAGGCTTCTCTTTGTACTATTATAAGTCCCAGATGACTATTACCAGCCTATTTACTCCATTTTTATTTATATGATTCATCAGAAGTCCTTTTTCCCCATTTTCGGCTAGTAGACCAGTTTCAAATCTTCATTTCTGATATTTTCTAAGGAATTAGATACAAGTAATAGAGGCTTCTCCTTGTACTATATTGTGTCCCAGATGACTATTTCCAGCCTATTTGTTTCCATTTTTATTTGTATGATTCATCAGAAGTCCGTGTTCCCTATTATGGGCTAGTAGACCAGTTTCAGATCTTCATTTCGGATATTTTCTAGGGAATGAGATACAAGTAATAGAGGCTTCTATTTGTACTATTATGAGTCCCAGATGACTATTTACAGTCTATTTATTCCATTTTTATTTGTATGATTCATCAGAAGTCCGTTTTCTGCATTTTCGGCTAGTAGACCAGTTTCGGATCTTTATTTGGGATCTCTTCTACGGAATGAGATACAAGCAATATAGGCTTCTCCTTGTACTATTATGAGTCCCAGATGACTATTTCCAGCCTATTTACTCTATTTTTATTTGTATCATTTATCAGAAGTCAGTTTTCCCTATTTTCGGCTAGCAGACCAGTTTCGGATCTTCATTTAGGAAATTTTCTACGGAATGACATAAAAGTAATAGAGGCTTATCTTTGTACTATTATGAGTCCCAGGTGAATATTGCAAGCTTATTTAATCCATTTTTATTTGTATGATTCCTCAGAAGTCCGTTTTCCTCATTTTCGGCTTGTAGACCAGTTTTGGATCTTCATTTGGGATATCTTCTAGGGAATAAGATACAAGTAATAGAGGCTTAACTTTGTGCTATTTTGAGTCCCAAATGACTATTTCAAGCCTATTTACTCCATTTCTTTGTATGATTCATCAGAAGTCTGTTTTCCCTATTTTCGGCTAGTAGACCTGTTTCAGATCTTTATTTGGGATATATTCTAGGGATTTAGATACAAGTAATAGAGGCTTATCTTTGTACTATTATGAGTCCCAGGTGATTACTGCAAACCTACTTAATCCATTTTTATTTGTATGATTCATCAGAAGTCCGTTTTCCCCATTTTCGGCTAGTAGACCAGTTTCGGATCTTCATTTGGGATATCTTCTAGGGAATGAGATACAAGTAATAGAGGCTTCCCGTTGTACTATTAAGAGTCCCAGATGACTATTTCCAGCCTATTTACTCCATTTTTATTTGTATGATTTATCAGAAGTCCGTGTTCCTAATTTTCGGCTAGTAGACCAGTTTCAGATCTTTATTTCGGATATCTTCTAGAGAATGAGATACAAGTAATAGAGACTTCTCGTTGTACTATTATGAATCCCAGATGACTATTTCCAGCCTATTTCCTCTATTTTTATTTGTATGATTCATCAGAAGTCCGTTTTCCCCATTTTCGGCTAGTAGACCAGTTTCAGATCTTCATTTCTGATATTTTCTAAGGAATTAGATACAAGTAATAGAGGCTTCTCCTTGTAATATATTGTGTCCCAGATGACTATTTCCAGCCTATTTTCCCATTTTTATTCGTATGATTCATCAGAAGTCCGTTTTCCCCATTTTCGGCTAGTTGACCAGTTTCGGATCTTCATTTGGAAACTCTTCGACAGAATAAGATACAAGTAATAGAGGCTTCTCTTTGTACTATTATAAGTCCCAGATGACTATTTCCAGCATATTTACTCCATTTTTATTTGTATGGTTCATCATAAGTACGTTTTCCCCATTTTCAGCTAGAAGACCAGTTTCAGATCTTTATTTGGGATCTCTTCTACGGAATGAGATACAAGTATTATAGGCTTCTCCTTGAACTGTTATGAGTCCCAGATGACAACATCCACCCTATTTACTCCATTTTTATTTGTATGATTCATCAGAAGTCCATTTTCCACATTTTCGGCTAGTAGACCAGTTTTGTATCTTCATATGGGATATCTTCTAGGGAATGAGATACAAGTTATAGAGGCTTCTCCTTGTACTATATTGTGTCCCAGATGACTATTTCCAGCCTATTTTTTTCCATTTTATTTGTATGATTCATCAGAATTCCGTGTTCCCTATTTTGGGCTAGTAGACCAGTTTCAGATCTTCATTTGGGATATCTTCTAGGGAATGAGATACAAGTAATAGAGGCTTCTATTTGTACTATTATGAGTCCCAGATGACTATTTACAGCCTATTTACTCCATTTTTATTTGTATGATTCATCAGAAGTCCGTTTTCCGCATTTTCGGCTAGTAGACCAGTTTCAGATCTTTATTTGGGATCTCTTCTACGGAATGAGATACAAGCAATATAGGCTTCTCCTTGTACTATTATGAGTCCCAGATGACTATTTCCAGCCTATTTACTCTATTTTTATTTGTATCATTTATCAGAAGTCAGTTTTCCCTATTTTCGGCTAGCAGACCAGTTTCGGATCTTCATTTAGGAACTCTTCTACGGAATGACATAAAAGTAATAGAGGCTTATCTTTGTACTATTATGAGTCCCAGGTGAATATTGCAATCTTATTTCATCCATTTTTATTTGTATGATTCCTCAGAAGTCCATTTTCCTCATTTTCAGCTAGTAGACCAGTTTCAGATCTTCATTTGGGATATCTTCTAGGGAATGATATACAAGTAATAGAGGCTTCCCCTTGTACTATTATGAGTCCTACATGACTATTTCCAGCATATTTACTCCATTTTATTTGTATGATTCATCAGAAATCTGTGTTCCCCATTTCTGGCTATTAGACCAGTTTCAGATAATCATTTCGGATATCTTCTAGGAAATGAGATACCAGTAATAGAGGCTTCTCCTTGTACTATTATGAGTCCCATATGACTATTTCCAGCAATTGTACTCCATTTATTTTAGTATCATTCATCAGAAGTTCGTTTTCCCCATTTTCGGCTACTAGACCAGTTTCGGATCTTCATTTGGGAACTCTTCTACGGAATGAGATACAAATAATAGAGGCTTCTATTTTTGCTATTTTGAGTCCCAGATAACTATTTCAAGCCTATTTACTCCATTTTCTTTGTATGATTCATCAAAATTCCGTTTTCCCCATTTTCGTCTAGTTGACGAGTTTCGGATCTTTATTTGGGATATTTTCTAGGGAATGAGATACAAGTAATAGAGGCTTCCCCTTGTACTATTAAGAGTCCCAGATGACTATTTCCAGCCTATTTACTCGATTTTTATTTGTATGATTCATCATAAGTCCGTTTTCCCCATTTTTGGCTAGTAGACCAGTTTCAGATCTTTTTTGGGATCTTTTCTACGGAATGCGATACAAGTAACAGAGGCTTCTCCTTGTACTATTATGAGTCCCAGATGAGTACTTCCAGCCTATTTACTCCATTTTTATTTGTATGATTCATCAGAAGTCCATTTTCCCCATATTCGGCTAGTAGACCAGTTTCGGATCTTCATTTGGGAACTCTTCGACGGAATGAGACACAAGTAATAAAGGCTTCTATTTTTACTTTTGTGAGTCCCAGATGACTATTTCAAGCTTATTTACTCCATTTTCTTTGTATGATTCATCAGATGTCCGTTTTCCCCATTTTCAGCAAGTAGACCAGTTTCGGATCTTCATTTGGGATATCTTCTAGGGAATGAGATACAAGTAATAGAGGCTTCTCCTTGTACTATTATTAGTCCCAGATGACTATTTTCAGCCTATTTACTCCATTTTTATTTGTATGATTCATCAGAGATCCGTGTTCCCCATTTTCAACTAGTAGACCAGTTTCAGATCTACATTTCGGATATCTTCTAGGGAATGAGATACAAGTAATAGAGGCTTCTATTTGTATTATTATGAGTCCTAGATGACTATTTCCACCCTATTTACTCCATTTTTATTTGTATGATTCATCAGAAGACTGTTTTCCCCATTTTTGGCTAGTAGACCAGTTCCAGATCTTTATTTGGGATCTCTTCTACGAAATGAGATACAAGTAATAGACGCTTCTCCTTGTACTACTATGAGTCGCAGATGACTATTTCCAGCCTATTTACTCCATTGTTATTTGTATGATTCATCAGAAGTCCCTTTTCCCCATTTTCGGCTAGTAGACCAGTTTCGGATCTTCATTTGGGATATCTTCTAGGGAATGAGATACAAGTAATAGAGGCTTCCCATTGTACTATTATGAGTCCTAGATGACTATTTCTAGCCTATTTACTCCAGTTTTATTTGTGTGATTCATCAGAAGTCCGTGTTCCCCAATTTCGGCTAGTAGACCAATTTCAGATCTTCATTTCGGAGATCTTCTAGGGAATGAGATACAAGTAATATAGGCTTCTCCTTGTACTATTATGAGTCCCAGATGACTATTTCCTGCAAATTTACTCCATTTTTATTTGTATTATTCATCAGAAGTCCGTTTTCCCCATTTTCGGCTAGTAGACCAGTTTCAGATCTTCATTTAGGAACTCTTCTACGGAACGAGATACAAGTAATAGAGGCTTAAATTTGCACTATTATGAGTCCCAGGTGATTATTGCAAACCTATTTAATCAATTTTTATTTGTATGATTCCTCAGAAGTCTGTGTTCCTCATTTTCGGCTAGTAGAGCAGTTTCAGATCTTCATTTTGGATATCTTCTAGGGAATGAGAAACAAGTAATAGAGGCTTCACTTTGTACTATTATGAGTCCCAGATGACTATTTCCAGCCTATTTACTCCATTTTTATTTGTATGATTCATCAGAAGTCTGTTTTCCCCATTTTCGACTAGTAGACCAGTTTCGGATCTTTATTTGGGATCTCTTTTACGGAACGAGATACAAGTAAAGAGGCTTATCTTTGTACTATTACGAGTCCCAGGTGATTATTGCAAACCTATTTAATCCATTTTTATTTGTATGATTTCTCAGAAGTCTGTGTTTCTCATTTTCGGCTAGTAGAGCAGTTTCAGATCTTCATTCTGGATATCTTCTAGGGAATAAGAAACAAGTAATAGAAGCTTCTCCTTGTAATATTATGAGTCCCAGATGACTATTTACAGCTTATTTACTCCATTTTTATTTGTATCATTCATTAGAAGTCCGTTTTCCCCATTTTTGGCTAGTAGACCAGTTTCAGATCTTCATTTAGGAACTCTTCTACGGAATAAGATTCAAGTAATAGAGGCTTCTCTTTTTGCTATTTTGAGTCCCAGATGACTATTTACTGCCTATTTACTCCATTTTTGTTTGTATTATTCATCAGAAGTCCGTTTTCCCCATTTTCGGCTAGCAGACCGGTTTTAAATCTTCATTTGGGATATCTTCTATGGATTCAGATACAAGTAATAGAGGCTTATCTTTGTACTATTATGAGTCCCAGGTGAATATTGCAAGCCTATTTAATCCATTTTGATTTGTATTATTCATCAGAAGTTTGTGTTCCCCATTTTCGGCTAGTATACCAGCTTCAGATCTTCATTTCGGATATCTTCTAGGGAATGAGAAACAAGTAATAGAGGCTTCTATTTTTATTATTATGTGTCGCAGATGACTATTTCCAGCCTATTTACTCCATTTGTATTTGTATGATTCATCAGAGGTCCGTTTTCCCCATTTTCGGCTAGTAGACCAGTTTCAGATCTTCATTTAGGATATCTTCTTGGGATTGAGATACAAGTAATAAAGGCTTATCTTTGTACTATTATGAATCCCAGATGACTATTTCCAGCCTATTTCCTCTATTTTTATTTGTATGATTCATCAGAAGTTCGTTTTCCCCATTTTCGGCTAGTAGACCAGTTTCAGATCTTCATTTGGGATATCTTCTAGGGAATGAGATACAAGTAATAGAGGCTTCCCATTGTACTATTATGAGTCCTAGATGACTATTTCTAGCCTATTTACTCAGGTTTTATTTGTGTGATTCATCAGAAGTCCGTGTTCCCCAATATCGGCTAGTAGACCAATTTCAGATCTTCATTTCGGATATCTTCTAGGGAATGAGATACAAGTAATATAGGCTTCTCATTGTACTATTATGAGTCCCAGATGACTATTTCCAGCAAATTTACTCCATTTTTATTTGTATTATTCATCAGAAGTCCGTTTTCACCATTTTCGGCTAGTAGACCAGTTTCAGATCTTCATTTAGGAACACTTCTACGGAACGAGATACAAGTAATAGAGGCTTATATTTGTACTATTATGAGTCCCAGGTGATTATTGCAAACCTATTTAATCCATTTTTATTTGTATGATTCCTCAGAAGTCTGTGTTCCTCATTTTCGGCTAGTAGAGCAGTTTCAGATCTTCATTTTGGATATCTTCTAGGGAATGTGAAACAAGTAATAGAGGCTTCACTTTGCACTATTATGAGTCCCAGATGACTATTTCCAGCATATTTACTCCATTTTTATTTGTATGATTCATCAGAAGTCCGTTTTCTCCATTTTCGACTAGTAGACCAGTTTCAGATCTTTATTTGGGTTCTCTTTTACGGAATGAGATACAAGTAATAGAGGCTTATCTTTGTACTATTATGAGTCCCAGGTGATTACTGCAAACCTACTTAATCCATTTTTATTTGTATGATTCATCAGAAGTCCGTTTTCCCCATTTTCGGCTAGTAGACCAGTTTCGGATCTTCATTTGGGATATCTTCTAGGGAATGAGATACAAGTAATAGAGGCTTCCCGTTGTACTATTAAGAGTCCCAGATGACTATTTCCAGCCTATTTACTCCATTTTTATTTGTATGATTCATCAGAAGTCCGTGTTCCCAATTTTAGGCTAGTAGACCAGTTTCAGATCTTTATTTCGGATATCTTCTAGAGAATGAGATACAAGTAGTAGAGGCTTCTCTTTGTACTATTATAAGTCCCAGATGATTATTACCAGCCTCTTTACTCTATTTTTATTTGTATGATTCATCAGAAGTCCGTTTTCCCCATTTTCGGCTAGTAGACCAGTTTCAGATCTTCATTTCTGATATTTTCTAAGAAATTAGATACGAGTAATAGACGCTTCTCCTTGTACTATATTGTGTGCCAGCTGACTATTGCCAGCCTATTTTCCCATTTTTATATGTATGATTCATCAGAAGTCCGTTTTCCCCATTTTCGGGTAGTAGACCAGTTTCGGATCTTCATTTGGGAACTCTTCGACAGAATGAGATACAAGTAATAGAGGCTTCTCTTTGTACTATTATAAGTCCCAGATGACTATTTCCAGCATATTTACTACATTTTTATTTGTATGGTTCATAAGTATGTTTTCCCCATTTTCAGCTAGTAGACCAGTTTCAGATCTTTATTTGGGATCTCTTCTACGGAATGAGATACAAGTATTAGAGGCTTCTCCTTGAACTATTATGAGTCCCAGATGACTACATCCACCCTATTTACTCCATTTTTATTTGTATGATTCATCAAAAGTCCATTTTCCACATTTTCGGCTAGTAGACCACTTTTGTATCTTCATTTGGGATATCTTCTAGGGAATGAGATAAAAGTTATAGAGGCTTCTGCTTGTATTATATTGTGTCCCAGATGACTATTTACACCCTATTTACTCCATTTTTATTTGTATGATTCATCAGAAGTCCGTTTTCGGCATTTTCGGCTAGTAGACCAGTTTCGGATCTTTATTTGGGATCTCTTCTACGGAATGAGATACAAGCAATATAGGCTTCTCCTTGTACTATTATGAGTCCCAGATGACTATTTCCAGCCTATTTACTCTATTTTTATTTGTATCATTTATCAGAAGTCAGTTTTCCCTATTTTCGGCTAGCAGACCAATTTCGGATCTTCATTTAGGAACTCTTCTACGGAATGACATAAAAGTAATAGAGGCTTATCTTTGTACTATTATGAGTCCCAGGTGAATATTGCAAGCTTATTTAATCCATTTTTATTTGTATGATTCCTCAGAAGTCCGTTTTCCTCATTTTCGGTTTGTAGACCAGTTTTGGATCTTCATTTGGGATATCTTCTAGGGAATAAGATACAAGTAATAGAGGCTTCACTTTGTGCTATTTTGAGTCCCAAATGACTATTTCAAGCCTATTTATTCCATTTCTTTGTATGATTCATCAGAAGTCCGTTTTCCCTATTTTCGGCTAGTAGACCTGTTTCAGATCTTTATTTGGGATATCTTCTAGGGATTTAGATACAAGTAATAGAGGCTTCTCCTAGTACTATTATGAGTCCCATATGACTATTTCAAGCCTATTTACTCCATTTTTATTTGTATTATTCATCAGAATTCCGTGTTCCCCATTTTCGGCTAGTAGACCAGTTTCAGATCTTCATTTCGGATATCTTCTAGGGAATGAGATACAAGTAATAGAGACTTCTCACTGTACTATATTGTGTCCCAGATGACTATTTCCTGCCAATTTTTTCCATTTTTATTTGTATGATTCATAAGAAGTCCGTGTTCCCTATTTTCGGCTAGTAGACCAGTTTTATATCTTCATTTTGGATATCTTCTAGGGAATGAGATACAAGTAATAGAGGCTTCTATTTGTACTATTATGAGTCCCAGATGACTATTTCCAGCTTATTTACTCCATTTTTATTTGTATTATTCATCAGAAGTCCGTTTTCCCCATTTTCGGCTAGTAGACCGGTTTTAGATCTTCATTTATGAACTCTTCTACGGAATGAGATACAAGTAATAGAGGCTTATCTTTGTACTATTATGAGTCCCAGGTGAATATTGCAAGCCTATTTAATCTATTTTGATTTGTATTATTCATCAGAAGTTTGTGTTCCCCATTTTCGGCTAGTATACTAGTTTCATATCTTCATTTCGGATATCTTCTAGGAAATGAGAAACAAGTAATAGAGGCTTCTATTTTTATTATTATGTGTCGCAGATGACTATTTCCAGCCTATTTACTCCATTTTTATTTGTATGATTCATCAGAAGTCAGTTTTCCCCATTTTCGGCTTGTAGAGCAGTTTCAGATCTTTATTTGGGATATCTTCTAGGGAATGAGATACAAGTAATTGAGGCTTCAATTTGTACTATTATGAGCCCCATATGACTATTTCCAGCCAATTTACTCCATTTTTATTTGGATGATTCATCAGAAGTCAGTTTTCCCCATTTTCGGCTTGTAGAGCAGTTTCAGATCTTTATTTGGGATCTCTTTTACGGAATGAGATACAAGTAATAGAGGGTTCTCCTTGTACTATTATAAGTCCCAACTGACTATTTCCAGCCTATGTACTCTATTTTTATTTGTACGATTCATCAGAGGTCCGTTTTCCCCATTTTCGGCTAGTAGACCAGTTTCAGATCTTCATTTGGGATATCTTCTTGGGATTGAGATACAAGTAATAAAGGCTTATCTTTGTACTATTATGAATCCCAGATGACTATTTCCAGCCTATTTCCTCTATTTTTATTTGTATGATTCATCAGAAGTTCGTTTTCCCCATTTTCGGCTAGTAGACCAGTTTCAGATCTTCATTTCGGATATCTTCTAGGGAATGAGATACAAGTAATATAGGCTTCTACTTGTACTATTATGAGTCCCAGATGACTATTTCCAGCAAATTTACTCCATTTTTATTTGTATTGTTCATTAGAAGTCCGTTTTCCCCATTTTCGGCTAGTAGACCAGTTTCGGATCTTCATTTGGGATATCTTCTAGGGATTGAGATACAAGTAATAGAGGCTTCCCCTTGTACTATTAGGAGTCCTAGATGACTATTTCCAGCATATTTACTCCATTTTTATTTGTATGATTCATCAGAAATCTGTGTTCCCCATTTCCGGCTATTAGACCAGTTTCAGATAATCAATTCGGATATCTTCTAGGAAATGAGATACCAGTAATAGAGGCTTCTCCTTGTACTATTATGAGTCCCAGATGTCTATTTCCAGCCAATGTACACCATTTATTTTAGTATGATTCATCAGAAGTTCGTTTTCCCCATTTTCGGCTACTAGACCAGTTTTGGATCTTCATTTGGGAACTCTTCTACGGAATGAGATACAAATAATAGAGGCTTCTCTTTTTGCTATTTTGAGTCCCAGATAACTATGACAAGCCTATTTACTCCATTTCCTTTGTATGATTCATCAGAATTCCGTTTTCCCCATTTTCGTCTAGTAGACGAGTTTCGGATCTTCATTTGGGATATCTTCTAGGAAATGAGATACAAGTAATAGAGGCTTCCCCTTGTACTATTAAGAGTCCCAGATGACTATTTCCAGCCTATTTACTCCATTTTTATTTGTATGATTCATCATAAGTCCGTTTTCCCCATTTTTGGCTAGTAGACCAGTTTCAGATCTGTTTTTGGGATCTTTTCTACGGAATGCGATACAAGTAATAGAGGATTCTCTTTTTACTTTTGTGAGTCCCAGATGACTATTTCAAGCCTATTTACTCCACTTTCTTAGTATGATTCATCAGATGTCCGTTTTCCCCATTTTCAGCAAGTAGACCAGTTTCGGATCTTCATTTGGGATATCTTCTAGGGAATGAGATACAAGTAATAGAGGCTTCCCCTTGTACTATTAAATGTCCCAGATGACTATCTCCAGCCTATTTACTCCATTTTTATTTGTATGATTCATCAGAGGTCCGTGTTCCCCATTTTCGGCTAGTAAACCAGTTTCAGATCTACATTTCGGATATCTTCTAGGGAATGAGATACAAGTAATAGAGGCTTCCCATTGTACTATTATGAGTCCTAGATGACTATTTCTAGCCTATTTACTCCAGTTTGTGTTCCCCAATTTCGGCTAGTAGACCAATTTCAGATCTTCATTTCGGACTTCTTCTAGGGAATGAGATACAAGTAATATAGGCTTCTCCTTGTACTATTATGAGTCCCAGATGACTATTTCCAGCAAATTTACACCATTTTTATTTGTATTATTCTTCAGAAGTCCGTTTTCCCGATTTTCGGCTAGTAGACCAGTTTCAGATCTTCATTTAGGAACACTTCTACGGAACGAGATACAAGTAATAGAGGCTTATATTTGTACTATTATGAGTCCCAGGTGATTATTGCAAACCTATTTAATCCATTTTTATTTGTATGATTCCTCAGAAGTGTGTGTTCCTCATTTTCGGCTAGTAGAGCAGTTTCACATCTTCATTTTGGATATCTTCTAGGGAATGAGAAACAAGTAATAGAGGCTTCACTTTGTACTATTATGAGTCCCAGATGACTCTTTCCAGCCTATTTACTCTATTTTTATTTGTATGATTCATCAGAAGTCCGTTTTCCCCATTTTCGACTAGTAGACCAGTTTCGGATCTTTATTTGGGTTCTCTTTTACAGAATGAGATACAAGTAATAGAGGCTTATCTTTGTACTATTATGAGTCCCAGGTGATTACTGCAAACCTACTTAATCCATTTTTATTTGTATGATTCATCAGAAGTCCGTTTTCCCCATTTTCGGCTAGTAGACGAGTTTCGGATCTTCATTTAGGATATCTTCTAGGGAATGAGATACAAGTAATAGAGGCTTCCCGTTGTACTATTAAGAGTCCCAGATGACTATTTCCAGCCTATTTACTCTATTTTTTATTGTATGATTCATCAGAAGTCCGTGTTCCCAATTTTCGGCTAGTAGACTAGTTTCAGATCTTTATTTCGGATATCTTCTAGAGAATGAGATACAAGTAATAGAGGCTTCTCTTTGTACTATTATAAGTCCCAGATGACTATTACCAGCCTATTTACTCCATTTTTATTTGTATAATTCATTAGAAGTCCGTTTTCCCCATTTTCGGCTAGTAGACCAGTTTCAGATCTTCATTTCTGATATTTTCTAAGAAATTAGATACAAGTAATAGACGCTTCTCCTTGTACTATATTGTGTCCCAGATGACTATTTCCAGCCTATTTTCCCATTTTTATTCGTATGATTGATCAGAAGTCCGTTTTCCTCATTTTCGGCTAGTAGACCAGTTTCAGATCTTTATTTGGGATCTCTTCTACGGAATGAGATACAAGTATTAGAGGCTTCTCCTCGAACTATTATGAGTCCCAGATGACTACATCCACCCTATTTACTCCATTTTTATTTGTATGATTCATCAGAAGTCCATTTTCCACATTTTCGGCTAGTAGACCAGTTTTGTATCTTCATTTGGGATATCTTCTAGGGAATGAGATACAAGTTATAGAGGCTTCTCCTTGTATTATATTGTGTCCCAGATGACTATTTCCAGCCTATTTTTCCATTTTTATTTGTATGATTCATCAGAAGTCCGTGTTCCCTATTTTGGGCTAGTAGACCAGTTTCAGATCTTCATTTCGGATATCTTCTAGGGAATGAGATACAAGTAATAGAGGCTTATATTTGTACTATTATGAGTCCCAGATGACCATTTACAGCCTATTTACTCCATTTTTATTTGTATGATTCATCAGAAGTCCGTTTTCCTCATTTTCGGCTAGTAGACCAGTTTCGGATCTTTATTTGGGATCTCCTCTACGGATTGAGATACTAGCAATATAGGCTTCTCCTTGTACTATTATGAGTCCCAGATGACTATTTCCAGCCTATTTACTCTATTTTTATTTGTATCATTTATCATAAGTCAGTTTTCCCTATTTTCGGCTAGCAGACCAGTTTCGGATCTTCATTTAGGAACTCTTCTACGGAATGACATAAAAGTAATAGAGGCTTATCTTTGTACTATTATGAGTCCCAGGTGAATATTGCAAGATTATTTAATCCATTTTTATTTGTATGATTCCTCAGAAGTCCGTTTTCCTCATTTTCGACTAGTAGACCAGTTTTGGATCTTCATTTGGGATATCTTCTAGGGAATAAGATACAAGTAATAGAGGCTTCACTTTGTGCTATTTTGAGTCCCAAATGACTATTTCAAGCCTATTTACTCCATTTCTTTGTATTATTCATCAGAAGTCCGTTTTCCCTATTTTCGGCTAGTAGACCTGTTTCAGATCTTTATTTGGGATATCTTCTAGGGATTTAGATACAAGTAATAGAGGCTTCTCCTAGTACTATTATGAGTCCCATATGACTATTTCAAGCCTATTTACTCCATTTTTATTTGTATTATTCATCAGAATTCCGTGTTCCCCATTTTCGGCTAGTAGACCAGTTTCAGATCTTCATTTCGGATATCTTCTAGGGAATGAGATACAAGTAATAGAGACTTCTCACTGTACTATATTGTGTCCCAGATAACTATTTCCTGCCTATTTTTTCCATTTTTATTTGTATGATTCATCAGAAGTCCGTGTTCCCTATTTTCGGCTAGTAGACCAGTTTTATATCTTCATTTTGGATATCTTCTAGGGAATGAGATACAAGTAATAGAGGCTTCTATTTGTACTATTATGAGTCCCAGATGACTATTTCCAGCTTATTTACTCCATTTTTATTTGTATGATTCATCAGAAGTCCGTTTTCCCCATTTTCGGCTAGTAGACCAGTTTCAGATCTTAATTTAGGAACTCTTCTACGGAATGAGATACAAGTAATATAGGCTTATATTTGTACTATTATGAGTCCCAGGTGAATATTGCAAGCCTATTTAATCAATTTTTATCTGTATGATTCCTCAGAAGTCCGTTTTTCCCATTTTCGGCTAGTAGACCAGTTTCGGATCTTCATTAGGGATATCTTCTAGGGAATGAGATACAAGTAATAGAGGCTTCAATTTGTACTATTATGAGCCCCAGATGACTATTTCCAGCCAATTTACTCCATTTTTATTTGTATGATTCATCAGAAGTCAGTTTTCCCCATTTTCGGCTTGTAGAGCAGTTTCAGATCTTTATTTGGGATCTCTTTTACGGAATGAGATACAAGTAATAGAGGCTTCTCCTTGTACTATTATGAGTCCCAACTGACTATTTCCAGCCTATGTACTCTATTTTTATTTGTATGATTCATCAGAAGTCCGTCTTCCCCATTTCGGCTAGTAGACGAGTTTCAAATCTTCATTTAGGAACACTTCTACGGAATGAGATACAAGTAATAAAGGCTTATCCTTGTACTATTATGAGTCCCAGGTTAATATTGCAAACCTATTTACTCTATTTTCTTCGTATGATTCATCAGAAGTCCGTTTTTCCCATTTTCGGCTAGTAGACCAGTTTCGGATCTTCATTTGGGATATCTTCTAGGGAATGAGATACAAGTAATAGAGGCTTCCCCTTGTACTATTAGGAGTCCTAGATGACTATTTCCAGCATATTTACTCTATTTTTATTTGTATGATTTATCAGAAATCTGTGTTCCCCATTTCCGGCTATTAGACCAGTTTCAGATAATCATTTCGGATATCTTCTAGGAAATGAGATACCAGTAATAGAGGCTTCTCCTTGTACTATTATGAGTCCCAGATGTCTATTTCCAGCCAATGTACACCATTTATTTTAGTATGATTCATCAGAAGTTCGTTTTCCCCATTTTCGGCTACTAGACCAGTTTTGGATCTTCATTTAGGAACTCTTCTACGGAATGAGATACAAATAATAGAGGCTTCTCTTTTTGCTATTTTGAGTCCCAGATAACTATGACAAGCCTATTTACTCCATTTCCTTTGTATGATTCATCAGAATTCCGTTTTCCCCATTTTCGTCTAGTAGACGAGTTTCGGATCTTCATTTGGGATATCTTCTAGGAAATGAGATACAAGTAATAGAGGCTTCCCCTTGTACTATTAAGAGTCCCAGATGACTATTTCCAGCCTATTTACTCCATTTTTATTTGTATGATTCATCATAAGTCCGTTTTCCCCATTTTTGGCTAGTAGACCAGTTTCAGATCTGTTTTTGGGATCTTTTCTACGGAATGCGATACAAGTAATAGAGGATTCTCCTTGTACTATTATGAGTCCCAGATGAGTACTTCAAGCCTATTTACTCCATTTTTATTTGTATGATTCATCAGAAGTCCATTTTCCCCATTTTCGGCTAGTAGACCAGTTTCGGATTTTCATTTGGGAACTCTTCGACGGATGAGACACAAGTAATAAAGGCTTCTCTTTTTACTTTTGTGAGTCCCAGATGACTATTTCAAGCCTATTTACTCCACTTTCTTAGTATGATTCATCAGATGTCCGTTTTCCCCATTTTCAGCAAGTAGACCAGTTTCGGATCTTCATTTGGGATATCTTCTAGGGAATGAGATACAAGTAATAGAGGCTTCCCCTTGTACTATTAAATGTCCCAGATGACTATCTCCAGCCTATTTACTCCATTTTTATTTGTATGATTCATCAGAGGTCCGTGTTCCCCATTTTTGGCTAGTAAACCAGTTTCAGATCTACATTTCGGATATCTTCTAGGGAATGAGATACAAGTAATAGAGGCTTCCCATTGTACTATTATGAGTCCTAGATGACTATTTCTAGCCTATTTACTCCAGTTTTATTTGTGTGATTCATCAGAAGTCTGTGTTCCCCAATTTCGGCTAGTAGACCAATTTCAGATCTTCATTTCGGACTTCTTCTAGGGAATGAGATACAAGTAATATAGGCTTCTCCTTGTACTATTATGAGTCCCAGATGACTATTTCCAGCAAATTTACACCATTTTTATTTGTATTATTCATCAGAAGTCCGTTTTCCCCATTTTCAGCTAGTAGACCAGTTTCAGATCTTCATTTAGGAACACTTCTACGGAACGAGATACAAGTAATAGAGGCTTATATTTGTACTATTATGAGTCCCAGGTGATTATTGCAAACCTATTTAATCCATTTTTATTTGTATGATTCCTCAGAAGTCTGTGTTCCTCATTTTCGGCTAGTAGAGCAGTTTCACATCTTCATTTTGGATATCTTCTAGGGAATGAGAAACAAGTAATAGAGGCTTCACTTTGTACTATTATGAGTCCCAGATGACTCTTTCCAGCCTATTTACTCTATTTTTATTTTTATGATTCATCAGAAGTCCGTTTTCCCCATTTTCGACTAATAGACCAGTTTCGGATCTTTATTTGGGTTCTCTTTTACGGAATGAGATACAAGTAATAGAGGCTTATCTTTGTACTATTATGAGTCCCAGGTGATTACTGCAAACCTACTTAATCCATTTTTATTTGTATGATTCATCAGAAGTCCGTTTTCCCCATTTTCGGCTAGTAGACGAGTTTCGGATCTTCATTTAGGATATCTTCTAGGGAATGAGATACAAGTAATAGAGGCTTCCCGTTGTACTATTAAGAGTCCCAGATGACTATTTCCAGCCTATTTACTCTATTTTTTATTGTATGATTCATCAGAAGTCCGTGTTCCCAATTTTCGGCTAGTAGACTAGTTTCAGATCTTTATTTCGGATATCTTCTAGAGAATGAGATACAAGTAATAGAGGCTTCTCTTTGTACTATTATAAGTCCCAGATGACTATTACCAGCCTATTTACTCCATTTTTATTTGTATAATTCATTAGAAGTCCGTTTTCCCCATTTTCGGCTAGTAGACCAGTTTCAGATCTTCATTTCTGATATTTTCTAAGAAATTAGATACAAGTAATAGACGCTTCTCCTTGTACTATATTGTGTCCCAGATGACTATTTCCAGCCTATTTTCCCATTTTTATTCGTATGATTCATCAGAAGTCCGTTTTCCTCATTTTCGGCTAGTAGACCAGTTTCAGATCTTTATTTGGGATCTCTTCTACGGAATGAGATACAAGTATTAGAGGCTTCTCCTCGAACTATTATGAGTCCCAGATGACTACATCCACCCTATTTACTCCATTTTTTTTTGTATGATTCATCAGAAGTCCATTTTCCACATTTTCGGCTAGTAGACCAGTTTTGTATCTTCATTTGGGATATCTTCTAGGGAATGAGATACAAGTTATAGAGGCTTCTCCTTGTATTATATTGTGTCCCAGATGACTATTTCCAGCCTATTTTTTCCATTTTTATTTGTATGATTCATCAGAAGTCCGTGTTCCCTATTTTGGGCTAGTAGACCAGTTTCAGATCTTCATTTCGGATATCTTCTAGGGAATGAGATACAAGTAATAGAGGCTTCTATTTGTACTATTATCAGTCCCAGATGACCATTTACAGCCTATTTACTCCGTTTTTATTTGTATGATTCATCTGAAGTCCGTTTTCCTCATTTTCGGCTAGTAGACCAGTTTCGGATCTTTATTTGGGATCTCTTCTACGGAATGAGATACTAGCAATATAGGCTTCTCCTTGTACTATTATGAGTCCCAGATGACTATTTCCAGCCTATTTACTCTATTTTTATTTGTATCATTTATCATAAGTCAGTTTTCCCTATTTTCGGCTAGCAGACCAGTTTCGGATCTTCATTTAGGAACTCTTCTACGGAATGACATAAAAGTAATAGAGGCTTATCTTTGTACTATTATGAGTCCCAGGTGAATATTGCAAGCTTATTTAATCCATTTTTATTTGTATGATTCCTCAGAAGTCCGTTTTCCTCATTTTCGGCTAGTAGACCAGTTTTGGATCTTCATTTGGGATATCTTCTAGGGAATAAGATACAAGTAATAGAGGCTTCACTTTGTGCTATTTTTAGTCCCAAATGACTATTTCAAGCCTATTTACTCCATTTCTTTGTATTATTCATTAGAAGTCCGTTTTCCCTATTTTCGGCTAGTAGACCTGTTTCAGATCTTTATTTGGGATATCTTCTAGGGATTTAGATACAAGTAATAGAGGCTTCTCCTAGTACTATTATGAGTCCCATATGACTATTTCAAGCCTATTTACTCCATTTTTATTTGTATTATTCATCAGAATTCCGTGTTCCCCATTTTCGGCTAGTAGACCAGTTTCAGATCTTCATTTCGGATATCTTCTAGGGAATGAGATACAAGTAATAGAGACTTCTCACTGTACTATATTGTGTCCCAGATAACTATTTCCTGCCTATTTTTTCCATTTTTATTTGTATGATTCATCAGAAGTCCGTGTTCCCTATTTTCGGCTAGTAGACCAGTTTTATATCTTCATTTTGGATATCTTCTAGGGAATGAGATACAAGTAATAGAGGCTTCTATTTGTACTATTATGAGTCCCAGTTGACTATTTCCAGCTTATTTACTCCATTTTTATTTGTATGATTCATCAGAAGTCCGTTTTCCCCATTTTCGGCTAGTAGACCAGTTTCAGATCTTAATTTAGGAACTCTTCTACGGAATGAGATACAAGTAATATAGGCTTATATTTGTACTATTATGAGTCCCAGGTGAATATTGCAAGCCTATTTAATCAATTTTTATCTGTATGATTCCTCAGAAGTCCGTTTTTCCCATTTTCGGCTAGTAGACCAGTTTCGGATCTTCATTAGGGATATCTTCTAGGGAATGAGATACAAGTAATAGAGGCTTCAATTTGTACTATTATGAGCCCCAGATGACTATTTCCAGCCAATTTACTCCATTTTTATTTGTATGATTCATCAGAAGTCAGTTTTCTCCATTTTCGGCTTGTAGAGCAGTTTCAGATCTTTATTTGGGATCTCTTTTACGGAATGAGATACAAGTAATAGAGGCTTCTCCTTGTACTATTATGAGTCCCAACTGACTATTTCCAGCCTATGTACTCTATTTTTATTTGTATGATTCATCAGAAGTCCGTCTTCCCCATTTCGGCTAGTAGACGAGTTTCAAATCTTCATTTAGGAACACTTCTACGGAATGAGATACAAGTAATAAAGGCTTATCCTTGTACTATTATGAGTCCCAGGTTAATATTGCAAACCTATTTACTCTATTTTCTTCGTATGATTCATCAGAAGTCCGTTTTTCCCATTTTCGGCTAGTAGACCAGTTTCGGATCTTCATTTGGGATATCTTCTAGGGAATGAGATACAAGTAATAGAGGCTTCCCCTTGTACTATTAGGAGTCCTAGATGACTATTTCCAGCATATTTACTCTATTTTTATTTGTTTGATTTATCAGAAATCTGTGTTCCCCATTTCCGGCTATTAGACCAGTTTCAGATAATTATTTCGGATATCTTCTAGGAAATGAGATACCAGTTATAGAGGCTTCTCCTTGTACTATTATGAGTCCCAGATGTCTATTTCCAGCCAATGTACACCATTTATTTTAGTATGATTCATCAGAAGTTCGTTTTCCCCATTTTCGGCTACTAGACCAGTTTTGGATCTTCATTTGGGAACTCTTCTACGGAATGAGATACAAATAATAGAGGCTTCTCTTTTTGCTATTTTGAGTCCCAGATAACTATGACAAGCCTATTTACTCCATTTTCTTTGTATGATTCATCAGAATTCCGTTTTCCCCATTTTCGTCTAGTAGACGAGTTTCGGATCTTCATTTGGGATATCTTCTAGGAAATGAGATACAAGTAATAGAGGCTTCCCCTTGTACTATTAAGAGTCCCAGATGACTATTTCCAGCCTGTTTACTCCATTTTTATTTGTATGATTCATCATAAGTCTGTTTTCCCCATTTTTGGCTAGTAGACCAGTTTCAGATCTTTTTTTGGGATCTTTTCTACGGAATGCGATACAAGTAATAGAGGCTTCTCCTTGTACTATTATGAGTCCCAGATGAGTACTTCCAGCCTATTTACTCCATTTTTATTTGTATGATTCATCAGAAGTCCATTTTCCCCATTTTCGGCTAGTAGACCAGTTTCGGATCTTCATTTGGGAACTCTTCGACGGAATGAGACACAAGTAATAAAGGCTTCTCTTTTTACTTTTGTGAGTCCCAGATGACTATTTCAAGCCTATTTACTCCACTTTCTTAGTATGATTCATCAGATGTCCGTTTTCCCCATTTTCAGCAAGTAGACCAGTTTCGGATCTTCATTTGGGATATCTTCTAGGGAATGAGATACAAGTAATAGAGGCTCCCCCTTGTACTATTAAGAGTCCCAGATGACTATCTCCAGCCTATTTACTCCATTTTTATTTGTATGATTCATCAGAGGTCCGTGTTCCCCATTTTCGGCTAGTAAACCAGTTTCAGATCTACATTTCGGATATCTTCTAGGGAATGAGATACAAGTAATAGAGGCTTCCCATTGTACTATTATGAGTCCTAGATGACTATTTCTAGCCTATTTACTCCAGTTTTATTTGTGTGATTCATCAGAAGTCCGTGTTCCCCAATTTCGGCTAGTAGACCAATTTCAGATCTTCATTTCGGACATCTTCTAGGGAATGAGATACAAGTAATATAGGCTTCTCCTTGTACTATTCTGAGTCCCAGATGACTATTTCCAGCAAATTTACTCCATTTTTATTTGTATTATTCATCAGAAGTCCGTTTTCCCCATTTTCGGCTAGTAGACCAGTTTCAGATCTTCATTTAGGAACACTTCTACGGAACGAGATACAAGTAATAGAGGCTTATATTTGTACTATTATGAGTCCCAGGTGATTATTGCAAACCTATTTAATCCATTTTTATTTGTATGATTCCTCAGAAGTCTGTGTTCCTCATTTTCGGCTAGTAGAGCAGTTTCAGATCTTCATTTTGGATATCTTCTAGGGAATGAGAAACAAGTAATAGAGGCTTCACTTTGTACTATTATGAGTCCCAGATGACTATTTCCAGCCTATTTACTCTATTTTTATTTGTATGATTCATCAGAAGTCCGTTTTCCCCATTTTCGACTAGTAGACCAGTTTTGGATCTTTATTTGGGATCTCTTTTAGGGAACGAGATACAAGTAAAGAGGCTTATCTTTGTACTATTATGAGTCCCAGGTGATTATTGCAAACCTATTTAATCTATTTTTATTTGTATGATTCCTCAGAAGTCTGTGTTCCTCATTTTCGGCTAGTAGAGCAGTTTCAGATCTTCATTTTGAATATCTTCTAGGGAAAACGAAACAAGTAATAGAGGTTTCTCCTTGTACTATTATGAGTCCCAGATGACTATTTCTAGCTTATTTACTCCATTTTTATTTGTATGATTCATTAGAAGTCCGTTTTCCCCATTTTTGGCTAGTAGACCAGTTTCAGATCTTCATTTAGGAACTCTTCTACGGAATAAGATTCAAGTAATAGAGGCTTCTCTTTTTGCTATTTTGAGTCCTAGATGACTATTTCTAGCTTATTTACTCCATTTCTTTGTATGATTCATCAGAAGTCCGTTTTCCCCATTTTCGGCTAGTAGACCAGTGTCGGATCTTCATTTGGGATATCTTCTATGGATTCAGCTACAAGTAATAGAGGCTTCTCCTTGTACTATTATGAGTCCCAGATGACTATTTCCTGCCTATTTACTCCATTGTTGTTTGTATTATATATCAGAAGTCCGTTTTCCCCATTTTCGGCTAGTAGACCAGTTTCGGATCTTTATTTTGGTTCTATTTTACGGAATGAGATACAAGTAATAGAGGCTTATCTTTGTACTATTATGAGTCCCAGGTGATTACTGCAAACCTACTTAATCCATTTTTATTTGTATGATTCATCAGAAGTCCGTTTTCCCCATTTTCGGCTAGTAGACCAGTTTCGGATCTTCATTTGGGATATCTTCTAGCGAATGAGATACAAGTAATAGAGGCTTCCCGTTGTACTATTAAGAGTCCCAGATGACTATTTCCAGCCTATTTACTCCATTTTTATTTGTATGATTCATCAGAAGTCCGTGTTCCCAATTTTCAGCTAGTAGACCAGTTTCACATCTTTATTTCGGATATCTTCTAGAGAATGAGATACAAGTAATAGAGGCTTCTTTTTGTACTATTATAAGTCCCAGATGACTATTACCAGCCTATTTACTCCATTTTTATTTGTATGATTCATCAGAAGTCCGTTTTCCCCATTTTCGGCTAGTAGACCAGTTTCAGATCTTCATTTCTGATAATTTCTAAGGAATTAGATACAAGTAATAGACGCTTCTCCTTGTACTATATTGTGTCCCAGATGACTATTTCCAGCCTATTTTCCCATTTTTATTCGTATGATTCATCAGAAGTCCGTTTCCCCCATTTTCGGCTAGTAGACCAGTTTCGGATCTTCATTTGGGATATCTTCTTGGGAATGAGATACAAGTAATAAAGGCTTATCTTTGTACTATTATGAATCCCAGATGACTATTTCCAGCTATTTTTATTTGTATGATTCATCAGAAGTTCGTTTTCCCCATTTTCGGCTAGTAGACCAGTTTCAGATCTTCATTTGGGATATCTTCTAGGGAATGAGATACAAGTAATAGAGGCTTCCCATTGTATTATTATGAGTCCTAGATGACTATTTCTAGCCTATTTACTCCAGTTTTATTTGTGTGATTCATCAGAAGTCCGTGTTCCCCAATATCGGCTAGTAGACCAATTTCATATCTTCATTTCGGATATCTTCTAGGGAATGAGATACAAGTAATATAGGCTTCTCCTTGTACTATTATGAGTCCCAGATGACTATTTCCAGCAAATTTACTCCATTTTTATTTGTATTATTCATCAGAAGTCCGTTTTCGCTATTTTCGGCTAGTAGACCAGTTTCAGATCTTCATTTAGGAACACTTCTACGGAACGAGATACAAGTAATAGAGGCTTATTTTTGTACTATTATGAGTCCCAGGTGATTATTGCAAACCTATTTAATCCATTTTTATTTGTATGATTCCTCAGAAGTCTGTGTTCCTTATTTTCGGCTAGTAGAGCAGTTTCAGATCTTCATTTTGGATATCTTTTAGGGAATGAGAAACAAGTAATAGAGGCTTCACTTTGCACTATTATGAGTCCCAGATGACTATTTCCAGCGTATTTACTCCATTTTTATTTGTATGATTCATCAGAGGTCCGTTTTCTCCATTTTTTGACTAGTAGACCAGTTTCGGATCTTTATTTGGGTTCTCTTTTACGGAATGAGATACAAGTAATAGAGGCTTATCTTTGTACTATTATGAGTCCCAGGTGATTACTGCAAACCTACTTAATCCATTTTTATTTGTATGATTCATCAGAAGTCCGTTTTCCCCATTTTCGGCTAGTAGACGAGTTTCGGATCTTCATTTGGGATATCTTCTAGGGAATGAGATACAAGTAATAGAGGCTTCCCGTTGTACTATTAAGAGTCCCAGATGACTATTTACAGCCTATTTACTCCATTTTTATTTGTATGATTCATCAAAAGTCCGTGTTCCCTATTTTCGGCTAGTAGACCAGTTTCGGATCTTCATTTGGGATATCTTCTTGGGAATGAGATACAAGTAATAAATGCTTATCTTTGTACTATTATGAATCCCAGATTACTATTTCCAGCCTATTTCCTCTATTTTTATTTGTATGATTCATCAGAAGTTCGTTTTCCCCATTTTCGGCTTGTAAACCAGTTTCGGATATTCATTTGGGATATCTTCTAGGGAATGAGATACAAGTAATAGAGGCTTCCCGTTGAACTATTAAGAGTCCCAGATGACTATTTCCAGCCTATTTACTCCATTTTTATTTGTATGATTCATCAGAAGTCTGTCTTCCCAATTTTTTGGCTAGTAGACCAGTTTCAGATCTTTATTTCGGATATCTTCTAGAGAATGAGATACAAGTAATAGAGTCTTCTCTTTGTACTATTATAAGTCCTAGATGACTATTACCAGCCTATTTACTCCATTTTTATTTGTATGATTCATCAGAAGTCCGTTTTTCCCATTTTCGGCTAGTAGACCAGTTTCAGATCTTCATTTCTGATATTTTCTAAGAAATTAGATACAAGTAATAGACGCTTCTCTTTGTACTATATTGTGTCCCAGATGACAATTTCCAGCCTATTTTCCCATTTTTATTTGTATGATTCATCAGAAGTTCGTTTTCCCCATTTTCGGCTAGTAGACCAGTTTCAGATCTTCATTTGGGATATCTTCTAGGGAATGAGATACAAGTAATAGAGGCTTCCCGTTGAACTATTAAGAGTCCCAGATTACTATTTCCAACCTATTTACTCCATTTTTATTTGTATGATTCATCAGAAGTCCGTCTTCCCAATTTTCAGCTAGTAGACCAGTTTCAGATCTTTATTTCGGATATCTTCTAGAGAATGAGATACAAGTAATAGAGGCTTCTATTTGTACTATTATGAGTCCCAGATGACTATTTCCAGCTTATTTACTCCATTTTTATTTGTATGATTCATCAGAAGTCCGTTTTCCCCATTTTCGGCTAGTAGACCAGTTTCAGATCTTAATTTAGGAACTCTTCTACGGAATGAGATACAAGTAATATAGGCTTATATTTGTACTATTATGAGTCCCAGGTGAATATTGCAAGCCTATTTAATCAATTTTTATCTGTATGATTCCTCAGAAGTCCGTTTTTCCCATTTTCGGCTAGTAGACCAGTTTCGGATCTTCATTAGGGATATCTTCTAGGGAATGAGATACAAGTAATAGAGGCTTCAATTTGTACTATTATGACCCCCAGATGACTATTTCCAGCCAATTTACTCCATTTTTATTTGTATGATTCATCAGAAGTCAGTTTTCCCCATTTTCGGCTTGTAGAGGAGTTTCAGATCTTTATTTGGGATCTCTTTTACGGAATGAGATACAAGTAATAGAGGCTTCTCCTTGTACTATTATGAGTCCCAACTGACTATTTCCAGCCTATGTACTCTATTTTTATTTGTATGATTCATCAGAAGTCCGTCTTCCCCATTTCGGCTAGTAGACGAGTTTCAAATCTTCATTTAGGAACACTTCTACGGAATGAGATACAAGTAATAAAGGCTTATCCTTGTACTATTATGAGTCCCAGGTTAATATTGCAAACCTATTTACTCTATTTTCTTCGTATGATTCATCAGAAGTCCGTTTTTCCCATTTTTGGCTAGTAGACCAGTTTCGGATCTTCATTTGGGATATCTTCTAGGGAATGAGATACAAGTAATAGAGGCTTCCCCTTGTACTATTAGGAGTCCTAGATGACTATTTCCAGCATATTAACTCTATTTTTATTTGTATGATTTATCAGAAATCTGTGTTCCCCATTTCCGGCTATTAGACCAGTTTCAGATAATCATTTCGGATATCTTCTAGGAAATGAGATACCAGTAATAGAGGCTTCTCTTTGTACTATTATGAGTCCCAGATGTCTATTTCCAGCCATTGTACACCATTTATTTTAGTATGATTCATCAGAAGTTCGTTTTCCCCATTTTCGGCTACTAGACCAGGTTTGGATCTTCATTTGGGAACTCTTCTACGGAATGAGATACAAATAATAGAGGCTTCTCTTTTTGCTATTTTGAGTCCCAGATAACTATGACAAGCCTATTTACTCCATTTTCTTTGTATGATTCATCAGAATTCCGTTTTCCCCATTTTCGTCTAGTAGACGAGTTTCGGATCTTCATTTGGGATATCTTCTAGGAAATGAGATACAAGTAATAGAGGCTTCCCTTTGTACTATTAAGAGTCCCAGATGACTATTTCCAGCCTGTTTACTCCATTTTTATTTGTATGATTCATCATAAGTCTGTTTTCCCCATTTTTGGCTAGTAGACCAGTTTCAGATCTTTTTTTGGGATCTTTTCTACGGAATGCGATACAAGTAATAGAGGCTTCTCCTTGTACTATTATGAGTCCCAGATGAGTACTTCCAGCCTATTTACTCCATTTTTATTTGTATGATTCATCAGAAGTCCATTTTCCCCATTTTCGGCTAGTAGACCAGTTTCGGATCTTCATTTGGGAACTCTTCGACGGAATGAGACACAAGTAATAAAGGCTTCTCTTTTTACTTTTGTGAGTCCCAGATGACTATTTCAAGCCTATTTACTCCACTTTCTTAGTATGATTCATCAGATGTCCGTTTTCCCCATTTTCAGCAAGTAGACCAGTTTCGGATCTTCATTTGGGATATCTTCTAGGGAATGAGATACAAGTAATAGAGGCTCCCCCTTGTACTATTAAGAGTCCCAGATGACTATCTCCAGCCTATTTACTCCATTTTTATTTGTATGATTCATCAGAGGTCCGTGTTCCCCATTTTCGGCAAGTAAACCAGTTTCAGATCTACATTTCGGATATCTTCTAGGGAATGAGATACAAGTAATAGAGGCTTCCCATTGTACTATTATGAGTCCTAGATGACTATTTCTAGCCTATTTACTCCAGTTTTATTTGTGTGATTCATCAGAAGTCCGTGTTCCCCAATTTCGGCTAGTAGACCAATTTCAGATCTTCATTTCGGACATCTTCTAGGGAATGAGATACAAGTAATATAGGCTTCTCCTTGTACTATTCTGAGTCCCAGATGACTATTTCCAGCAAATCTACTCCATTTTTATTTGTATTATTCATCAGAAGTCCGTTTTCCCCATTTTCGGCTAGTAGACCAGTTTCAGATCTTCATTTAGGAACACTTCTACGGAACGAGATACAAGTAATAGAGGCTTATATTTGTACTATTATGAGTCCCAGGTGATTATTGCAAACCTATTTAATCCATTTTTATTTGTATGATTCCTCAGAAGTCTGTGTTCCTCATTTTCGGCTAGTAGAGCAGTTTCAGATCTTCATTTTGGATATCTTCTAGGGAATGAGAAACAAGTAATAGAGGCTTCACTTTGTACTATTATGAGTCCCAGATGACTATTTCCAGCCTATTTACTCTATTTTTATTTGTATGATTCATCAGAAGTCCGTTTTCCCCATTTTCGACTAGTAGACCAGTTTTGGATCTTTATTTGGGATCTCTTTTAGGGAACGAGATACAAGTAAAGAGGCTTATCTTTGTACTATTATGAGTCCCAGGTGATTATTGCAAACCTATTTAATCTATTTTTATTTGTATGATCCCTCAGAAGTCTGTGTTCCTCATTTTCGGCTAGTAGAGCAGTTTCAGATCTTCATTTTGAATATCTTCTAGGGAAAACGAAACAAGTAATAGAGGCTTCTCCTTGTACTATTATGAGTCCCAGATGACTATTTCTAGCTTATTTACTCCATTTTTATTTGTATGATTCATTAGAAGTCCGTTTTCCCCATTTTTGGCTAGTAGACCAGTTTCAGATCTTCATTTAGGAACTCTTCTACGGAATAAGATTCAAGTAATAGAGGCTTCTCTTTTTGCTATTTTGAGTCCTAGATGACTATTTCTAGCTTATTTACACCATTTCTTTGTATGATTCATCAGAAGTCCGTTTTCCCCATTTTCGGCTAATAGACCAGTGTCGGATCTTCATTTGGGATATCTTCTATGGATTCAGCTACAAGTAATAGAGGCTTCTCCTTGTACTATTATGAGTCCCAGATGACTATTTCCTGCCTATTTACTCCATTGTTGTTTGTATTATATATCAGAAGTCCGTTTTCCCCATTTTCGGCTAGTAGACCAGTTTCGAATCTTTATTTGGGTTCTATTTTACGGAATGAGATACAAGTAATAGAGGCTTATCTTTGTACTATTATGAGTCCCATGTGATTACTGCAAACCTACTTAATCCATTTTTATTTGTATGATTCATCAGAAGTCCGTTTTCCCCATTTTCGGCTAGTAGACCAGTTTCGGATCTTCATTTGGGATATCTTCTAGCGAATGAGATACAAGTAATAGAGGCTTCCCGTTGTACTATTAAGAGTCCCAGATGACTATTTCCAGCCTATTTACTCCATTTTTATTTGTATGATTCATCAGAAGTCCGTGTTCCCAATTTTCAGCTAGTAGAACAGTTTCAGATCTTTATTTCGGATATCTTCTAGAGAATGAGATACAAGTAATAGAGGCTTCTTTTTGTACTATTATAAGTCCCAGATGACTATTACCAGCCTATTTACTCCATTTTTCTTTGTATGATTCATCAGAAGTCCGTTTTCCCCATTTTTGGCTAGTAGACCAGTTTCAGATCTTCATTTAGGAACTCTTCTACGGAATAAGATTCAAGTAATAGAGGCTTCTCTTTTTGCTATTTTGAGTCCTAGATGACTATTTCTAGCTTATTTACACCATTTCTTTGTATGATTCATCAGAAGTCCGTTTTCCCCATTTTCAGCTAATAGACCAGTGTCGGATCTTCATTTGGGATATCTTCTATGGATTCAGCTACAAGTAATAGAGGCTTCTCCTTGTACTATTATGAGTCCCAGATGACTATTTCCTGCCTATTTACTCCATTGTTGTTTGTATTATATATCAGAAGTCCGTTTTCCCCATTTTCGGCTAGTAGACCAGTTTCGAATCTTTATTTGGGTTCTATTTTACGGAATGAGATACAAGTAATAGAGGCTTATCTTTGTACTATTATGAGTCCCATGTGATTACTGCAAACCTACTTAATCCATTTTTATTTGTATGATTCATCAGAAGTCCGTTTTCCCCATTTTCGGCTAGTAGACCAGTTTCGGATCTTCATTTGGGATATCTTCTAGCGAATGAGATACAAGTAATAGAGGCTTCCCGTTGTACTATTAAGAGTCCCAGATGACTATTTCCAGCCTATTTACTCCATTTTTATTTGTATGATTCATCAGAAGTCCGTGTTCCCAATTTTCAGCTAGTAGAACAGTTTCAGATCTTTATTTCGGATATCTTCTAGAGAATGAGATACAAGTAATAGAGGCTTCTTTTTGTACTATTATAAGTCCCAGATGACTATTACCAGCCTATTTACTCCATTTTTCTTTGTATGATTCATCAGAAGTCCGTTTTCCCCATTTTCGGCTAGTAGACCAGTTTCAGATCTTCATTTCTGATAATTTCTAAGGAATTAGATACAAGTAATAGACGCTTCTCCTTGTACTATATTGTGTCCCAGATGACTATTTCCAGCCTATTTTCCCATTTTTATTCGTATGATTCATCAGAAGTCCGTTTTCCCCCATTTTCGGCTAGTAGACCAGTTTCGGATCTTCATTTGGGATATCTTCTTGGGAATGAGATACAAGTAATAAAGGCTTATCTTTGTACTATTATGAATCCCAGATGACTATTTCCAGCTATTTTTATTTGTATGATTCATCAGAAGTTTGTTTTCCCCATTTTCGGCTAGTAGACCAGTTTCAGATCTTCATTTGGGATATCTTCTAGGGAATGAGATACAAGTAATAGAGGCATCCCATTGTACTATTATGAGTCCTAGATGACTATTTCTAGCCTATTTACTCCAGTTTTATTTGTGTGATTCATCAGAAGTCCGTGTTCCCCCAATATCGGCTAGTAGACCAATTTCATATCTTCATTTCGGATATCTTCTAGGGAATGAGATACAAGTAATATAGGCTTCTCCTTGTACTATTATGAGTCCCAGATGACTATTTCCAGCAAATTTACTCCATTTTTATTTGTATTATTCATCAGAAGTCCGTTTTCCCTATTTTCGGCTAGTAGACCAGTTTCAGATCTTCATTTAGGAACACTTCTACGGAACGAGATACAAGTAATAGAGGCTTATATTTGTACTATTATGAGTCCCAGGTGATTATTGCAAACCTATTTAATCCATTTTTATTTGTATGATTCCTCAGAAGTCTGTGTTCCTTATTTTCGGCTAGTAGAGCAGTTTCAGATCTTCATTTTGGATATCTTCTAGGGAATGAGAAACAAGTAATAGAGGCTTCACTTTGCACTATTATGAGTCCCAGATGACTATTTCCAGCGTATTTACTCCATTTTTATTTGTATGATTCATCAGAGGTCCGTTTTCTCCATTTTTCGACTAGTAGACCAGTTTCGGATCTTTATTTGGGTTCTCTTTTACGGAATGAGATACAATTAATAGAGGCTTATCTTTGTACTATTATGAGTCCCAGGTGATTACTGCAAACCTACTTAATCCATTTTTATTTGTATGATTCATCAGAAGTCCGTTTTCCCCATTTTCGGCTGGTAGACGAGTTTCGGATCTTCATTTGGGATATCTTCTAGGGAATGAGATACAAGTAATAGAGGCTTCCCGTTGTACTATTAAGAGTCCCAGATGACTATTTACAGCCTATTTACTCCATTTTTATTTGTATGATTCATCAAAAGTCCATGTTCTCCATTTTCGGCTAGTAGACCAGTTTGGGATCTTCATTTGGGATATCTTCTTGGGAATGAGATACAAGTAATAAATGCTTATCTTTGTACTATTATGAATCCCAGATTACTATTTCCAGCCTATTTCCTCTATTTTTAATTGTATGATTCATCAGAAGTTCGTTTTCCCCATTTTCGGCTAGTAAACCAGTTTCGGATATTCATTTGGGATATCTTCTAGGGAATGAGATACAAGTAATAGAGGCTTCCCGTTGAACTATTAAGAGTCCCAGATGACTATTTCCAGCCTATTTACTCCATTTTTATTTGTATGATTCATCAGAAGTCCGTCTTCCCAATTTTCGGCTAGTAGACCAGTTTCAGATCTTTATTTCGGATATCTTCTAGAGAATGAGATACAAGTAATAGAGGCTTCTCTTTGTACTATTATAAGTCCCAGATGACTATTACCAGCCTATTTACTCCATTTTTATTTGTATGATTCATCAGAAGTCCGTTTTTCCCATTTTCGGCTAGTAGACCAGTTTCAGATCTTCATTTCTGATATTTTCTAAGAAATTAGATACAAGTAATAGACGCTTCTCTTTGTACTATATTGTGTCCCAGATGACTATTTCCAGCCTATTTTCCCATTTTTATTCGTATGATTCATCAGAAGTCCGTTTTCCCCATTTTTGGCTAGTAGACCAGTTTCGGATCTTCATTTGGGATATCTTCTAGGGAATGAGATACAAGTAATAGAGGCTCCCCCTTGTACTATTAAGAGTCCCAGATGACTATCTCCAGCCTATTTACTCTATTTTTATTTGTATGATTCATCAGAGGTCCGTGTTCCCCATTTTCTGCTAGTAGACCAGTTTCAGATCTTCATTTGGGATATCTTCTAGGGAATGAGATACAAGTAATAGACGCTTCTCTTTGTACTATATTGTGTCCCAGATGACTATTTCCAGCCTATTTTCCCATTTTTATTCGTATGATTCATCAGAAGTCCGTTTTCCCCATTTTTGGCTAGTAGACCAGTTTCGGATCTTCATTTGGGATATCTTCTTTGGAATGAGATACAAGTAATAAAGGCTTATCTTTGTACTATTATGAATCCCAGATGACTATTTCCAGCCTATTTCCTCTATTTTTATTTGTATGATTCATCAGAAGTTCGTTTTCCCCATTTTCGGCTAGTAGACCAGTTTCAGATCTTCATTTGGGATATCTTCTAGGGAATGAGATACAAGTAATAGAGGCTTCCCATTGTACTATTATGAGTCCTAGATGACTATTTCTAGCCTATTTACTCCAGTTTTATTTGTGTGATTCATCAGAAGTCCGTGTTCCCCAATATCGGCTAGTAGACCAATTTCAGATCTTCATTTCGGATATCTTCTAGGGAATGAGATACAAGTAATATAGACTTCTACTTGTACTATTATGAGTCCCAGATGACTATTTCCAGCAAATTTACTCCATTTTTATTTGTATTATTCATCAGAAGTCCGTTTTCCCCATTTTTGGCTGGTAGACCAGTTTCAGATCTTCATTTAGGAACACTTCTACGGAACGAGATACAAGTAATAGAGGTTTATATTTGTACTATTATGAGTCCCAGGTGATTATTGCAAACCTATTTAATCCATTTTTATTTGTATGATTCCTCAGAAGTCTGTGTTCCTCATTTTCGGCTAGTAGAGCAGTTTCAGATCTTCATTTTGGATATCTTCTAGGGAATGAGAAACAAGTAATAGAGGCTTCAATTTTGCACTATTATGAGTCCCAGATGACTATTTCCAGCGTATTTACTCCATTTTTATTTGTATGATTCATCAGAGGTCCGTTGTCTCCATTTTCGACTAGTAGACCACTTTCGGATCTTTATTTGGGTTCTCTTTTACGGAATGAGATACAAGTAATAGAGGCATATCTTTGTACTATTATGAGTCCCAGGTGATTACTGCAAACCTACTTAATCCATTTTTATTTGTATGATTCATCAGAAGTCCATTTTCCCCATTTTCGGCTAGTAGACGAGTTTCGGATCTTCATTTGGGATATCTTCTAGGTAATGAGATACAAGTAATAGAGGCTTCCCGTTGTACTATTAAGAGTCCCAGATGACTATTACCAGCCTATTTACTCCATTTTTATTTGTATGATTCATTAGAAGTCCGTTTTCCCCATTTTCGGCTAGTAGACCAGTTTCAGATCTTCATTTCTGATATTTTCTAAGGAATTTGATACAAATAATAGACGCTTCTCCTTGTACTATATTGTGTCCTAGATGACTATTTCCAGCCTATTTTCCCATTTTTATTCGTATGATTCATCAGAAGTCCGTTTTCCCCATTTTCGGCTAGTAGACCAGTTTTGGATCTTCATTTGGGAACTCTTCGACAGAATGAGATACAAGTAATAGAGGCTTCTCTTTGTACTATTATAAGTCCCGGATGACTATTTCCAGCATATTTACTCCATTTTTATTTGTATGGTTCATCATAAAAACGTTTTCCCCATTTTCAGGTAGTAGACCAGTTTCAGATCTTCATTTCGGATCTCTTCTACGGAATGAGATACAAGTATTAGAGGCTTCTCCTTGAACTATTATGAGTCCCAGATGACTACATCCACCCTATTTACTCCATTTGTATTTGTATGATTCATCAGAAGTCCATTTTCCACATTTTCGGCTAGCAGACCAGTTTTGTATCTTCATTTGGGATATCTTCTAGGGAATGAGATACAAGTTATAGAGGCTTCTCCTTGTATTATATTGTGTCCCAGATGACTATTTCCAGCCTATTTTTTCCATTTTTATTTGTATGATTCATCAGAAGTCCGTGTTCCCTATTTTGGGATAGTAGACCAGTTTCATATCTTCATTTCGGATATCTTCTAGGGAATGAGATACAAGTAATAGAGGCTTCTATTTGTACTATTATGAGTCCCAGATGACTATTTACAGCCAATTTACTCCATTTTTATTTGTATGATTCATCAGAAGTAGTTTTCCGCATTTTCGGCTAGTAGACCAGTTTTGGATCTTTATTTGGGATCTCTTCTACGGAATAAGATACAAGCAATATAAGCTTCTCCTTGTACTATTATGAGTCCCAGATGACTATTTCCAGCCTATTTACTCTATTTTTATCTGTATCATTTATCAGAAGTCAGTTTTCCCTATTTTCGGCTAGCAGACCAGTTTCGGATCTTCATTTAGGAACTCTTCTACGAAATGACATAAAAGTAATAGAGGCTTATCTTTGTACTATTATGAGTCCCAGGTGAATATTGCAAGCTTATTTAATCCATTTTTATTTGTATGATTCCTCAGAAGTCCGTTTTCCTCATTTTCGGCTAGTAGACCAGTTTTGGATCTTCATTTGGGATATCTTCTAGGGAATAAGATACAAGTAATAGAAGCTTCACTTTGTGCTATTTTGAGTCCCAAATGACTATTTCAAGCCTATTTACTCCATTACTTTGTATGATTCATCAGAAGTCCGTTTTCCCTATTTTCGGCTAGTAGACCTGTTTCAGATCTTTATTTGGGATATCTTCTAGGGATTTAGATACAAGTAATAGAGGCTTCTCCTAGTACTATTATGAGTCCCATATGACTATTTCAAGCCTATTTACTCCATTTTTATTTGTATTATTCGTCAGAATTCTGTGTTCCCCATTTTCGGCTAGTAGACCAGTTTCAGATCTTCATTTCGGATATCTTCTAGGGAATGAGATACAAGTAATAGAGACTTCTCACTGTACTATATTGTGTCCCAGATGACTATTTCCTGCCTATTTTTTCCATTTTTATTTGTATGATTTATCAGAAGTCCGTGTTCCCTATTTTCGGCTAGTAGACCAGTTTTATATCTTCATTTTGGATATCTTCTAGGGAATGAGATACAAGTAATAGAGGCTTCTATTTGTACTATTATGATTCCCAGATGAATATTTCCAGCTTATTTACTCCATTTTAATTTGTATGATTCATCAGAAGTCCGTTTTCCCCATTTTCGGTTAGTAGACCAGTTTCAGATCTTCATTAGGGATATCTTCTAGGGAATGAGATACTTGTAATATAGGCTTATATTTGTACTATTATGAGTCCCAGGTGAATATTGCAAGCCTATTTAATCAATTTTTATTTCTATGATTTCTCAGAAGTCCGTTTTTCCCATTTTCGGCTAGTAGACCAGTTTCGGATCTTCATTAGGGATATCTTCTAAGGAATGAGATACAAGTAATAGAGGCTTCAATTTGTACTATTATGAGCCCCAGATGACTATTTCCAGCCAATTTACTCCATTTTTATTTGTATGATTCATCAGAAGTCAGTTTTCCCCATTTTCGGCTTGTAGAGCAGTTTCAGATCTTTATTTGGGATCTCTTTTACCGAATGAGATACAAATAATAGAGGCTTCTCCTTGTACTATTATGAGTCCCAACTGACTATTTCCAGCCTATATACTCTATTTTTATTTGTATGATTCATCAGAAGTCCGTCTTCCCCATTTCGGCTAGTAGACGAGTTTCAAATCTTCATTTAGGAACACTTCTACGGAATGAGATACAAGTAATAAAGGCTTATCCTTGTACTATTATGAGTCCCAGGTGAATATTGCAAACCTATTTACTCTATTTTCTTCGTATGGTTCATCAGAAGTCCGTTTTTCCCATTTTCGGCTAGTAGACCAGTTTCGGATCTTCATTTGGGATATCTTCTAGGGAATGAGATACAAGTAATAGAGGCTTCCCCTTGTACTATTAGGAGTCGTAGATGACTATTTCCAGCATATTTACTCCATTTTTATTTGTATGATTCATCAGAAATCTGTGTTCTCCATTTCCGGCTATTAGACCAGTTTCAGATAATCATTTCGGATATCTTCTAGGAAATGAGATACCAGTAATAGAGGCTTCTCCTTGTACTATTATGAGTCCCAGATGACTATTTACAGACAATGTACACCATTTATTTTAGTATGATTCATCAGAAGTTCGTTTTCCCCATTTTCGGCTACTAGACCAGTTTCGGATCTTCATTTGGGAACTCTTCTACGGAATGAGATACAAATAATAGAGGCTTCTCTTTTTGCTATTTTGAGTCCCAGATAACTATGACAAGCCTATCTACTCCATTTTCTTTGTATGATTCATCAGAATTCCGTTTTCCCCATTTTCGTCTAGTAGACGAGTTTCGGATCTTCATTTGGGATATCTTCTAGGAAATGAGATACAAGTAATAGAGGCCTATTTACTCCATTTTTATTTGTATGATTCATCATAAGTCCGTTTTCCCCATTTTTGGCTAGTAGACCAGTTTCAGATCTTTTTTTGGGATCTTTTCTACGGAATGCGATACAAGTAATATACACTTCTCTTTGTACTATTATTAGTCCCAGGTGAGTACTTCCAGCCTATTTACTCCATTTATATTTGTATGATTCATCAGAAGTCCATTTTCCCCATTTTCGGCTAGTAGACCAGTTTCGGATCTTCATTCGGGAACTCTTCGACGGAATGAGACACAAGTAATAAAGGCTTCTCTTTTTACTTTTGTGAGTCCCAGATGACTATTTCAAGCCTATTAACTCTACTTTCTTAGTATGATTCATCAGATGTCCGTTTTCCCCATTTTCAGCAAGTAGACCAGTTTCGGATCTTCATTTGGGATATCTTCTACGGAATGAGATACAAGTAATAGAGGCTTCCCCTTGTACTATTAAGAGTCCCAGATGACTATCTCCAGCCTATTTACTCCATTTTTATTTGTATGATTCATCAGAGGTCCGTGTTCCCCATTTTCGGCTAGTAGACCAGTTTCAGATCTACATTTCGGATATCTTCTAGGGAATGAGATACAAGTAATAGAGGCTTCCCATTGTACTATTAGGAGTCCTAGATGACTATTTCTAGCCTATTTACTCCAGTTTTATTTGTGTGATTCATCAGAAGTCCGTGTTCCCCAATTTCGGTTATTAGACCAATTTCATATCTTCGTTTCGGACATCTTCTAGGGAATGAGATACAAGTAATAGAGGCTTCCCATTGTACTATTATGAGTCCTAGATGACTATTTCTAGCCTATTTACTCCAGTTTTATTTGTGTGATTCATCAGAAGTCCGTGTTCCCCAATTTCGGCTAGTAGACCAATTTCAGATCTTCATTTCGGACATCTTCTAGGGAATGAGATACAAGTAATATAGGCTTGTCCTTGTACTATTATGAGTCCCAGATGACTATTTCAAGCAAATTTACTCCATTTTTATTTGTATTATTCATCAGAAGTCCGTTTTCCCCATTTTCGGCTAGTAGACCAGTTTCAGATCTTCATTTAGGAACACTTCTACCGAACGAGATACAAGTAATAGAGGCTTATATTTGTACTATTATGAGTCCCAGGTGATTATTGCAAACCTATTTAATCCATTTTGATTTGTATGATTCCTCAGAAGTCTGTGTTCCTCATTTTCGGCTAGTAGAGCAGTTTCAGATCTTCATTTTGGATATCTTCTAGGGAATGAGAAACAAGTTATAGAGGTTTCACTTTGTACTATTATGAGTCTCAGATGACTCTTTCCAGCCTATTTACTCTATTTTTATTTGTATGATTCATCAGAAGTCGGTTTTCCCCATTTTCGACTAGTAGACCAGTTTCGGATATTTATTTGGGATCTCTTTTAGGGAACGAGATACAAGTAATAGAGGCTTATCTTTGTACTATTATGAGTCCCAGGTGATTATTGCAAACCTATTTAATCCATTTTTATTTGTATGATTCCTCAGAAGTCTGTGTTCCTCATTTTTGGCTAGTAGAGTAGTTTCAGATCTTCATTTTGGATATCTTCTAGGGAAAAAGAAACAAGTAATAGAGGCTTCTCCTTGTACTATTATGAGTCCCAGATGACTATTTCTAGCTTATTTACTCCATTTTTATTTGTATGATTCATTAGAAGTCCGTTTTTCCCATTTTTGGCTAGTAGACCAGTTTCAGATCTTCATTTAGGAACTCTTCTACGGAATAAGATTCAAGTAATAGAGGCTTCTCTTTTTGCTATTTTGAGTCCCAGATGACTATTTCAAGCTTATTTACTCCATTTCTTTGTATGAATCATCAGAAGTCCGTTTTCCCTATTTTTGGCTAATAGACCAGTGTCGGATCTTCATTTGGGATATCTTCTATGGATTCAGCTACAAGTAATAGAGGCTTCTCCTCTTACTATGATGAGTCCCAGATGACTATTTCCTGCCTATTTACTCCATTTTTGTTTGTATTATATATCAGAAGTCCGTTTTCCCCATTTTCGGCTAGTAGACCAGTTTCAGATCTTTATTTGGATTCTATTTTACGGAATGAGATACAAGTAATAGAGGCTTATCTTTGTACTATTATGAGTCCCAGGTGATTACTGCAAACCTACTTAATCCATTTTTATTTGTATGATTCATCAGAAGTCCGTTTTCCCCATTTTCGGCTAGTAGACCAGTTTCGGATCTTCATTTGGGATATCTTCTAGCGAATGAGATACAAGTAATAGAGGCTTCCCGTTGTACTATTAAGAGTCACAGATGACTATTTCCAGCCTATTTACTCCATTTTTATTTGTATGATTCATCAGAAGTCCGTGTTCCCAATTTTCGGCTAGTAGACCAGTTTCAGATCTTTATTTCGGATATCTTCTAGAGAATGAGATACAAGTAATAGAGGCTTCTATTTGTACTATTATAAGTCCCAGATGACTATTACCAGCCTATTTACTCCATTTTTATTTGTATGATTCATCAGAAGTCCGTTTTCCACATTTTCGGCTAGTAGACCAGTTTCAGATCTTCATTTCTGATAATTTCTAAGGAATTAGATACAAGTAATAGATGCTTCTCCTTGTACTATATTGTGTCCCAGATGACTATTTCCAGCCTATTTTCCCATTTTTATTCGTATGATTCATCAGAAGTCCGTTTTCCCCATTTTCGGCTAGTAGACCAGTTTCAGATCTTCATTTGGGATATCTTCTAGGGAATGAAATACAAGTAACAGAGGCTTCCCATTGTACTATTATGAGTCCTAGATGACTATTTCTAGCCTATTTACTCCAGTTTTATTTATGTGATTCATCAGAAGTCCGTGTTCCCCAATATCGGCTAGTAGACCAATTTCATATCTTCATTTCGGATATCTTCTAGGGAAGAGATACAAGTAATATAGGCTTCTCCTTGTACTATTATGAGTCCCAGATGACTATTTCCAGCAAATTTACTCCATTTTTATTTGTATTATTCATCAGAAGTCCGTTTTCCCCATTTTCGGCTAGTAGACCAGTTTCAGATCTTCATTTAGGAACACTTCTACGGAACGAGATACAAGTAATAGAGGCTTATATTTGTACTATTATGAGTCCCAGGTGATTATTTCAAACCTATTTAATCCATTTTTATTTGTATGATTCCTCAGAAGTCTGTGTTCCTCATTTTTGGCTAGTGGAGCAGTTTCAGATCTTCATTTTGGATATCTTCTAGGGAATGAGAAACAAGTAATAGAGGCTTCACTTTGCACTATTATGAGTCCCAGATGACTATTTCCAGCGTATTTACTCCATTTTTATTTGTATGATTCATCAGAGGTCCGTTTTCTCCATTTTTCGACTAGTAGACCAGTTTCAGATCTTTATTTGGGTTCTCTTTTACGGAATGAGATACAAGTAATAGAGGCTTATCTTTGTACTATTATGAGTCCCAGGTGATTACTGCAAATTTACTTAATCCATTTTTATTTGTATGATTCATCAGAAGTCCGTTTTCCCCATTTTCGGCTGGTAGACGAGTTTCGGATCTTCATTTGGGATATCTTCTAGGGAATGAGATACAAGTAATAGAGGCTTCCCGTTGTACTATTAAGAGTCCCAGATGACTATTTCCAGCCTATTTACTCCATTTTTATTTGTATGATTCATCTAAAGTCCGTGTTCCCCATTTTCGGCTAGTAGACCAGTTTCGGATCTTCATTTGGGATATCTTCTTGGGAATGAGATACAAGTAATAAAGGCTTATCTTTGTACTATTATGAATCTCAGATGACTATTTCCAGCCTATTTCCTCTATTTTTATTTGTATGATTCATCAGAAGTTCGTTTTCCCCATTTTCGGCTAGTAGACCAATTTCAGATCTTCATTTCGGATATCTTCTAGGGAATGAGATACAAGTAATATAGGCTTCTACTCGTACTATTATGAGTCCCAGATGACTATTTCCAGCAAATTTACTCCATTTTTATTTGTATTATTCATCAGAAGTCCGTTTTCCCCATTTTCGGCTGATAGACCAGTTTCAGATCTTCATTTAGGAACACTTCTACGGAACGAGATACAAGTAATAGAGGCTTATATTTGTACTATTATGAGTCCCAGGTGATTATTGCAAACCTATTTAATCCATTTTTATTTGTATGATTCCTCAGAAGTCTGTGTTCCTCATTTTCGGCTAGTAGAGCAGTTTCAGATCTTCATTTTGGATATCTTCTAGGGAGTGAGAAACAAGTAATAGAGGCTTCAATTAGCACTATTATGAGTCCCAGATGACTATTTCCAGCGTATTTACTCCATTTTTATTTGTATGATTCATCAGAGGTCCGTTTTCTCCATTTTTGACTAGTAGACCAGTTTCGGATCTTTATTTGGGTTCTCTTTTACGGAATGAGATACAAGTAATACAGGCTTATCTTTGTACTATTATGAGTCCCAGGTGATTACTGCAAACCTACTTAATCCATTTTTATTTGTATGATTCATCAGAAGTCCGTTTTCCCCATTTTCGGCTAGTAGACGAGTTTCGGATCTTCATTTGGGATATCTTCTAGGGAATGAAATACAAGTAATAGAGGCTTCCCGTTGTACTATTAAGAGTCCCAGATGACTATTTCCAGCCTATTTACTCCATTTTTAATAGTATGATTCATCAGAAGTCCGTGTTCCCAATTTTCGGCTAGTAGACCAGTTTCAGATCTTTATTTCGGATATCTTCTAGAGAATGAGATACAAGTAATAGAGGCTTCTCTTTTTACTATTATAAGTCCCAGATGACTATTACCAGCCTATTTACTCCATTTTTATTTGTATGATTCATTAGAAGTCTGTTTTCCCCATTTTCGGCTAGTAGACCAGTTTCAGATCTTCATTTCTGATATTTTCTAAGGAATTAGATACAAATAATAGACGCTTCTCTTTGTACTATATTGTGTCCCAGATGACTATTTCCAGCCTATTTTCCCATTTTTATTCGTATGATTCATGAGAAGTCCGTTTTCCCCATTTTCGGCTAGTAGACCAGTTTTGGATCTTCATTTGGGAACTCTTCGACAGAATGAGATACAAGTAATAGAGGCTTCTCTTTGTACTATTATAAGTCCCAGATGACTATTTCCAGCATATTTACTCCATTTTTATTTGTATGGTTCATCATAAGTACGTTTTCCCCATTTTCAGCTAGTAGACCAGTTTCAGATCTTTATTTGGGATCTCTTCTACGGAATGAGATACAAGTATTAGAGGCTTCTCCTTGAACTATTATGAGTCCCAGATGACTACATCCACCCTATTTACTCTATTTTTATTTGTATAATTCATCAGAAGTCCATTTTCCACATTTTCGGCTAGTAGACCAGTTTTGTATCTTCATTTGGGATATCTTCTAGGGAATGAGATACAAGTTATAGAGGCTTCTCCTTGTATTATATTGTGTCCCAGATGACTATTTCCAGCCTATTTTTTCCATTTTTATTTGTATGATTCATCAGAAGTCCGTGTTCCCTATTTTGGGCTAGTAGACCAGTTTCAGATCTTCATTTCGGATATCTTCTAGGGAATGAGATACAAGTAATAGAGGCTTCTATTTGTACTATTATGAGTCCCAGATGACTATTTACAGCCTATTTACTCCATTTTTATTTGTATGATTCATCAGAAGTCCGTTTTCAACATTTTCGGCTAGTAGACCAGTTTCAGATCTTTATTTGGGATCTCTTCTACGGAATGAGATACAAGCAATATAGGCTTCTCCTTGTACTATTATGAGTCCCAGATGACTATTTCCAGCCTATTTACTCTATTTTTATTTGTATCATTTATCAGAAGTCAGTTTTCCCTATTTTCGGCTAGCAGACCAGTTTCGGATCTTCATTTAGGAACTCTTCTACGGAATGACATAAAAGTAATAGGGGCTTATCTTTGTACTATTATGAGTCCCAGGTGAATATTGCAAGCTTATTTAATCCATTTTTATTTGTATGATTCCTCAGAAGTCCGTTTTCCTCATTTTCGGCTAGTAGACCAGTTTTGGATCTTCATTTGGGATATCTTCTAGGGAATAAGATACAAGTAATAGAGGCTTCACTTTGTGCTATTATGAGTCCCAAATGACTATTTCAAGCCTTTTTACTCCATTTCTTTGTATGATTCATCAGAAGTCCGTTTTCCCTATTTTCGGCTAGTAGACCTGTTTCAGATCTTTATTTGGGATATCTTCTAGGGATCTAGATACAAGTAATAGAGGCTTCTCCTAGTACTATTATGAGTCCCATATGACTATTTCAAGCCTATTTACTCCATTTTTATTTGTATTATTCATCAGAATTCCGTGTTTCCCATTTTAGGCTAGTAGACCAGTTTCAGATCTTCATTTCGGATATCTTCTAGGGAATGAGATACAAGTAATAGAGACTTCTCACTGTACTATATTGTGTCTCAGATGACTATTTCCTGCCTATTTTTTCCATTTTTATATGTATGATTCATCAGAAGTCCGTGTTCCCTATTTTCGGCTAGTAGACCAGTTTTATATCTTCATTTTGGATATCTTCTAGGGAATGAGATACAAGTAATAGAGGCTTCTGTTTGTACTATTATGAGTCCCAGATGACTATTTACAGCCTATTTACTCCATTTTTATTTGTATGATTCATCAGAAGTCCGTTTTCCACATTTTCGGCTAGTAGACCAGTTTCGGATCTTTATTTGGGATCTCTTCTACGGAATGAGATACAAGCAATATAGGCTTCTCCTTGTACTATTATGAGTCCCAGATGACTATTTCCAGCCTATTTACTCTATTTTTATTTGTATCATTTATCAGAAGTCAGTTTTCCCTATTTTCGGCTAGCAGACCAGTTTCGGATCTTCATTTAGGAACTCTTCTACGGAATGACATAAAAGTAATAGAGGCTTATCTTTGTACTATTATGAGTCCCAGGTGAATATTGCAAGCTTATTTAATCCATTTTTATTTGTATGATTCCTCAGAAGTCCGTTTTCCTCATTTTCGGCTAGTAGACCAGTTTTGGATCTTCATTTGGGATATCTTCTAGGGAATAAGATACAAGTAATAGAGGCTTCACTTTGTGCTATTTTGAGTCCCAAATGACTATTTCAAGCCTTTTTACTCCATTTCTTTGTATGATTCATCAGAAGTCCGTTTTCCCTATTTTCGGCTAGTAGACCTGTTTCAGATCTTTATTTGGGATATCTTCTAGGGATCTAGATACAAGTAATAGAGGCTTCTCCTAGTACTATTATGAGTCCCATATGACTATTTCAAGCCTATTTACTCCATTTTTATTTGTATTATTCATCAGAATTCCGTGTTCTCCATTTTAGGCTAGTAGACCAGTTTCAGATCTTCATTTCGGATATCTTCTAGGGAATGAGATACAAGTAATAGAGACTTCTCACTGTACTATATTGTGTCCCAGATGACTATTTCCTGCCTATTTTTTCCATTTTTATATGTATGATTCATCAGAATTCGTGTTCCCTATTTTCGGCTAGTAGACCAGTTTTATATCTTCATTTTGGATATCTTCTAGGGAATGAGATACAAGTAATAGAGGCTTCTATTTGTACTATTATGAGTCCCGGATGACTATTTCCAGCTTATTTACTCCATTTTTATTTGTATGATTCATCAGAAGTCCGTTTTCCCCATTTTCGGCTAGTAGACCAGTTTCATATCTTAATTTAGGAACTCTTCTACGGAATGAGATACAAGTAATATAGGCTTATATTTGTACTATTATGAGTCCCAGGTGAATATTGCAAGCCTATTTAATCAATTTTTATTTCTATGATTCCTCAGAAGTCCGTTTTTCCCATTTTCGGCTAGTAGACCAGTTTCGGATCTTCATTAGGGATATCTTCTAGGGAATGAGATACAAGTAATAGAGGCTTCAATTTGTACTATTATGAGCCCCAGATGACTATTTCCAGCCAATTTACTCCATTTTTATTTGTATGATTCATCAGAAGTCAGTTTTCCCCATTTTCGGCTTGTAGAGCAGTTTCAGATCTTTATTTGGGATCTCTTTTACGGAATGAGATACAAGTAATAGAGGCTTCTCCTTGTTCTATTATGAGTCCCAACTGACTATTTCCAGCCTATGTACTCTATGTTTATTTGTATGATTCATCAGAAGTCCGTCTTCCCCATTTCGGCTAGTAGACGAGTTTCAAATCTTCATTTAGGAACACCTCTACGGAATGAGATACAAGTTTTAAAGGCTTATCCTTGTACTATTATGAGTCCCAGGTGAATATTGCAAACCTATTTACTCTATTTTCTTCGTATGATTCATCAGAAGTCCGTTTTTCCCATTTTTGGCTAGTAGACCAGTTTCGGATCTTCATTTGGGATATCTTCTAGGGAATGAGATACAAGTAATAGAGGCTTCCCCTTGTACTATTAGGAGTCGTAGATGACTATTTCCAGCATATTTACTCCATTTTTATTTGTATGATTCATCAGAAATCTGTGTTCCCCATTTCCGGCTATTAGACCAGTTTCAGATAATCATTTCGGATATCTTCTAGGAAATGAGATACCAGTAAAAGAGGCTTCTCCTTGTACTATTATGAGTCCCAGATGACTATTTCCAGCCAATGTACACCATTTATTTTAGTATGATTCATCAGAAGTTCGTTTTCCCCATTTTCGGCTACTAGACCAGTTTCGGATCTTCATTTGGGAACTCTTCTACGGAATGAGATACAAATAATAGAGGCTTCTCTTTTTGCTATTTTGACTCCCAGATAACTATTACAAGCCTATTTACTCCATTTTCTTTGTATGATTCATCAGAATTCCGTTTTCCCCATTTTCGTCTAGTAGACGAGTTTCGGATCTTCATTTGGGATATCTTCTAGAAAATGAGATACAAGTAATAGAGGCTTCCCCTTGTACTCTTAAGAGTCCCAGATGACTATTTCCAGCCTATTTACTCCATTTTTATTTGTATGATTCATCATAAGTCCGTTTTCCCCATTTTTGGCTAGTAGACCAGTTTCAGATCTTTTTTTGGGATCTTTTCTACGGAATGCGATACAAGTAATAGAGGCTTCTCCTTGTACTATTATGAGTCCCAGATGAGTACTTCCAGCCTATTTACTCCATTTTTATTTGTATGATTCATCAGAAGTCCATTTTCCCCATTTTCGGCTAGTAGACCAGTTTCGGATCTTCATTTGGGATATCTTCTAGGGAATGAGATACAAGTAATAGAGGCATCCCGTTGTACTATTCAGAGTCCCAGATGACTATTTTCAGCCTACTTACTCCATTTTTATTTGTATGATTCATCAGAAGTCCGTGTTCCCAATTTTCGGCTAGTAGACCAGTTTCAGATCTTTATTTCGGATATCTTCTAGAGAATGAGATACAAGTAATAGAGGCTTCTCTTTGTACTATTATAAGTCCCAGATGACTATTACCAGCCTATTTACTCCATTTTTATTTGTGTGATTCATCAGAAGTCCGTTTTCTGCATTTTCGGCTAGTAGACCAGTTTCATATCTTCATTTCTGATATTTTCTAAGGAATGAGATACAAGTAATAGACGCTTCTCCTTGTACTATATTGTGTCCCAGATGACTATTTCCAGCCTATTTTTCCCATTTTTATTCGTATGATTCATCAGAAGTTCGTTTTCCCAATTTTCGGCTAGTAGACCAGTTTCGGATCTTCATTTGGGAAACTCTTCGACAGAATGAGATACAAGTAATAGAGGCTTCTCTTTGTACTATTATAAGTCCCAGATGACTATTTCCAGCATATTTACTCCATTTTTATTTGTATGGTTCATCATAAGTACGTTTTCCCCGTTTTCAGCTAGTAGACCAGTTTCAGATCTTTATTTGGGATCTCTTCTACGGAATGAGATACAAGTATTAGAGGCTTCTCCTTGAACTATTATGAGTCCCAGATGACTACATCCACCCTATTTACTCCATTTTTATTTGTATAATTCATCAGAAGTCCATTTTCCACATTTTCGGCTAGTAGACCAGTTTTGTATCTTCATTTGGGATATCTTCTAGGGAAAGAGATACAAGTTATAGAGGCTTCTCCTTGTACTATATTGTGTCCCAGATGACTATTTCCAGCCTATTTGTTTCCATTTTTATTTGTATGATTCATCAGAAGTCCGTGTTCCCTATTTTGGGCTAGTAGACCAGTTTCAGATCTTCATTTCGGATATCTTCTAGGGAATGAGATACAAGTAATAGAGGCTTCTATTTGTACTATTATGAGTCCCAGATGACTATTTCCAGCCTATTTACTCCATTTTTATTTGTATGATTCATCAGAAGTCCGTTTTCCGTATTTTCGGCTAGTAGACAAGTTTCGGATCTTTACTTGGGATCTCTTCTACGGAATGAGATACAAGCAATATAGGCTTATATTTGTACTATTATGAGTCCCAGGTGAATATTGCAAGCCTATTTAATCAATTTTTATTTCTATGATTCCTCAGAAGTCCGTTTTTCCCATTTTCGGCTAGTAGACCAGTTTTGGATCTTCATTAGGGATATCTTCTAGGGAATGAGATACAAGTAATAGAGGCTTCTATTTGTACTATTATGAGTCCCAGATGACTATTTCCAGCCTATTTACTACATTTTTATTTGTATGATTCATCAGAAGTCCGTTTTCCCCACTTTCGGCTAGTAGACCAGTTTTGGATTTTTATTTGGGATCTCTTCTACGGAATGAGATACAAGTAATATAGGCTTATATTTGTACTATTATGAGTCCCAGGTGAATATTGCAAACCTATTTAATCAATTTTTATTTCTATGATTCCTCAGAAGTCCGTTTTTCCCATTTTCGGCTAGTAGACCAGTTTCGGATCTTCATTAGGGAAATCTTCTAGGGAATGAGATACAAGTAATAGAGGCTTCAATTTGAACTATTATGAGCCCCGGATGACTATTTCCAGCCAATTTACTCCATTTTTATTTGTATGATTCATCAGAAGTCAGTTTTCCCCATTTTCGGCTTGTATAGTAGTTTCAGATCTTTATTTGAGATCTCTTTTACGGAATGAGATACAAGTAATAGAGGCTTCTCCTTGTACTACTATGAGTCCCAACTGACTATTTCCAGCCTATGTACTCTATGTTTATTTGTATGATTCATCAGAAGTCCGTTTTCCCTATTTTCGGCTAGTAGACCTGTTTCAGATCTTTATTTGGGATATCTTCTAGGGATTTAGATACAAGTAATAGAGGCTTCTCCTAGTACTATTATGAGTCCCATATGACTATTTCAAGCCTATTTACTCCATTTTTATTTGTATTATTCATCAGAATTCCGTGTTCCCCATTTTCGGCTAGTAGACCAGTTTCAGATCTTCATTTCGGATATCTTCTAGGGAATGAGATACAAGTAATAGAGACTTCTCACTGTACTATATTGTGTCCCAGATGACTATTTCCTGCCTATTTTTTCCATTTTTATATGTATGATTCATCAGAAGTCCGTGTTCCCTATTTTCGGCTAGTAGACCAGTTTTATATCTTCATTTTGGATATCTTCTAGGGAATGAGATACAAGTAATAGAGGCTTCTATTTGTACTATTATGAGTCCCGGATGACTATTTCCAGCTTATTTACTCCATTTTTATTTGTATGATTCATCAGAAGTCCGTTTTCCCCATTTTCGGCTAGTAGACCAGTTTCAGATCTTAATTTAGGAACTCTTCTACGGAATGAGATACAAGTAATATAGGCTTATATTTGTACTATTATAAGTCCCAGGTGAATATTGCAAGCCTATTTAATCAATTTTTATTTCTATGATTCCTCAGAAGTCCGTTTTTCCCATTTTCGGCTAGTAGACCAGTTTCGGATCTTCATTAGGGATATCTTCTAGGGAATGAGATACAAGTAATAGAGGCTTCAATTTGTACTATTATGAGCCCCAGATGACTATTTCCAGCTAATTTACTCCATTTTTATTTGTATGATTCATCAGAAGTCAGTTTTCCTCATTTTCGGCTTGTAGAGCAGTTTCAGATCTTTATTTGGGATCTCTTTTACGGAATGAGATAAAAGTAATAGAGGCTTCTCCTTGTACTATTATGAGTCCCAACTGACTATTTCAAGCCTATGTACTCTATGTTTATTTGTATGATTCATCAGAAGTTCGTCTTCCCCATTTCGGCTAGTAGACGAGTTTCAAATCTTCATTTAGGAACACTTCTACGGAATGAGATACAAGTAATAAAGGCTTATCCTTGTACTATTATGAGTCCCAGGTGAATATTGCAAACCTATTTTCGGCTAGTAGACCAGTTCCCCATTTTCGGCTAGTAGACCAGTTTCAGATCTACATTTCGGATATCTTCTAGGGAATGAGATACAAGTAATAGAGGCTTGTCCTAGTACTATTATGAGTCCCACATGACTATTTCAAGCCTATTTACTCCATTTTTATTTGTATTATTCATCAGAATTCCGTGTTCCCCATTTTAGGCTAGTAGACCAGTTTCAGATCTTCATTTCGGATATCTTCTAGGGAATGAGATACAAGTAATAGAGACTTCTCACTGTACTATATTGTGTCCCAGATGACTATTTCCTGCCTATTTTTTCCATTTTTATATGTATGATTCATCAGAAGTTCGTGTTCCCTATTTTCGGCTAGTAGACCAGTTTTATATCTTCATTTTGGATATCTTCTAGGGAATGAGATACAAGTAATAGAGGCTTCTATTTGTACTATTATGAGTCCCGGATGACTATTTCCAGCTTATTTACTCCATTTTTATTTGTATGATTCATCAGAAGTCCGTTTTCCCCATTTTCGGCTAGTAGACCAGTTTCATATCTTAATTTAGGAACTCTTCTACGGAATGAGATACAAGTAATATAGGCTTATATTTGTACTATTATGAGTCCCAGGTGAATATTGCAAGCCTATTTAATCAATTTTTATTTCTATGATTCCTCAGAAGTCCGTTTTTCCCATTTTCGGCTAGTAGACCAGTTTCGGATCTTCATTAGGGATATCTTCTAGGGAATGAGATACAAGTAATAGAGGCTTCTATTTGTACTATTATGAGTCCCAGATGACTATTTCCAGCCTATTTACTACATTTTTATTTGTGTAATTCATCAGAAGTCCGTTTTCCCCACTTTCGGCTAGTAGACCAGTTTTGGATTTTTATTTGGGATCTCTTCTACGGAATGAGATACAAGTAATATAGGCTTATATTTGTACTATTATGAGTCCCAGGTGAATATTGCAAGCCTATTTAATCAATTTTTATTTCTATGATTCCTCAGAAGTCCGTTTTTCCCATTTTCGGCTAGTAGACCAGTTTCGGATCTTCATTAGGGATATCTTCTAGGGAATGAGATACAAGTAATAGAGGCTTCAATTTGAACTATTATGAGCCCCAGATGACTATTTCCAGCCAATTTACTCCATTTTTATTTGTATGATTCATCAGAAGTCAGTTTTCCCCATTTTCGGCTTGTATAGTAGTTTCAGATCTTTATTTGAGATCTCTTTTACGGAATGAGATACAAGTAATAGAGGCTTCTCCTTGTACTACTATGAGTCCCAACTGACTATTTCCAGCCTATGTACTCTATGTTTATTTGTATGATTCATCAGAAGTCCGTTTTCCCTATTTTCGGCTAGTAGACCTGTTTCAGATCTTTATTTGGGATATCTTCTAGGGATTTAGATACAAGTAATAGAGGCTTCTCCTAGTACTATTATGAGTCCCATATGACTATTTCAAGCCTATTTACTCCATTTTTATTTGTATTATTCATCAGAATTCCGTGTTCCCCATTTTCGGCTAGTAGACCAGTTTCAGATCTTCATTTCGGATATCTTCTAGGGAATGAGATACAAGTAATAGAGACTTCTCACTGTACTATATTGTGTCCCAGATGACTATTTCCTGCCTATTTTTTCCATTTTTATATGTATGATTCATCAGAAGTCCGTGTTCCCTATTTTCGGCTAGTAGACCAGTTTTATATCTTCATTTTGGATATCTTCTAGGGAATGAGATACAAGTAATAGAGGCTTCTATTTGTACTATTATGAGTCCCGGATGACTATTTCCAGCTTATTTACTCCATTTTTATTTGTATGATTTATCAGAAGTCCGTTTTCCCCATTTTCGGCTAGTAGACCAGTTTCAGATCTTAATTTAGGAACTCTTCTACGGAATGAGATACAAGTAATATAGGCTTATATTTGTACTATTATGAGTCCCAAGTGAATATTGCAAGCCTATTTAATCAATTTTTATTTCTATGATTCCTCAGAAGTCCGTTTTTCCCATTTTCGGCTAGTAGACCAGTTTCGGATCTTCATTAGGGATATCTTCTAGGGAATGAGATACAAGTAATAGAGGCTTCAATTTGTACTATTATGAGCCCCAGATGACTATTTCCAGCTAATTTACTCCATTTTTATTTGTATGATTCATCAGAAGTCAGTTTTCCCCATTTTCGGCTTGTAGAGCAGTTTCAGATCTTTATTTCGGATCTCTTTTACGGAATGAGATACAAGTAATAGAGGCTTCTCCTTGTACTATTATGAGTCCCAACTGACTATTTCAAGCCTATGTACTCTATGTTTATTTGTATGATTCATCAGAAGTCCGTCTTCCCCATTTCGGCTAGTAGACGAGTTTCAAATCTTCATTTAGGAACACTTCTACGGAATGAGATACAAGTAATAAAGGCTTATCCTTGTACTATTATGAGTCCCAGGTGAATATTGCAAACCTATTTTCGGCTAGTAGACCAGTTCCCCATTTTCGGCTAGTAGACCAGTTTCAGATCTACATTTCGGATATCTTCTAGGGAATGAGATACAAGTAATAGAGGCTTGTCCTAGTACTATTATGAGTCCCACATGACTATTTCAAGCCTATTTACTCCATTTTTATTTGTATTATTCATCAGAATTCCGTGTTCCCCATTTTAGGCTAGTAGACCAGTTTCAGATCTTCATTTCGGATATCTTCTAGGGAATGAGATACAAGTAATAGAGACTTCTCACTGTACTATATTGTGTCCCAGATGACTATTTCCTGCCTATTTTTTCCATTTTTATATGTATGATTCATCAGAAGTTCGTGTTCCCTATTTTCGGCTAGTAGACCAGTTTTATATCTTCATTTTGGATATCTTCTAGGGAATGAGATACAAGTAATAGAGGCTTCTATTTGTACTATTATGAGTGCCGGATGACTATTTCCAGCTTATTTACTCCATTTTTATTTGTATGATTCATCAGAAGTCCGTTTTCCCCATTTTCGGCTAGTAGACCAGTTTCATATCTTAATTTAGGAACTCTTCTACGGAATGAGATACAAGTAATATAGGCTTATATTTGTACTATTATGAGTCCCAGGTGAATATTGCAAGCCTATTTAATCAATTTTTATTTCTATGATTCCTCAGAAGTCCGTTTTTCCCATTTTCGGCTAGTAGACCAGTTTCGGATCTTCTTTAGGGATATCTTCTAGGGATTGAGATACAAGTAATAGAGGCTTCAATTTGTACTATTATGAGCCCCAGATGACTATTTCCAGCCAATTTACTCCATTTTTATTTGTATGATTCATCAGAAGTCAGTTTTCCCCATTTTCGGTTTGTATAGTAGTTTCAGATCTTTATTTGGGATCTCTTTTACGGAATGAGATACAAGAAATAGAGGCTTCTCCTTGTACTATTATGAGTCCCAACTGACTATTTCCAGCCTATGTACTCTATGTTTATTTGTATGATTCATCAGATGTCCGTTTTCCCTATTTTCGGCTAGTAGACCTGTTTCAGATCTTTATTTGGGATATCTTCTAGGGATTTAGATACAAGTAATAGAGGCTTCTCCTAGTACTATTATTTGTCCCATATGACTATTTCAAGCCTATTTACTCCATTTTTATTTGTATGATTCATCAGAATTCCGTTTTCCCCATTTTCGGCTATTAGACCAGTTTCAGATAATCATTTCGGATATCTTCTAGGAAATGAGATACCAGTAATAGAGGCTTCTCCTTGTACTATTATGAGTCCCAGATGACTATTTCCAGCCAATGTACACCATTTATTTTAGTATGATTCATCAGAAGTTCGTTTTCCCCATTTTCGGCTACTAGACCAGTTTCGGATCTTCATTTGGGAACTCTTCTACGGAATGAGATACAAATAATAGAGGCTTCTCTTTTTGCTATTTTGACTCCCAGATAACTATTACAAGCCTATTTACTCCATTTTCTTTGTATTATTCATCAGAATTCCGTGTTCCCCATTTTCGTCTAGTAGACCAGTTTCAGATCTTCATTTCGGATATCTTCTAGGGAATGAGATACAAGTAATAGAGACTTCTCACTGTACTATATTGTGTCTCAGATGACTATTTCCTGCCTATTTTTTCCATTTTTATATGTATGATTCATCAGAAGTCCGTGTTCCCTATTTTCGGCTAGTAGACCAGTTTTATATCTTCATTTTGGATATCTTCTAGGGAATGAGATACAAGTAATAGAGGCTTCTATTTGTACTATTATGAGTCCCGGATGACTATTTCCAGCTTATTTACTCCATTTTTATTTGTATGATTCATCAGAAGTCCGTTTTCCCCATTTTCGGCTAGTAGACCAGTTTCAGATCTTAATTTAGGAACTCTTCTACGGAAATAGATACAAGTAATATAGGCTTATATTTGTACTATTATGAGTCCCAGGTGAATATTGCAAGCCTATTTAATCAATTTTTATTTCTATGATTCCTCAGAAGTCCGTTTTTCCCATTTTCGGCTAGTAGACCAGTTTCGGATCTTCATTAGGGATATCTTCTAGGGAATGAGATACAAGTAATAGAGGCTTCAATTTGTACTATTATGAGCCCCAGATGACTATTTCCAGCTAATTTACTCCATTTTTATTTGTATGATTCATCAGAAGTCAGTTTTCCCCATTTTCGGCTTGTAGAGCAGTTTCAGATCTTTATTTGGGATCTCTTTTACGGAATGAGATACAAGTAATAGAGGCTTCTCCTTGTACTATTATGAGTCCCAACTGACTATTTCAAGCCTATGTACTCTATGTTTATTTGTATGATTCATCAGAAGTCCGTCTTCCCCATTTCGGCTAGTAGACGAGTTTCAAATCTTCATTTAGGAACACTTCTACGGAATGAGATACAAGTAATAAAGGCTTATCCTTGTACTATTATGAGTCCCAGGTGAATATTGCAAACCTATTTACTCTATTTTCTTCGTATGATTCATCAGAAGTCCGTGTTTCCCATTTTTGGCTAGTAGACCAGTTTCGGATCTTCATTTGGGATATCTTCTAGGGAATGAGATACAAGTAATAGAGGCTTCCCCTTGTACTATTAGGAGTCCTAGATGACTATTTCCAGTATATTTACTCCATTTTTATTTGTATGATTCATTAGAAATCTGTGTTCCCCATTTCCGGCTATTAGACCAGTTTCAGATAATCATTTTCGGATATCTTCTAGGAAATGAGATACCAGTAATAGAGGCTTCTCCTTGTACTATTATGAGTCCCAGATGACTATTTCCAGCCAATGTACACCATTTATTTTAGTATGATTCATCAGAAGTTCGTTTTCCCCATTTTCGGCTACTAGACCAGTTTCGGATCTTCATTTGGGAACTCTTCTATGGAATGAGATACAAATAATAGAGGCTTCTCTTTTTGCTATTTTGACTCCCAGATAACTATTACAAGCCTATTTACTCCATTTTCTTTGTATGATTCATCAGAATTCCGTTTTCCCCATTTTTGTCTAGTAGACGAGTTTCGGATCTTCATTTGGGATATCTTCTAGAAAATGAGATACAAGTAATAGAGGCTTCCCCTTGTACTATTAAGAGTCCCATATGACTATTTCCAGCCTATTTACTCCATTTTTATTTGTATGATTCATCATAAGTCCGTTTTCCCCATTTTTGGCTAGTAGACCAGTTTCAGATCTTTTTTTGGGATCTTTTCTACAGAATGCGATACAAGTAATAGAGGCTTCTCCTTGTACTATTATGAGTCCCAGATGAGTACTTCCAGCCTATTTACTCCATTTTTATTTGTATGATTCATCAGAAGTCCATTTTCCCTATTTTCGGCTAGTAGACCAGTTTCGGATCTTCATCTGGGAACACTTCGACGGAATGAAACACAAGTAATAAAGGCTTCTCTTTTTACTTTTGTGAGTCCCAGATGACTATTTCAATCCTATTTACTCCACTTTCTTAGTATTATTCATCAGATGTCCGTTTTCCCGATTTTCAGCAAGTAGACCAGTTTCGGATCTTCATTTGGGATATCTTCTAGGGAATGAGATACAAGTAATAGAGGCTTCCCCTTGTACTATTAAGAGTCTCAGATGACTATCTCCAGCCTATTTACTCCATTTTTATTTGTATGATTCATCAGAGGTCTGTGTTCCCCATTTTCGGCTAGTAGACCAGTTTCAGATCTACATTTCGGATATCTTCTAGGGAATGAGATACAAGTAATAGAGGCTTCTCCTAGTACTATTATGAGTCCCATATGACTATTTCAAGCCTATTTACTCCATTTTTATTTGTATTATTCATCAGAATTCCGTGTTCCCCATTTTAGGCTAGTAGACCAGTTTCAGATCTTCATTTCGGATATGTTTTAGGGAATGAGATACAAGTAATAGAGACTTCTCACTGTACTATATTGTGTCCCAGATGACTATTTCCTGCCTATTTTTTCCATTTTTATATGTATGATTCATCAGAAGTTCGTGTTCCCTATTTTCGGCTAGTAGACCAGTTTTATATCTTCATTTTGGATATCTTCTAGGGAATGAGATACAAGTAATAGAGGCTTCTATTTGTACTATTATGAGTCCCGGATGACTATTTCCAGCTTATTTACTCCATTTTTATTTGTATGATTCATCAGTAGTCCGTTTTCCCCATTTTCGGCTAGTAGACCAGTTTCATATCTTAATTTAGGAACTCTTCTACGGAATGAGATACAAGTAATATAGGCTTATATTTGTACTATTATGAGTCCCAGGTGAATATTTCAAGCCTATTTAATCAATTTTTATTTCTATGATTCCTCAGAAGTCCGTTTTTCCCATTTTCGGCTAGTAGACCAGTTTCGGATCTTCATTAGGGATATCTTCTAGGGAATGAGATACAAGTAATAGAGGCTTCAATTTGTACTATTATGAGCCCCAGATGACTATTTCCAGCCAATTTACTCCATTTTTATTTGTATGATTCATCAGAAGTCAGTTTTCCCTATTTTCGGCTTGTAGAGCAGTTTCAGATCTTTATTTGGGATCTCTTTTACGGAATGAGATACAAGTAATAGAGGCTTCTCCTTGTACTATTATGAGTCCCAACTGACTATTTCCAGCCTATGTACTCTATGTTTATTTGTATGATTCATCAGAAGTCCGTCTTCCCCATTTCGGCTAGAAGACGAGTTTCAAATCTTCATTTAGGAACACTTCTACGGAATGAGATACAAGTAATAAAGGCTTATCCTTGTACTATTATGAGTCCCAGGTGAATATTGCAAACCTATTTACTCTATTTTCTTCGTATGATTCATCAGAAGTCCGTTTTCCCCATTTTCGGCTAGTAGACCAGTTTCAGATCTTCATTTCGGATATCTTCTAGGGAATGAGATACAAGTAATAGAGACTTCTCACTGTACTATATTGTGTCCCAGATGACTATTTCCTGCCTATTTTCTCCATTTTTATATGTATGATTCATCAGAAGTCCGTGTTCCCTATTTTCGGCTAGTAGACCAGTTTTATATCTTCATTTTGGATATCTTCTAGGGAATGAGATACAAGTAATAGAGGCTTCTATTTGTACTATTATGAGTCCCGGATGACTATTTCCAGCTTATTTACTCCATTTTTATTTGTATGATTCATCAGAAGTCCGTTTTCCCCATTTTTGGCTAGTAGACCAGTTTCAGATCTTAATTTAGGAACTCTTCTACGGAATGAGATACAAGTAATATAGGCTTATATTTGTACTATTATGAGTCCCAGGTGAATATTGCAAGCCTATTTAATCAATTTTTATTTCTATGATTCCTCAGAAGTCCGTTTTTCCCATTTTCGGCTAGTAGACCAGTTTCGGATCTTCATTAGGGATATCTTCTAGGGAATGAGATACAAGTAATAGAGGCTTCAATTTGTACTATTATGAGCCCCAGATGACTATTTCCAGCTAATTTACTCCATTTTTATTTGTATGATTCATCAGAAGTCAGTTTTCCCCATTTTCGGCTTGTAGAGCAGTTTCAGATCTTTATTTGGGATCTCTTTTACGGAATGAGATACAAGTAATAGAGGCTTCTCCTTGTACTATTATGAGTCCCAACTGACTATTTCCAGCCTATGTACTCTATGTTTATTTGTATGATTCATCAGAAGTCTGTCTTCCCCATTTCGGCTAGTAGACGAGTTTCAAATCTTCATTTAGGAACACTTCTACGGAATGAGATACAAGTAATAAAGGCTTATCCTTGTACTATTATGAGTCCCAGGTGAATATTGCAAACCTATTTACTCTATTTTCTTCGTATGATTCATCAGAAGTCCGTTTTTCCCATTTTTGGCTAGTAGACCAGTTTCGGATCTTCATTTGGGATATCTTCTAGGGAATGAGATACAAGTAATAGAGGCTTCCCCTTGTACTATTAGGAGTCCTAGATGACTATTTCCAGAATATTTACTCCATTTTTATTTGTATGATTCATCAGAAATCTGTGTTCCCCATTTCCGGCTATTAGACCAGATTCAGATAATCATTTCGGATATCTTCTAGGAAATGAGATACCAGTAATAGAGGCTTCTCCTTGTACTATTATGAGTCCCAGATGACTATTTCCAGCCAATGTACACCATTTATTATAGTATGATTCATCAGAAATTCGTTTTCCCCATTTTCGGCTACTAGACCAGTTTTGGATCTTCATTTGGGAACTCTTCTGCGGAATGAGATACAAATAATAGAGGCTTCTCTTTTTGCTATTTTGACTCCCAGATAACTATTACAAGCCTATTTACTTCATTTTCTTTGTATGATTCATCAGAATTCCGTTTTCCCCATTTTTGTCTAGTAGACGAGTTTCGGATCTTCATTTGGGATATCTTCTAGAAAATGAGATACAAGTAATAGAGGCTTCCCCTTGTACTATTAAGAGTCCCAGATGACTATTTCCAGCCTATTTACTCCATTTTTATTTGTATGATTCATCATAAGTCCGTTTTCCCCATTTTTGGCTAATAGACCAGTTTCAGATCTTTTTTTGGGATCTTTTCTACAGAATGCGATACAAGTAATAGAGGCTTCTCCTTGTACTATTATGAGTCCCAGATGAGTACTTCCAGCCTATTTACTCCATTTTTATTTGTATGATTCATCAGAAGTCCATTTTCCCTATTTTCGGCTAGTAGACCAGTTTCTGATCTTCATCTGGGAACACTTCGACGGAATGAGACACAAGTAATAAAGGCTTCTCTTTTTACTTTTGTGAGTCCCAGATGACTATTTCAATCCTATTTACTCCACTTTCTTAGTATGATTCATCAGATGTCCGTTTTCCCCATTTTCAGCAAGTAGACCAGTTTCAGATCTTCATTTGGGATATCTTCTAGGGAATGAGATACAAGTAATAGAGGCTTCCCCTTGTACTATTAAGAGTCCCAGATGACTATCTCCAGCCTATTTACTCCATTTTTATTTGTATGATTCATCAGAGGTCCGTGTTCCCCATTTTCGGCTAGTAGACCAGTTTCAGATCTACATTTCGGATATCTTCTAGGGAATGAGATACAAGTAATAGAGGCTTCCCATTGTACTATTATGAGTCCTAGATGACTATTTCTAGCCTATTTACTCCAGTTTTATTTGTGTGATTCATCAGAAGTCCGTGTTCCCCAATCTCGGCTAGTAGACCAATTTCAGATCTTCATTTCGGATATCTTTTAGGGAATGAGATACAAGTAATATAGGCTTCTCCTTGTACAATTATGAGTCCCAGATGACTATTTCCAGCAAATTTACTCCATTTTTATTTGTATTATTCATCAGAAGTCCGTTTTCCCCATTTTCGGCTAGTAGACCAGTTTCAGATCTTCATTTAGGAACACTTCTAGGGAACGATATACAAGTAATAGAGGCTTATATTTGTACTATTATGAGTCCCAGGTGATTGTTGCAAACCTATTTAATCCATTTTTATTTGTATGATTCCTCAGAAGTCTGTGTTCCTCATTTTCGGCTAGTAGAGCAGTTTCAGATCTTCATTTTGGATATCTTCTAGGGAATGAGAAACAAGTAGTAGAGGCTTCACTTTGCACTATTATGAGTCCCAGATGACTATTTCCAGTGTATTTACTCCATTTTTATTTGTATGATTCATCAGAAGTCCGTTTTCTCCATTTTCGACTAGTAGACCAGTTTCGGATCTTTATTTGGGTTCTCTTTTACGGAATGAGATACAAGAAATAGAGGCTTATCTTTGTACTAATATGAGTCCCAGGTGATTACTGCAAACCTACTTAATCCATTTTTATTTGTATGATTCATAAGAAGTCCGTTTTCCCCATTTTTGGCTAGTAAACCAGTTTCGGATCTTCATTTGGGATATCTTCTAGGGAATGAGATACAAGTAATAGAGGCTTCCCGTTGTACTATTAAGAGTCCCAGATGACTATTTCCAGCCTACTTACTCCATTTTTATGTGTATGATTCATCAGAAGTCCGTGTTCCCAATTTTTGGCTAGTAGACCAGTTTCAGATCTTTATTTCGGATATCTTCTAGAGAATGAGATACAAGTAATAGAGGCTTCTCTTTGTACTATTATAAGTCCCAGATGACTATTACCAGCCTATTTACTCCATTTTTATTTGTGTGATTCATCAGAAGTCCGTTTTCCGCATTTTCGGCTAGTAGATCAGTTTCAGATCTTCATTTCTGATATTTTCTAAGGAATGAGATACAAGTAATAGACGCTTCTCCTTGTACTATATTGTGTCCCAGATGACTATTTCCAGCCTATTTTCCCATTTTTATTCGTATGATTCATCAGAAGTCCGTTTTCCACATTTTCGGCTAGTAGACCAGTTTCGGATCTTCATTTGGGAAACTCTTCGACAGAATGAGATACAAGTAATAGAGGCTTCTCTTTGTACTATTATAAGTCCCAGATGACTATTTCCAGCATATTTACTCCATTTTTATTTGTATGGTTCATCATAAGTACGTTTTCCCCATTTTCAGCTAGTAGACCAATTTCAGATCTTTATTTGGGATCTCTTCTACGGAATGAGATACAAGTATTAGAGGCTTCTCCTTGAACTATTATGAGTCCCAGATGACTACATCCACCCTATTTACTCCATTTTTATTTATATAATTCATCAGAAGTCCATTTTCCACATTTTCGGCTAGTAGACCAGTTTTGTATCTTCATTTGGGATATCTTCTAGGGAATGAGATACAAGTTATAGAGGCTTCTCCTTGTACTATATTGTGTCCCAGATGACTATTTCCAGACTATTTGTTTCCATTTTTATTTGTATGATTCATCAGAAGTCTGTGTTCCCTATTTTGGGCTAGTAGACCAGTTTCAGATCTTCATTTCGGATATCTTCTAGGGAATGAGATACAAGTAATAGAGGCTTCTATTTGTACTATTATGAGTCCCAGATGACTATTTCCAGCCTATTTACTCCATTTTATTTGTATGATTCATCAGAAGTCCGTTTTCCGCATTTTCGGCTAGTAGACCAGTTTCAGATCTTTATTTGGGATCTCTTCTACAGAATGAGATACAAGCAATATAGGCTTCTCCTGGTACTATTATGAGTCCCAGATGACTATTTCCAGCCTATTTACTCTATTTTATTTGTATCATTTATCAGAAGTCAGTTTTCCCTATTTTCGGCTAGCAGACCAGTTTCAGGTCTTCATTTAGGAACTCTTCTACGGAATGACATAAAAGTAATAGAGGCTTATCTTTGTACTATTATGAGTCCCAGGTGAATATTGCAAACTTATTTAATCCATTTTTATTTGTATGATTCCTCAGAAGTCCGTTTTCCTCATTTTCGGCTAGTAGACCAGTTTTGGATCTTCATTTGGGATATCTTCTAGGGAATAAGATACAAGTATCAGAGGTTTCACTTTGTGCTATTTTGAGTCCCAAATGACTATTTCAAGCCTATTTACTCCATTTCTTTGTATGATTCATCAGAAGTCCGTTTTCCCCATTTTCGGCAAGTAACCCTGTTTCAGATCTTTATTTGGGATATCTTCTAGGGATTTAGATACAAGTAATAGAGGCTTCTCCTAGTACTATTATGAGTCCCATATGACTATTTCCAGTCTATTTACTCCATTTTTATTTGTATTATTCATCAGAATTCCGTATTCCCCATTTTCGGCTAGTAGACCAGTTTCAGATCTTCATTTCGGATATCTTCTAGGGAATGAGATACAAGTAATAGAGACTTCTCACTGTACTATATTGTGTCCCAGATGACTATTTCCAGCCTATTTTTTCCATTTTTATTTGTATGATTCATCAGAAGTTTGTGTTCCCTATTTTCGGTTAGTAGACCAGTTTTAGATCTTCATTTTGGATATCTTCTAGGGAATGAGATACAAGTAATAGAGGCTTCTATTTGTACTATTATGAGTCCCAGATGACTATTTCCAGCCTATTTACTCCATTTTTATTTGTATGATTCATCAGAAGTCCGTTTTCCCCACTTTCGGCTAGTAGACCAGTTTCAGATCTTCATTTAGCAACTCTTCTATGGAGTGAGATACAAGTAATATAGGCCTCTCATTGTACTATTATGAGTCTCAGATGACTATTTCCAGCCTATTTACTCCAATTTTCTTTGTATTATTCATCAGAAGTCTGTTTTCCCCATTTTCGGCTAGTAGACCAGTTTCAGATCTTCATTTAGCAACTCTTCTACGGAATGAGATACAAGTAATATAGGCTTATATTTGTACGATTATGAGTCCCAGGTGAATATTGCAAGCCTATTTAATCAATTTTTATTTGTATGATTCCTCAGAAGTCCGTTTTTCCCATTTTCGGCTAGTAGACCAGTTTCGGATCTTCATTAGGGATATCTTCTAGGGAATGAGATACAAGTAATAGAGGCTTCAATTTGTACTATTATGAGCCCCAGCTGACTATTTCCAGCCAAATTACTCCATTTTTATTTGTACAATTCATCAGAAGTCAGTTTTCCCCATTTTCGGCTTGTAGAGCAGTTTCAGATCTTTATTTGGGATCTCTTTTACGGAATGAGATACAAGTAATAGAGGCTTCTCCTTGTACTATTATGAGTCCCAAATGACTATTTCCAGCCTATATACTCTATTTTTATTTGTATTATTCATCAGAAGTCCGTCTTCCCCATTTCGGCTAGTAGATGAGTTTCAGATCTTTATTTAGGAACACTTCTACGGAATGAGATACAAGTAATAAAGGCATATCCTTGTACTATTATGAGTCCCAGGTGAATATTGCAAACCTATTTACTCTATTTTCTTCGTATGATTCATCAGAAGTGCGTTTTTCCCATTTTCGACTAGTATACCAGTTTCGGATCTTCATTAGGGATATCTTCTAGGGACTGAGCTACAAGTAATAGAGGCTTCCCCTTGTACTATTATGAGTCCTAGATGACTATTTCCAGCATATTTACTCCATTTTTATTTGTATGATTCATCAGAAATCTGTGTTCCCCATTTCTAGCTATTAGACCAGTTTCAGATAATCATTTCGGATATCTTCTAGGAAATGAGATACCAGTAATAGAGGCTTCTCCTTGTACTATTATGAGTCCCAGATGCCTATTTCCAGGCAATGTACTCCATTTATTTTAGTATGATTCATCAGAAGTTCGTTTTCCCCATTTTCGGCTACTAAACCAGTTTCGGATCTTCATTTGGGAACTCTTCTACGGAATGAGATACAAATAATAGAGGCTTCTCTTTTTGCTATTTTGAGTCCCAGATAACAATTTCAAGCCTATTTACTCCATTTTCTTTGTATGATTCATCAGAATTCCGTTTTCCCCATTTTCGTCTAGTAGACGAATTTCAGATCTTCATTTGGGATATCTTCTAGGGAATGAGATACAAGTAATAGAGGCTTCCCCTTGTACTATTAAGAGTCCCAGATGACTATTTCCAGCCTATTTACTCCATTTTTATTTGTATGATTCATCATAAGTCCGTTTTCCCCATTTTTGGCTAGTAGACCAGTTTCAGATCTTTTTTTGGGATCTTTTCTACGGAATGCGATACATGTAATAGAGGCTTCTCCTTGTACTATTATGAGTCCCAGATGAGTACTTCCAGCCTATTTACTCCATTTTTATTTGTATGATTCATCAGAAGTCCATTTTACCCATTTTCGGCTAGTAGACCAGTTTCAGATCTTCATTTGGGAACTCTTCGACGGAATGAGACACAAGTAATAAAGGCTTCTCTTTGTACTTTTGTGAGTCCCAGATGACTATTTCAAGCCTATTTACTCTATTTTTTTTGTATGATTCATCAGATGTCCGTTTTCCCCATTTTCAGCAAGTAGACCAGTCTCGGATCTTCATTTGGGATATCTTCTAGGGAATGAGATACAAGTAATAGAGGCTTCTCTTTGTATTATTATGAGTCCTAGATGATTATTTCCACCCTATTTACTCCATTTTTATTTGTATGATTCATCAGAAGACTGTTTTCCCTATTTTTGGCTAGTAGACCAGTTTCAGATCGTTATTTGGGATCTCTTCTACGGAATGAGATACAAGTAATAGAGGCTTCTCCTTGTACTACTATGAGTCGCAGCCTATTTACTCCATTGTTATTTGTATGATTCATCAGAAGTCCGTTTTCCCCATTTTCGGCTAGTAGACCAGTTTCGGATCTTCATTTGGGATATCTTCTTGGGAATGAGATAGAAGTAATAGAGGCTTCCCATTGTACTATTATGAGTCCTAGATGACTATTTCTAGCCTATTTACTCCAGTTTTATTTGTGTGATTCATCAGAAGTCCGTGTTCCCCAATTTCGGCTAGTAGACCAATTTCAGATCTTCATTACGGATATCTTCTAGGGAAAGAGATACAAGTAATATAGGCTTCTCGTTGTACTATTATGAGTCCCAGATGCCTATTTAATCCATTTTTATTTGTATGATTCCTCAGAAATCTGTGTTCCTCATTTTCGGCTAGTAGAGCAGTTTCAGATCTTCATTTTGGATATCTTCTAGGGAATGAGAAACAAGTAATAGAGGCTTCACTTTGTACTATTATGAGTCCCATATGACTATTTCCAGCCTATTTACTCCATTTTTATTTGTATGATTCATCAGAAGTCCGTTTTCCCCATTTTCGACTAGTAGACCAGTTTCGGATCTTTATTTGGGATCTCTTTTACGGAACGAGATACAAGTAAAGAGGCTTATCTTTGTACTATTATGAGTCCCATGTGATTATTGCAAACCTATTTAATGCATTTTTATTTGTATGATTCCTCAGAAGTCTGTGTTCCTCATTTTCGGCTAGTAGAGCAGTTTCAGATCTTCATTTTGGATATCTTCTAGGGGATAAGAAACAAGTAATAAAGGCTTCTCCTTGTACTATTATGAGTCCCAGATGACTATTTCCAGCTTATTTACTCCATTTTTATTTGTATGATTCATTAGAAGTCCGTTTTCCCCATTTTTGGCTAGTAGACCAGTTTCAGATCTTCATTTAGGAACTCTTCTACGGAATAAGATTCAAGTAATAGAGGCTTCTCTTTTTGCTATTTTGAGTCCCAGATGACTATTACAAGCTTATTTACTCCATTTCTTTGTATGATTCATCAGAAGTCCGTTTTCCCCATTTTCGGCTAATAGACCAGTGTCGGATCTTCATTTGGGATATCTTCTATGGATTCAGATACAAGTAATAGAAGCTTCTCCGTGTACTATTATGAGTCCCAGATGACTATTTCCTGCCTATTTACTCCATTTTTGTTTCTATTATTCATCAGAAGTCCTTGTACCCCATTTTCGGCTAGTAAACCAGTTTCAGATCTTCATTTAGGAACTCTTCGACGGAATGAGATACAATTAATGGAGGCTAATATTTGTACTATTATGAGTCCCAGGTGAATATTGCAAGCCTATTTACTCCATTTTTATTTGTATGATTCATCAGAAGTCCATTTTCCCCATTTTCGGCTAGTATACCGGTTTTAGATCTTCATTTATGAACTCTTCTACGGAATGAGATACAAGTAATAGAGGCTTATCTTTGTACTATTATAAGTCCCAGGTGAATATTGCAAGCCTATTTAATCCATTTTGATTTGTATTATTCATCAGAAGTTTGTGTTCCCCATTTTCGGCTAGTATACCAGTTTCAGATCTTCATTTCGGATATCTTCTAGGGAATGGGAAACAAGTAATAAAGGCTCCTATTTTTACTATTATGTGTCGCAGATGACTATTTTCAGCCTATTTACTCCATTTTTATTTGTATGATTCATTAGAGGTCCGTTTTCCCCATTTTCGGCTAGTAGACCAGTTTCGGATCTTCATTTGGGATATCTTCTTGGGAATGAGATACAAGTTATAAAGGCTTATCTTTGTACTATTATGAATCCCATATGACTATTTCCAGCCTATTTCCTCTATTTTTATTTGTATGATTCATCAGAAGTTCGTTTTCCCCATTTTCGGCTAGTAGACCAGTTTCGGATCTTCATTTGGGATATCTTACAGGGAATGAGATACAAGTAATAGAGGCTTCCCATTGTACTATTATGAGTCCTAGATGACTATTTCTAGCCTATTTACTCCATTTTTATTTGTGTGATTCATCAGAAGTCCGTGTTCCCCAATCTCGGCTAGTAGACCAATTTCAGATCTTCATTTCGGATATCTTCTAGGGAATGAGATACAAGTAATATAGGCTTCTCCTTGTACTATTATGAGTCCCAGATGACTATTTCCAGTAAATTTACTCCATTTTTACTTGTATTATTCATCAGAAGTCCGTTTTCCCCATTTTCAGCTAGTAGACCAGTTTCAGATCTTCAATTAGGAAAGCTTCTGCGGAACAAGAAACAAGTAATAGAGGCTTATATTTGTTCTCTTATGAGTCCCAGGTGATTATTGCAAACCTATTTAATCCATTTTTATTTGTATGATTCCTCAGAAGTCTGTGTTCCTCATTTTCGGCTAGTAGAGCAGTTTCAGATCTTCATTTTGGATATCTTCTAGGGAATGAGAAACAGATGACTATTTCCAGCGTATTTACTCCATTTTTATTATTATGATTCATCAGAAGTCCGTTTTCTCCATTTTCGACTAGTAAACCAGTTTCAGATCTTTATTTGGGTTCTCTTTTACGGAATGAGATACAAGTAATAGAGGCTTATCTTTGTACTATTATGAGTCCCAGGTGATTACTGCAAACCTATTTAATCCATTTTTATTTGTATGATTCATCAGAAGTCCGTTTTCCCATTTTCGGCTAGTAGACCAGTTTCAGATCTTCATTTGGGATATCTTCTAGGGAATGAGATACAAGTAATAGAGGCTTCTCGTTGTACTATTAAGAGTCCAAGATGACTATTTCCAGCCTATTTACTCCATTTTTATTTGTATGATTCATCAGAAGTCCGTGTTCCCAATTTTCGACTAGTAGACCAGTTTCAGATCTTTATTTCGGATATCTTCTAGAGAATGAGATACAAGTAATATAGGCTTCTCTTTGTACTATTATAAGTCCCAGATGACTATTACCAGCCTATTTACTCCATTTTTATTTGTATGATTCATCAGAAGTCCGTTTTCCCCATTTTTGGCTAGTAGACCAGTTTCAGATCTTCATTTCTGATATTTTCTAAGGAATGAGATACAAGTAATAGACGCTTCTCCTTGTCCTATATTGTGTCCCAGATGACTATTTCCAGCCTATTTTTCCCATTTTTATTCGTATGATTCATCAGAAGTCCGTTTTCCCCATTTTCGGCTAGTAGACCAGTTTCGGATCTTCATTTGGGAACTCTTCGACAGAACGAGATACAAGTAATAGAGGCTTCTCTTTGTACTATTATAAGTCCCAGATGACTATTTCCAGCATATTTACTCTATTTTTATTTGTATGATTCATCAGAAGTCCATTTTCCACATTTTCGGCTACGGAATGATCTACAAGTATTAGAGGCTTCTCCTTGAACTATTATGAGTCCCAGATGACTACATCCACCCTATTTACTCCATTTTTATTTGTATGATTCATCAGAAGTCCATTTTCCACATTTTCGGCTAGTAGACCAGTTTTGTATCTTCATTTGGGATATCTTCTAGGGAATGAGATACAAGTTATAGAGGCTTCTCCTTGTACTATATTGTGTCACAGATGACTATTTCTAGCCTATTTTTTTCCATTTTTATTTGTATGATTCATCAGAAGTCCGTGTTCCCTATTTTGGGCTAGTAGACCAGTTTCAGATCTTCATTTCGGATATATTCTAGGGAATGAGATACAAGTAATAGAGGCTTCTATTTGTACTATTATAAGTCCCAGATGACTATTTCCAGCCTATTTACTCCATTTTTATTTGTATGATTCATCAGAAGTCCGTTTTCCGCATTTTCGGCTAGTAGACCAGTTTCCGATCTTTATTTGGGATCTCTTCTACGGAATGAGATACATGCAATATAGGCTTCTCCTTGTACTATTATGAGTCCCAGATGACTATTTCCAGCATATTTACTCTATTTTTATTTGTATTATTCATCAGAAGTCTGTTTTCCCTATTTTCGGCTAGTAGACCAGTTTCAGATCTTCATTTAGGAACTTTTCTACGGAATGAGATACAAGTAATATAGGCTTATATTTGTACTATTATGAGTCCCAGGTGAATATTGCAAGCCTATTTAATCAATTTTTATTTGTATGATTCCTCAGAAGTCCGTTTTTCCCATTTTTGGCTAGTAGACCAGTTTCGGATCTTCATTAGAGATATCTTCTAGGGAATGAGATACAAGTAATAAAGGCTTCACTTTGTACTATTATGAGCCCCAGATGACTATTTCCAGCCTATGTACTCTATTTTTATGTGTATGATTCATCAGAAGTCTGTCTTCCCCATTTCGGCTAGTAGACGAGTTTCAGATCTTCATTTAGGAACACTTCTACGGAATGAGATACAAGTAATAAAGGCTTATCCTTGTACTATTATGAGTCCCAGGTGAATATTGCAAACCTATTTACCCTATTTTCTTCGTATGATTCATCAGAAGTCCGTTTTTTTCCCTTTTTCGGCTAGTAGACTTGTTTCGGATCTTCATTTGGGATATCTTCTAGGGAATGAGATACAAGTAATAGAGGCTTCCCCTTGTACTATTATGAGTCCTAGATGACTATTTCCAGCATATTTACTCCAATTTTATTTGTATGATTCATCAGAAATCTGTGTTCCCCATTTCCGGCTATTAGACCAGTTTCAGATAATCCTTTCGGATATCTTCTAGGAAATGAGAAACCAGTAATAGAGGCTTCTCCTTGTACTATTATGAGTCACAGATGACTATTTCCAGCCAATGTACTCCATTTATTTTGGTATGATTAATCAGAAGTTCGTTTTCCCCATTTTCGGCTACTAGACCAGTTTCGGATCTTCATTTAGGAACTCTTCTACGGAATGAGATACAAATAATAGAGGCTTCTCTTTTTGCTATTTTGAGTCCCAGATAACTATTTCAAGCCTATTTACTCCATTTTCTTTGTATGATTCATCAGAATTCCGTTTTCCCCATTTTCGTCTAGTAGACGAGTTTCAGATCTTCATTTGGGATATCTTCTAGGGAATGAGATACAAGTAATAGAGGCTTCCCCTTGTACTATTAAGAGTCCCAGATGACTATTTGCAGCCTAGTTACTCCATTTTTATTTGTATGATTCATCATAAGTCCGTGTTCCCAATTTTCGACTAGTAGACCAGTTTCAGATCTTTATTTCGGATATCTTCTAGAGAATGAGATACAAGTAATAGAGGCTTCTCTTTGTACTATTATAAGTCCCAGATGACTATTACCAGCCTATTTACTCCATTTTTATTTGTATGATTCATCAGAAGTCCGTTTTCTCCATTTTTGGCTAGTAGACCAGTTTCAGATCTTCATTTCTGATATTTTCTAAGGAATGAGATACAAGTAATAGACGCTTCTCCTTGTCCTATATTGTGTCCCAGATGACTATTTCCAGCCTATTTTTCCCATTTTTATTCGTATGATTCATCAGAAGTCCGTTTTCCCCATTTTCGGCTAGTAGACCAGTTTCGGATCTTCATTTGGGAACTCTTCGACAGAACGAGATACAAGTAATAGAGGCTTCTCTTTGTACTATTATAAGTCCCAGATGACTATTTCCAGCATATTTACTCTATTTTTATTTGTATGATTCATCAGAAGTCCATTTTCCACATTTTCGGCTACGGAATGATCTACAAGTATTAGAGGCTTCTCCTTTAACTATTATGAGTCCCAGATGACTACATCCACCCTATTTACTCCATTTTTATTTGTATGATTCATCAGAAGTCCATTTTCCACATTTTCGGCTAGTAGACCAGTTTTGTATCTTCATTTGGGATATCTTCTAGGGAATGAGATACAAGTTATAGAGGCTTCTCCTTGTACTATATTGTGTCACAGATGACTATTTCTAGCCTATTTTTTTTCCATTTTTATTTGTATGATTCATCAGAAGTCCGTGTTCCCTATTTTGGGCTAGTAGACCAGTTTCAGATCTTCATTTCGGATATATTCTAGGGAATGAGATACAAGTAATAGAGGCTTCTATTTGTACTATTATAAGTCCCAGATGACTATTTCCAGCCTATTTACTCCATTTTTTATTTGTATGATTCATCAGAAGTCCGTTTTCCGCATTTTCGGCTAGTAGACCAGTTTCCGATCTTTATTTGGGATCTCTTCTACGGAATGAGATACATGCAATATAGGCTTCTCCTTGTACTATTATGAGTCCCAGATGACTATTTCCAGCATATTTACTCTATTTTTATTTGTATTATTCATCAGAAGTCTGTTTTCCCTATTTTCGGCTAGTAGACCAGTTTCAGATCTTCATTTAGGAACTTTTCTACGGAATGAGATACAAGTAATATAGGCTTATATTTGTACTATTATGAGTCCCAGGTGAATATTGCAAGCCTATTTAATCAATTTTTATTTGTATGATTCCTCAGAAGTCCGTTTTTCCCATTTTTGGCTAGTAGACCAGTTTCGGATCTTCATTAGAGATATCTTCTAGGGAATGAGATACAAGTAATAAAGGCTTCACTTTGTACTATTATGAGCCCCAGATGACTATTTCCAGCCTATGTACTCTATTTTTATGTGTATGATTCATCAGAAGTCTGTCTTCCCCATTTCGGCTAGTAGACGAGTTTCAGATCTTCATTTAGGAACACTTCTACGGAATGAGATACAAGTAATAAAGGCTTATCCTTGTACTATTATGAGTCCCAGGTGAATATTGCAAACCTATTTACCCTATTTTCTTCGTATGATTCATCAGAAGTCCGTTTTTCCCTTTTTCGGCTAGTAGACTTGTTTCGGATCTTCATTTGGGATATCTTCTAGGGAATGAGATACAAGTAATAGAGGCTTCCCCTTGTACTATTATGAGTCCTAGATGACTATTTCCAGCATATTTACTCCAATTTTATTTGTATGATTCATCAGAAATCTGTGTTCCCCATTTCCGGCTATTAGACCAGTTTCAGATAATCCTTTCGGATATCTTCTAGGAAATGAGAAACCAGTAATAGAGGCTTCTCCTTGTACTATTATGAGTCACAGATGACTATTTCCAGCCAATGTACTCCATTTATTTTGGTATGATTAATCAGAAGTTCGTTTTCCCCATTTTCGGCTACTAGACCAGTTTCGGATCTTCATTTAGGAACTCTTCTACGGAATGAGATACAAATAATAGAGGCTTCTCTTTTTGCTATTTTGAGTCCCAGATAACTATTTCAAGCCTATTTACTCCATTTTCTTTGTATGATTCATCAGAATTCCGTTTTCCCCATTTTCGTCTAGTAGACGAGTTTCAGATCTTCATTTGGGATATCTTCTAGGGAATGAGATACAAGTAATAGAGGCTTCCCCTTGTACTATTAAGAGTCCCAGATGACTATTTGCAGCCTAGTTACTCCATTTTTATTTGTATGATTCATCATAAGTCCGTTTTCCCCATTTTTGGCTAGTAGACCAGTTTCAGATCTTTTTAGGGATCTTTTCTACGGAATGCGATACAAGTAATAGAGGCTTCTCCTTGTACTATTATGAGTCCCAGATGAGTACTTCCAGCCTATTTACTCCATTTTTATTTGTATGACTCATCAGAGGTCCGTGTTCCCCATTTTCGGCTAGTATACCAGTTTCAGATCTACATTTCGGATATCTTCTAGGGAATGAGATACATGTAATAGAGGCTTCTCTTTGTATTTTAATGAGTCCCAGATGACTATTTCCACCCTATTTACTCCATTTTAATTTGTATGATTCATCAGAAGACTGTTTTCCCCATTTTTGGCTAGTAGACCAGTTCCATATCTTTATTTGAGATATCTTCTACGGAATGAGATACAAGTAATAGAGGCTTCTCCTTGTACTACTATGAGTCGCAGATGACTATTTCCAGCCTATTTACTCCATTGCTATTTGTATGATTCATCAGAAGTCCGTTTTCCCCATTTTCGGCTAGTAGACCAGTTTCGGATCTTCATTTGGGATATCTTCTAGGGAATGAGATACAAGTAATAGAGGCTTCCCATTGTACTATTATGAGTCGTAGATGACTATTTCTAGCCTATTTATTCCAGTTTTATTTGTGTGATTCATCAGAAGTCCATGTTCCCCAATTTTGGCTAGTAGACCAATTTCAGATCTTCATTTCGGATATCTTCTAGGGAATGAGATACAAGTAATATAGGCTTCTCCTTGTACTATTATGAGTCCCAGATTACTATTTCCAGCAAATTTACTCCATTTTTATTTGTATTATTCATCAGAAGTCCGTTTTCCCCATTTTCGGCTAGTAGACCAGTTTCAGATCTTCATTTAGGAACTCTCCTACGGAATGAGATACAAGTAATATAGGCTTATATTTGTACTATTATGAGTCCCATGTGAATATTGCAAGCCTATTTAATCAATTTTTATTTGTATGATTCCTCAGAAGTACGTTTTTCCCATTTTCGGCTAGTAGACCAGTTTCAGATCTTCATTAGGGATATCTTCTAGGGATTGAGATACATGTAATAGAGGCTTCAATTTGTACTATTATGAGCCCCAGATGACTATTTCCAGCCAATTTACTCCATTTTTATTTGTATGATTCATCAGAAGTCAGTTTTCCCCATTTTCGGCTTGTAGAGCAGTTTCAGATCTTTATTTGGGATCTCTTTTACGAAATGAGATACAAGTAATAGAGGCTTCTCCTTGTACTATTATAAGTCCCAACTAACTATTTCCAGCCTATGTACTCTATTTTTATTTGTATGATTCATCAGAAGTCTGTCTTCCCCATTTCGGCTAGTAGACGAGTTTCAGATCTTCATTTAGGAACACTTCTACGGAATGAGATACAAGTAATAAAGGCTTATCCTTGTACTATTATGAGTCCCAGGTGAATATTGCAAACCTATTTACTCTATTTTGATTCATCAGAAGTCCGTTTTTCCCATTTTCGGCTAGTAGACCAGTTTCGGATCTTCATTTTGGATATCTTCTAGGGAATGAGATACAAGTAATAGAGGCTTCCCCTTGTACTATTATGAGTCCTAGATGACTATTTCCAGCATATTTACTCCATTTTTATTTGTATGATTCATCAGAAATCTGTGTTCCCCATTTCCGGCTATTAGACCAGTTTCAGATAATCATTTCGGATATCTTCTAGGAAATGAGATACCAGTAATAGAGGCTTCTCCTTGTACTATTATGAGTCCCAGATGACTATTTCCAGCCAATGTACTCCATTTATTTTAGTATGATTCATCAGAAGTTCGTTTTCCCCATTTTCGGCTACTAGACCAGTTTTGGATCTTCATTTGGGAACTCTTCTGCGGAATGAGATACAAATAATAGAGGTTTCTCTTTTTGTATTTTGAGTCCCAGATAACTATTTCGAGTCTATTTACTCCATTTTCTTTGTATGATTCATCAGAATTCCATTTTCCCCATTTTCGTCTAGTAGACGAGTTTCAGATCTTCATTTGGGATATCTTCTAGGGAATGAGATACAAGTAATAGAGGCTTCCCCTTGTACTATTAAGAGTCCCAGATGACTATTTCCAGCCTATTTACTCCATTTTTATTTGTATGATTCATCATAAGTCCGTTTTCCCCATTTTTGGCTAGTAGACCAGTTTCAGATCTTTTTTTGGGATCTTTTCTACGGAATGCGATACAAGTAATTGAGGCATCTCCTTGTACTATTATGAGTCCCAGATGGCTCTTTCCCACCTATTTACTCCATTTTTGTTTGTATTATTCATCAGAAGTCCGTGTACCCCATTTTCGGTTAGTAGACCAGTTTCAGATCTTCATTTAGGAACTCTTCGACGGAATGAGATACAAGTAATGGAGGCTAATATTTGTAATATTATGAGTCCCAGGTGAATATTGCAAGCCTATTTACTCCATTTTTATTTGTATGATTCATCAGAAGTCCGTTTTCCCTATTTTCGGCTAGTAGACCGGTTTTTGATCTTCATTTATGAACTCTTCTACGGAATGAGATACAAGTGATAGAGGCTTATCTTTGTACTATTATGAGTCCCAGGTGAATATTGCAAGCCTATTTAATCCATTTTGAATTGTATTATTCATCAGAAGTTTGTGTTCCCCATTTTCGACTAGTATACCAGTTTCAGATCTTCATTTTGGATATCTTCTAGGGAATGAGATACAAGTAATAGAGGCTTCCCCTTGTACTACTATGAGTCCTAGATGACAATTTCCAGCCTATTTACACCATTTTTATTTGTATGATTCATCAGAAGTCTGTGTTCCCCATTTTTGGCTATTAGACCAGTTTCAGATCTTCATTTCGGATATCTTCTAGGGAATGAGAAACAAGTAATAGAGGCTTCTATTTTTACTATTATGTGTCGCAGATGACTATTTTCAGCCTATTTACTCCATTTTTATTTGTATGATTCATCAGAGGTCCGTTTTCCCCATTTTCGGCTAGTAGACCAGTTTCGGATCATCATTTGGGATATCTTCTTGGGAATGAGATACAAGTAATAAAGGCTTATATTTGTACTATTATGAATCCCAGATGACTATTTCCAGCCTGTTTCCTCTATTTTTATTTGTATGATTCATCAGAAGTTCGTTTTCCCCATTTTCGGCTAGTAGACCAGTTTCGGATCTTCATTTGGGATATCTTCTAGGGAATGAGATACAAGTAACAGAGGCTTCCCATTGTACTATTATGAGTCCTAGATGACTATTTCTAGCCTATTTACTCCATTTTTATTTGTGTGATTCATCAGAAATCCGTGTTCCCCAATCTCGGCTAGTAGACCAATTTCAGATATTCATTTCGGATATCTTCTAGGGAATGAGATACAAGTAATATAGGCTTCTCCTTGTACTATTATGAGTCTCAGATGAATATTTCCAGCAAATTTACTCCATTTTTATTTGTATCATTCATCAGAAGTCCGTTTTCCCCATTTTCGGCTAGTAGACCAGTTTCAAATCTTCATTTAGGAACACTTCAACAGAACGAGAAACAAGTAATATAGGCTTATATTTGTACTATTATGAGTCCCAGGTGATTATTGCAAACCTATTTAATCCATTTTTATTTGTATGATTACTCAGAAGTCTGTGTTCCTCATTTTCGGCTAGTAGAGCAGTTTCAGATCTTCATTTTGGATATCTTCTAGGGAATGAGAAACAAGTAATAGAGGCTTCACTTTGCACTATTATGAGTCCCAGATGACTATTTGCAGCTTATTTACTCCATTTTTATTTGTATGATTCATCAGAAGTCTGTTTTCTCCATTTTCAACTAGTAGACCAGTTTCGGATCTTTATTTGGGTTCTCTTTTACGGAATGAGATACAAGTAATAGAGGCTTATCTTTGTACTATTATGAGTCCCAGATGACTATTAACAGCCTATTTACTCCATTTTTATTTGTATGATTCATCAGAAGTCCGTTTTCCTCATTTTCGGCTAGTAGACCAGTTTCAGATCTTCATTTCTGATATTTTTTAAGGAATGAGTTACAAGTAATAGACGCATCTCCTTGTACTATATTGTGTCCCAGATGACTATTTCCAGCCTATTTTTCCCATTTTTATTCGTATGATTCATCAGAAGGCCATTTTCCCCATTTTCGGCTAGTAGACAAGTTTCGGATCTTTATTTGGGAACTCTTCGACAGAATGAGATACAAGTAATATAGGCTTCTATTTGTACTATTATAAGTCCCAGATGACTATTTCCAGCATATTTACTCCATTTTTATTTGTATGATTCATGAGAAGTCCATTTTCCACATTTTCGGGTACGGAATGAGATACAAGTATTACAGGCTTCTCCTTGAACTATTATGAGTCCCAGATGACTACATCCACCCTATTTACTCCATTGTATGATTCATAAGAAGTCTTATTTCCACATTTCCGGCTAGTAGACCAGTTTTGTATCTTCATTTGGGATATCTTCTAGGGAATGAGATACAAGTTATAGAGGCTTCTCCTTGTACTATATTGTGTCCCAGATGACTATTTCCAGCCTATTTTTTTCGATTTTTATTTGTATGATTCATCAGAAGTCCGTGTTCCCTATTTTGGGCTAGTAGACCAGTTTCAGATCTTCATTTCGGATATCTTCTAGGGAATGAGATACAAGTAATAGAGGCTTCTATTTGTACTATTATGAGTCCCAGATGACTATTTCCAGCCTATTTACTCCATTTATTTTTGTATGATTCATCAGAAGTTCGTTTTCCCCATTTTCGGCTACTAGACCAGTTTCGGATCTTCATTTGGGAACTCGTCTACGGAATGAGATACAAATAATAGAGGCTTCTCTTTTTGCTATTTTGAGTCCCAGATAACTATTTCAAGCCTATTTACTCCATTTTCTTTGTATGATTCATCAGAATTCCGTTTTCCCCATTTTTGTCTAGTAGACGAGTTTCGGATCTTCATTTGGGATATCTTCTAGGGAATGAGATACAAATAATAGAGGCTTCCCCTTGTACTATTAAGAGTCCCAGATGACTATTTCCATCCTATTTACTCCATTTTTATTTGTATGATTCATCATAAGTCCGTTTTCCCCATTTTTGGCTAGTAGACGAGTTTCAGATCTTTTTTTGGGATCTTTTCTACGGAATGCGATACAAGTAATAGAGGCTTCTCCTTGTACTATTATGAATCCCAGATGAGTACTTCCAGCCTATTTACTCCATTTTTATTTTTATTATTCATCAGAAGTCCATTTTCCCCATTTTCGGCTAGTAGACCAGTTTCGGATCTTCATTTGGGAGCTCTTCGACGGAATGAGACACAAGTAATAAAGGCTTCTCTTTTTACTTTTGTGAGTCCCAGATGACTATTTCAAGCCTATTTACTCCATTTTTTTGTATGATTCAACAGATGTCCGCTTTCCCTATTTTCAGCAAGTAGACCAGTTTCGGATCTTCATTTGGGATATCTTCTAGGGAATGAGATACAAGTAATAGAGGCTTCCCCTTGTACTATTAAGAGTCCCAGATGACTATTTTCGGCCTATTTACTCCATTTTTATTTGTGTGATTCATCAGAAATCCGTGTTCCCCAATCTAGGCTAGTAGACCAATTTCAGATATTCATTTCGGATATCTTCTAGGGAATGAGATACAAGTAATATAGGCTTCTCCTTGTACTATTATGAGTCCCAGATGAATATTTCCAGCAAATTTACTCCATTTTTATTTGTATCATTCATCAGAATTCTGTGTTCCCCATTTTCGGCTAGTAGACAAGTTTCAGATCTACATTTCGGATATCTTCTAGGGAATGAGATACAAGTAATAGAGACTTCTCACTGTATTATATTGTGTCCCAGATGACTATTTCCAGCCTATTTTTTCCATTTTTATTTGTATGATTCATCAGAAGTCCGTGTTCCCTATTTTCGGCTAGTAGACCAGTTTTAGATCTTCATTTTGGATATCTTCTAGGGAATGAGATACAAGTAATAGAGGCTTCTATTTGTACTATTATGAGTCCCAGATGACTGTTTCCAGCCTATTTACTCCATTTTTATTTGTATGATTCATCAGAAGTCCGTTTTCCCCATTTTCGGCTAGTAGACCAGTTTTGGATTTTTATTTGGGATCTCTTCTACGGAATGAGATACAAGTAATAGAGGCCTCTCATTGTACTATTATGAGTCCCAAATGACTATTTCCAGCCTATTTACTCCAATTTTATTTGTATTATTCATCAGAAGTCTGTTTTCCCCATTTTCGGCTAGTAGACCAGTTTCAGATCTTCATTTAGGAACTCTTCTACGGAATGAGATACAAGTAAAATAGGATTATATTTGTACTATTATGAGTCCCAGGTGAATATTTCAAGCCTATTTAATCAATTTTTATTTGTATGATTCCTCAGAAGTCCGTTTTTCTCATTTTTGGCTAGTAGACCAGTTTCGGATCTTCATTAGGGATATCTTCTAGGGAATGAGATACAAGTAATAGAGGCTTCACTTTGTACTATTATGAGCCCCAGATGACTATTTCCAGCCAATTTACCCCATTTTTATTTGAATGATTCATGAGAAGTCAGTTTTCCCCATTTTCGGCTTGTAGAGCAGTTTCAGATCTTTATTTGGGATCTCTTTTACGGAATGAGATACAAGTAATAGAGGCTTCTCCTTGTACTATTATGAGTCCCAACTGACTATTTCCAGCCTATGTACTCTATTTTTTATTTGTATGATTCATCAGAAGTCCATCTTCTCCATTTCGGCTAGTAGACGAGTTTCGGATCTTCATTTAGGAACACTTCTACGGAATGAGATACAAGTAATAAAGGCTTATCCTTGTACTATTATGAGTCTCAGGTGAATATTTCAAACCTATTTACTCTATTTTCTTCGTATGATTCATCAGAAGTCCATTTTTCCCATTTTCGGCTAGTAGACCAGTTTCGGATCTTCATTTGGGATATCTTCTAGGGAATGAGATACAAGTAATAGAGGCTTCCCCTTGTACTATTATGAGTCCTAGATGACTATTTCGAACCTATTTACTCCATTTTTATTTTTGTGATTCATCAAAAATCTGTGTTCCCCATTTCCGGCAATTAGACCAGTTTCAGATAATCATTTCGGATATCTTCTAGGAAATGAGATTACAGTAATAGAGGCTTCTCCTTGTACTATTATGAGTCCCAGATGATTATTTTCAGCCAATGTACTCCATTTATTTTAGTATGATTCTTCAGAAGTTCGTTTTCCCCATTTTCGGCTACTAGACCAGTTTCAGATCTTCATTTGGGAACTCTTCTACGGAATGAGATACAAATAATAAAGGCTTCTCTTTTTGCTATTTTTGAGTCCCAGATAACTATTTCAAGCCTATTTACTCCATTTTCTTTGTATGATTCATCAGAATTCCGTTTTCCCCATTTTTGACTAGTATACCAGTTTCGGATCTTTATTTGGGATCTCTTGTACGGAATGAGATACAAGTAATAGAGGCTTATCCTTGTACTATTATGAGTCCCAGGTGACTATTGCAAGCCTATTTACTCCATTTTCTTCGTATGATTCATCAGAAGTCCGTTTTTCCTATTTTTTGCTAGTACACCAGTTTCGGATCCTCATTTGGGATATCTTCTAGGGAATAAGATACAAGTAATAGAGGCTTCGCCTAGTTCTATTATGAGTCCTAGATGACTATTTTCAGCCTATTTACTCCATTTTTATTTGTATGATTCATTAGAAGTCTGTGTTCCCCGTTTTCGGTTATTAGACCAGTTTCAGATCTTCATTTGGGATAACTTCTAGGGAATGAGATACAAGTAGTATAGGCTTCTCCTTGTATTCCAGCCGATGTAATCCATTTTTATTTGTATGATTCATGAGATGTCCGTTTTCCCCCATTTTCGGCTATTAGACCAATTTCAGATCTTCATATATGAACTCTTCTACGGAATGAGATACAAGTAATAGAGGCTAATCTTTGTAATATTATGAGTCCCAGGTGAATATTGCAAGCCTATTTAAACCATTTTTATTTGTATGATACTTCAGAAGTCCGTTATCCCCATTTTCGGCTAGTAGACCTGTTACAGATCTTCATTTAGGAACTTTTCTACAGAATGAGATACAAGTAATAGAGGCTTATATTTGTACTATTATGAGTCCCAAGTGACTATTGGAAGCCTATTTAATCCATTTTTATTTGTATTATTCATCAGAAGTTTGTGTTCCCCAATTTCGGCTAGTATACCAGTTTTAGATCTTCATTTCGAATATCTTCTAGGGAATGAGATACAAGTATTAAAGGCTTCTCCTTGTACTATTATGAGTCCCAGATGACAATTTCTAGCCTATTTTTCCATTTTTATCTGTATGATTCATCAGAGGTCCGTTTTCCCCATTTTCGGCTAGTAGACCAGTTTTGGATCTTCTTTTTGGAACTCTTATACGCAATGAGATACAAGTAATGGAGGCTTATATTTGTACTATTTTGAGTCCCAGGTGAATATTGCAAGCCTATTTACTCCATTTTTATTTGTATGATTCATTAGAAATCCGTTTTCCCCATTTTTGGCTAGTAGACCAGTTTCATATCGTCATTTATGAACTCTTCTACGGAATGAGATACAAGTAATAGAGGCCTATATTTGTACTATTATGAGTCCCAGATGAATATTGGAAGCATATTTAATCCATTTTTATTTGTATTATTCATCAGAAGTCCGTGTTCCCCATTTTCGCCTAGTACACCAGTTTCGGATCTTTATTTGGGATCTCTTCTACGGATTGAGATACAATCAAAAGAGGCTTCTCCTTGTACTATAATGAGTCCCAGATTACTATTTTTAGAATATTTACCCCATTTTTATTTGTATGATTCAACAGAAATCCGTGTTCCCCTTTTTCAGCTACTAGACCAATTTCAGATATTCATTTCCAATATCTTCTTGGGAATGAGATAAAAATATTAGAGGCTTATCCTTGTACTATTATAAGTCCCAGATGACTTTTTCCAGCCTATTCACTCCATTTTTATTTGTATGATTCATCAGAAGTCCGTTTTCCCCATTTTCGGCTAGTAGACCAGTTTCAGATCTTCATTTCGGATATCTTCTAGGGAATGAGATACAAGTAATAGAGGCTTCTATTTTTACTATTATGTGTCGCAGATGACTATTTCCAGCCTATTTACTCCATTTTTATTTGTATGATTCATCAGAGGTCCGTTTTCCCCATTTTCGGCTAGTAGACCAGTTTTGGATCTTCATTTCGGATATCTTCTGGAGAATGAGACAAAATTAATAGAGGCTTCTATTTTTACTATTATGTGTCGCAGATGACTATTTCCAGCCTATTTACTCCATTTTTATTTGTATGATTCATCAGAGGTCCGTTTTCCCTATTTTCGGCTAGTAGACCAGTTTTGGATGTTCATTTAGGAACTCTTCTACGCAATGATATACAAGTAATGGAGGCTTATATTTATACTATTATGAGTCCCAGGTGAATATTGCAAGCCTATTTACTCCATTTTTATTTGTATGATTCATCAGAAGTCCATTTTCCCCATTTTGGGCTAGTAGACCAGTTTCATATCTACATTTATGAACTCTTCTACGGAATGAAATACAAGTAATAGAGGGTTATATTTGTACTATTATGAGTCCCAGATGAATATTGGAAGCCTATTTAATCCATTTTTATTTGTATTATTCATCAGGAGTCCGTGTTCCCCATTTTCGGCTAGTAGACCAGTTCTCTATTTGGGATCTCTTCTACGGATTGAGATACAAGCAAAAGAGGCTTCTCCTTGTACAATTATGAGTCCCAGATTACTATTTTTAGAATATTTACTCCATTTTTATTTGTATGATTCATCAGAAGTCCGTGTTCCCCTTTTTCAGCTAGTAGACCAATTTCAGATCTTCATTTCCAATATCTAATAGGGAATGAGATACAAGTATTAGAGGCTTCTCCTTGTACTATTATGAGTCCCAGATGACTATTTCCAGCCTATTCACTCCGTTTTTATTTGTATAATTTTTCAGAAGCCCGTTTTCCCCATTTTCGGCTAGTAGACCAGTTTCGGATCTTTATTTAGGATCTCTTCTATGGAATGAGGTACAAGCAATAGAGGCTTATGTTTGTACTATTATGAGTCCCAGATTACTATTTCCAGTCTAGTTACTCCATTTTTATTTGTATGATTCATCAGAAGTCCGTTTTCCCCATTTTCGGCTAGTAGACCAGTTTCGGATCTTCATTTAGGAACTCTTCTACGGAATGAGATACAAGTAATAGAGGCTTACATTTGTACTATTATGAGTCCCAGGTAAATATTGCATGACTATTTAATCTCTTTTTATTTGTATGATTACTCAGAAGTCCGTTTTCCCCATTTTGGGCTAGTAGACCAGTTTCAGATTTTCATTTGGGATATCTTCTAGGGAATGAGATACAAGTAATAGAGGCTTCACTTTGTACTATTATGAGTCCCAGATGACTATTTACAGCCTATTTACTCCATTTTTATTTGTATGATTCATCTGAAGTCTGTTTTCCCCATTTTCGGCTAGTAGACCAGTTTTGGATCTTTATTTGGGATCTCTTTTACGGAATGCGATACAAGTAATAGAGGCTTCTCCTTGTACTATTAGGAGTCCCAGATGACTATTTCCAGCATATTTACTCTATTTTTATTTGTATGATTCATCAGAAGTCTGTTTTCCCCATTTTCGGCTAGTAGACCAGTTTCGGATCTTCATTTAGGAACACTTCTACGGAAGGAGATACAAGTAATATAGGCTTATCCTTGTACTATTATGAGTCCCAGGTGACTATTGCAAGCCTATTTAGTCCATTTCCTTCGTAGGATTCATCAGAAGTCGTTTTTTTTTTTCCCTTTTTCGGGTAGTAGACAAGTTTCAGATCTTCATTTGGGATATCTTCTAGGGAATGAGATACAAGTAATAGAGCCTTATCTTTGTACTATTATGAGTCCCAGGTGACTATTGGAAGCCTATTTATTCCATTTTTATTTGTTTTATTCATCAGAAGTCCGTGTTCCCTATTTTTGGATAGTAGACCAATTTCAGATCTTCATTTTCAATATCTTCTTGGGAATGAGATACAAGTATAAGAGGCTTCTCCTTGTACTATTATAAGTCCCAGATGACTTTTTCCAGCCTATTTACTCCATTTTTATTTGTATGATTCATCAGAAGTCCGTTTTCCCCATTTTCGGCTAGTAGACCAGTTTCAGATCTTCATTTCGGATATCTTCTAGGGAATGAGATACAAGTAATAGAGGCTTCTATTTTTACTATTATGTGTCGCAGATGACTATTTCCAGCCTATTTACTCCATTTTTATTTGTATGATTCATCAGAGGTCCGTTTTCCCCATTTTCGGCTAGTAGACCAGTTTTGGATCTTCATTTCGGATATCTTCTGGGGAATGAGATAAAATGAATAGAGGCTTCTATTTTTACTATTATGTGTCGCAGATGACTATTTCCAGCCTATTTACTCCATTTTTATTTGTATGATTCATCAGAGGTCCGTTTTCCCTATTTTCGGCTAGTAGACCAGTTTTGGATCTTCATTTAGGAACTCTTCTATGCAATGATATACAAGTAATGGAGGCTTATATTTATACTATTATGAGTTCCAGGTGAATATTGCAAGCCTATTTACTCCATTTTTATTTGTATGATTCATCAGAAGTCCATTTTCCCCATTTTGGGCTAGTAGACCAGTTTCATATCTTCATTTATGAACTCTTCTACGGAATGAAATACAAGTAATAGAGGGTTATATTTGTACTATTATGAGTCCCAGATGAGTATTGGAAGCCTATTTAATCTATTTTTATTTGTATTATTCATCAGGAGTCCGTGTTCCCCATTTTCGGCTAGTAGACCAGTTCTCTATTTGGGATCTCTTCTACGGATTGAGATACAAGCAAAAGAGGCTTCTCCTTGTACAATTATGAGTCCCAGATTACTATTTTTAGAATATTTACTCCATTTTTATTTGTATGATTCATCAGAAGTCCGTGTTCCCCTTTTTCAGCTAGTAGACCAATTTCAGATCTTCATTTCCAATATCTAATAGGGAATGAGATACTAGTATTAGAGGCTTCTCCTTGTACTATTATGAGTCCCAGATGACTATTTCCAGCCTATTCACTCCGTTTTTATTTGTATAATTTTTCAGAAGCCCGTTTTCCCCATTTTCGGCTAGTAGACCAGTTTCGGATCTTTATTTAGGATCTCTTCTATGGAATGAGGTACAAGCAATAGAGGCTTATGTTTGTACTATTATGAGTCCCAGATTACTATTTCCAGTCTAGTTACTCCATTTTTATTTGTATGATTCATCAGAAGTCCGTTTTCCCCATTTTCGGCTAGTAGACCAGTTTCGGATCTTCATTTAGGAACTCTTCTACGGAATGAGATACAAGTAATAGAGGCTTACATTTGTACTATTATGAGTCCCAGGTAAATATTGCATGACTATTTAATCTCTTTTTATTTGTATGATTACTCAGAAGTCCGTTTTCCCCATTTTGGGCTAGTAGACCAGTTTCAGATTTTCATTTGGGATATCTTCTAGGGAATGAGATACAAGTAATAGAGGCTTCACTTTGTACTATTATGAGTCCCAGATGACTATTTACAGCCTATTTACTCCATTTTTATTTGTATGATTCATCTGAAGTCTGTTTTCCCCATTTTCGGCTAGTAGACCAGTTTTGGATCTTTATTTGGGATCTCTTTTACGGAATGCGATACAAGTAATAGAGGCTTCTCCTTGTACTATTAGGAGTCCCAGATGACTATTTCCAGCATATTTACTCTATTTTTATTTGTATGATTCATCAGAAGTCTGTTTTTCCCCATTTTCGGCTAGTAGACCAGTTTCGGATCTTCATTTAGGAACACTTCTACGGAAGGAGATACAAGTAATATAGGCTTATCCTTGTACTATTATGAGTCCCAGGTGACTATTGCAAGCCTATTTAGTCCATTTCCTTCGTAGGATTCATCAGAAGTCCGTTTTTCCCTTTTTCGGGTAGTAGACAAGTTTCAGATCTTCATTTGGGATATCTTCTAGGGAATGAGATACAAGTAATAGAGGCTTATCTTTGTACTATTATGAGTCCCAGGTGACTATTGGAAGCCTATTTATTCCATTTTTATTTGTATTATTCATCAGAAGTCCGTGTTCCCTATTTTCGGATAGTAGACCAATTTCAGATCTTCATTTTCAATATCTTCTTGGGAATGAGATACAAGTATAAGAGGCTTCTCCTTGTACTATTATAAGTCCCAGATGACTTTTTCCAGCCTATTTACTCCATTTTTATTTGTATGATTCATCAGAAGTCCGTTTTCCCCATTTTCGGCTAGTAGACCAGTTTCAGATCTTCATTTCGGATATCTTCTAGGGAATGAGATACAAGTAATAGAGGCTTCTATTTTTACTATTATGTGTCGCAGATGACTATTTCCAGCCTATTTACTCCATTTTTATTTGTATGATTCATCTGAGGTCTGTTTTCCCCATTTTCGGCTAGTAGACCAGTTTTGGATCTTCATTTCGGATATCTTCTGGGGAATGAGATAAAATGAATAGAGGCTTCTATTTTTACTATTATGTGTCGCAGATGACTATTTCCAGCCTATTTACTCCATTTTTATTTGTATGATTCATCAGAGGTCCGTTTTCCCTATTTTCGGCTAGTAGACCAGTTTTGGATCTTCATTTAGGAACTCTTCTACGCAATGATATACAAGTAATGGAGGCTTATATTTATACTATTATGAGTCCCAGGTGAATATTGCAAGCCTATTTACTCCATTTTTATTTGTATGATTCATCAGAAGTCCATTTTCCCCATTTTGGGCTAGTAGACCAGTTTCATATCTTCATTTATGAACTCTTCTACGGAATGAAATACAAGTAATAGAGGGTTATATTTGTACTATTATGAGTCCCAGATGAATATTGGAAGCCTATTTAATCCATTTTTATTTGTATTATTCATCAGGAGTCCGTGTTCCCCATTTTCGGCTAGTAGACCAGTTCTCTATTTGGGATCTCTTCTACGGATTGAGATACAAGCAAAAGAGGCTTCTCCTTGTACAATTATGAGTCCCAGATTACTATTTTTAGAATATTTACTCCATTTTTATTTGTATGATTCATCAGAAGTCCGTGTTCCCCTTTTTCAGCTAGTAGACCAATTTCAGATCTTCATTTCCAATATCTAATAGGGAATGAGATACAAGTATTAGAGGCTTCTCCTTGTACTATTATGAGTCCCAGATGACTATTTCCAGCCTATTCACTCCGTTTTTATTTGTATAATTTTTCAGAAGCCCGTTTTCCCCATTTTCGGCTAGTAGACCAGTTTCAGATCTTTATTTAGGATCTCTTCTATGGAATGAGGTACAAGCAATAGAGGCTTATGTTTGTACTATTATGAGTCCCAGATTACTATTTCCAGTCTAGTTACTCCATTTTTATTTGTATGATTCATCAGAAGTCTGTTTTCCCTATTTTCGGCTAGTAGACCAGTTTCGGATCTTCTTTTAGGAACTCTTCTACGGAATGAGATACAAGTAATAGAGGCTTACATTTGTACTATTATGAGTCACAGGTAAATATTGCATGACTATTTAATCCATTTTTATTTGTATAATTACTCAGAAGTCCGTTTTCCCCATTTTGGGCTAGTAGACCAGTTTCGGATCTTCATTTGGGTATCTTCTAGGGAATGAGATACAAGTAATAGAGGCTTCACTTTGTACTATTATGAGTCCCAGATGACTATTTACAGCCTATTTACTCCATTTTTATTTGGATGATTCATCAGAAGTCCGTTATCCCCATTTTTGGCTAGTAGACCAGTTTCTGATCTTTATTGGGGATCTCTTCTACGGAATGAGATACAAGAAATAGAGGCTTCTCCTTGTACTATGATGAGTCCCAGATGACAATTTCCAGCCTATTTACTCCATTTTTATTTGTATGATTCATCAGAAGTCCCTGTTCCCCATTTTCAGCTAAAAGACCAATTTTAGATCTTCATTTCCAATATCTTCTAGGGAATGTGATGCAAGTTTTAGAAGCTTCTCCTTATACTAGTATAAGTCCCATATGACTATTTCCAGCTTATTTACTCCATTTTTATTTGTATGATTCATCAGAAGTCCGTGTTCCCCATTTTCGGCTAGTAGACCAGTTTCAGATCTTCATTTCGGATATCTTCTTGGGAATGAGATACAAGTAATAGATGCTTCTCCTTGTACTATAATGTGTCCCAGATGACTAATTACAGCCTATTTTTCCATTTTTATTTGTATGATTCATCAGAAGTACGTGTTCCCTGTTTTCGGCTAGTAGACCAGTTTCAGATCTTCATTTCGGATATCTTCTAGGGAATGAGATACAAGTAATAGAGGCTTCTATTTTTACTATTATGTGTCGCAGATGACTATTTCCAGCCTATTTACTCCATTTTTATTTGTATGATTCAGCAGAGGTCCGTTTTCCCCATTTTCGGCTAGTAGACCAGTTTTGGATCTTTATTTCGGATATCTTCTAGGGAATGAGATACAAGTAATAGAGGCTTCTATTTTTACGATTATGTGTTGCAGATGACTATTACCAGCCTATTTACTCTAGTTTTATTTGTATGATTCATCAGAGGTCCGTTTTCCCCATTTTCGGCTAGTAGACCAGTTTTGGATCTTCATTTCGGATATCTTCTAGGGAATGAGATACAAGTAATAGAGGCTTCTATTTTTACTATTATGTGTCGCAGATGACTATTTCCAGCCTATTTACTCCATTTTTATATGTATGATTCATCAGAAGTCCGTTTTCCCCATTTTCGGCTAGTAGACCAGTTTCGGATCTTTATTTGGGATCTCTTCTACGCATTGAGATACAAGTAAAATAGGCTTCTCCTTGTACTATTATGAGTCCCAGATTACTATTTTTAGAATATTTACTCCATTTTTATTTGTATGATTCATCAGAAGTCCGTTTTCCCCATTTTCGGCTAGTTGACCAGTTTCATATCTTTATTTATGAACTCTTCTACGGAATGAGATACAAGTAATAGAGGCTTATATTTGTACTATTATGAGTCCCAGATGAATATTGGAAGCCTATTTAATCCATATTTATTTATATTATTCATCAGAAGTCCGTGTTCCCCATTTTCGGCTAGTAGACCAGTTTCAGATCTTTATTTGGGATCTCTTCTACGAATTGAGATACAAGCAAAATAGGCTTCTCCTTGTACTATTATGAGTCCCAGATTACTATTTTTAGAATATTTACTCCATTTTTATTTGTATTATTCATCAGAAGTCTGTTTTCCTCATTTTCAGCTAGTAGACCAGTTTCGGATCTTCATTTAGGAACACTTCTACGGAAGGAGATACAAGTAATATAGGCTTATCCTTGAACTATTATGAGTCCCAGGTGACTATTGCAAGCCTATTTAGTCCATTTCCTTCGTAGGATTCATCAGAAGTCTGTTTTTCCCATTTTCGGGTAGTAGACCAGTTTCAGATCTTCATTTGGGATATCTACTAGGGAATGAGATACAAGTAATAGAGGCTTATATTTGTACAATTATAAGTCCCAGGTGACTATTGGAAGCCTATTTAATCCATATTTATTTATATTATTCATCAGAAGTCCGTGTTCCCCATTTTCGGCTAGTAGACCAGTTTCGGATCTTTATTTGGGATCTCTTCTACGAATTGAGATACAAGCAAAATAGGCTTCATTTTCAATATCTTCTTGGGAATGAGATACAAGTATAAGAGGCTTCTCCTTGTACTATTATAAGTCCCAGATTACTATTTCCAGTCTATTTACTCCATTTTTATTTGTCTGATTCATCAAAAGTCCGTTTTCCCCATTTTCGGCTAGTAGACCAGTTTTGGATCTTCATTTAGGAACTCTTCTACGGAATGAGATACAAGTAATAGAGGCTTATATTTGTACTATTATGAGTCCCAGGTAAATATTGCATGCCTATTTAATCCATTTTTATTTGTATGATAACTCAGAAGTCCGTTTTCCCCATTTTGGGCTAGTAGACTAGTTTCGGATCTTCATTTGGGTATCCTCTAGGGAATGAGATACAAGTAATAGAGGCTTCACTTCGTACTACTATGAGTCCCAGATGACTATTTACAGCATATTTACTCCATTTTTATTTGTATGATTCATCAGAAGTCTGTTTTCCCCATTTTCGGCTAATAGACTAGTTTCAGATCTTTATTTGGGATCTCTTTTACGGAATGCGATACAAGTAATAGAGGCTTCTCCTTGTACTATTATGATTTCCATATGACTATTTCCAGCATATTTACTATATTTTTATTTGTATGATTCATCAGAAGTCTGTTTTCCCCATTTTCGGCTTGTAGACCAGTTTCGGATCTACATTTAGGAACACTTCTACGGAAGGAAATACAAGTAATATAGGCTTATCCTTGTACTGTTATGAGTCCCAGGTGACTATTGCAAGCAAATTTAGTCCATTTCCTTCGTAGGATTCATCAGAAGTCCGTTTTTCCCATTTTCGGGTAGTAGACCAGTTTCAGATCTTCATTTGGGATATCTTCTAGGGAATGAGATACTAGTAATAGAGGCTTATCTTTGTACTATTATGAGTCCCAGGTGACTATTGGAAGCCTATTTATTCCATTTTTATTTGTATTATTCATCAAAAGTCCGTGTTCCCCATTTTTGGCTAGTAGACCAATTTCAGATCTTCATTTTCAATATCTTCTTGGGAATGAGATACAAGTATAAGAGGCTTCTCCTTGTACTATTATAAGTCCCAGATGACTTTTCCAAGCCTATTTACTCCATTTTTATTTGTATGATTCATCAGAGGTCCGTTTTCCCTATTTTCGGCTAGTAGACCAGTTTTGGATCTTCATTTAGGAACTCTTCTACGCAATGAGATACAAGTAATGGAGGCTTATATTTGTACTATTATGAGTCCCAGGTGAATATTGCAAGCCTGATTACTCCATTTTTATTTTTATGATTCATCAGAAGTCCGTTTTCCCCATTTTCGGCTAGTAGACCAGTTTCATATCTTCATTTGGGATATCTTCTAGGGAACGAGATACAAGTAAGAGAGGCTTCCCCTTGTAATATTAAGAGTCCCATATGACTATTTACAGACTATTTACTCCATTTTTATTTGTATGATTCATCAGAAGTCCATTTTCCCCATTTTCGGCTAGTAGACCAGTTCTCTATTTGGGATCTCTTCTACGGATAGAGATACAAGCAAAAGAGGCTTCTCCTTGTACAATTATGAGTCCCAGATTACTATTTTTAGAATATTTACTCCATTTTTATTTGTATGATTCATCAGAAGTCCGTGTTCCCCTTTTTCAGCTAGTAGACCAATTTCAGATCTTCATTTCCAATATCTTCTAGGAAATGAAACACAAATATTACAGGCTTCTCCTTGTACTATTATGAGTCCCAGATGACTATTTCCAGCCTATATACTCCATTTTTATATGTATGATTCATTAGAGGTCCGTTTTCCCCATTTTTGGCTAGTAGACCAGTTTCAGTTCTTTATTTGGGATCTCTTTTACGGATTGAGATACAAGCAAAAGAGGCTTCTCCTTGTACTATTATGAGTCCCAGATTACTATTTTTAGAATATTTACTCCATTTTTATTTGTATGATTCATCAGAAGTCCGTGTTCCCCTTTTTCAGCTAGTAGACCAATTTCAGATCTTCATTTCCAATATCTTCTAGGGAATGAGATACAAGTATTAGAGGCTTCTCCTTGTACTATTATGAGTCCCAGATGACTATTTCCAGTCTATTCTCTCTGTTTTTATTTGTATGATTTTTCAGAAGCCCGTTTTCCCCATTTTCGGCTAGTAGACCAGTTTCGGATCTTTATTTGGGATCTCTTCTACGCATTGAGATACAAGTAAAATAGGCTTCTCCTTGTACTATTATGAGTCCCAGATTACTATTTTTAGATTATTTATTCCATTCTTATTTGTATGATTCATCAGAAGTCCGTTTTCCCCATTTTCGGCTAGTTGACCAGTTTCATATCTTTATTTATGAACTCTTCTACGGAATGAGATACAAGTAATAGAGGCTTATATTTGTACTATTATGAGTCCCAGATGAATATTGGAAGCCTTTTTAATCCATTTTTATTTATATTATTCATCAGAAGTCCGTGTTCCCCATTTTCGGCTAGTAGACCAGTTTCGGATCTTTATTTGGGATCTCTTCTACGAATTGAGAAGTAATAGAGGCGTCCCCATGTACTACTATGAGTCCTAGATGACAATTTCCAGCCTATTTACTCCATTTTTATTTGTATGATTCATCAAAAGTCTGTGTTCCCCAATTTCGGCTATTAGACCAGTTTCAGATCTTCATTTCGGATATCTTCTAGGGAATGAGATACAAGTAATATATGATTCTACTTGTACTATTATGAGTCCTAGATGACTATTTCCAGCCTATGCACTCCATTTTTATTTGTATGATTCATCAGAAGTCCAATTTCCCCTTTTTCGGCTAGTAGACCTGTTTCGGATCTTTATTTGGGATCTCTTCTACGGAATGAGATACAAGCAATAGAGGCTTATCCTTGTACTATTATGAGTCCCAGATGACTATTTCCAGCCTATTTACTCAATATTTATTTGTATGATTCATCAGAAGTCAGTTTTCCCCATTTTCGGCTAGTAGACCAGTTTCGGATCTTCATTTAGGAACTCTTCTACAGAATGAGATACAAGTAATGGAGGCATATATTTGTACTATTATGAGTCCCAGGTGAGCATTGCAAGCCTATTTAATCCATTTATATTTGAATGATTCATCAGGAGTCTGTTTTCCCCATTTTCGGCTAGTAGGCCAGTTTCAGATCTTCATTTAGGAACTCTTCTACGGAATGAGATACAAGTAATAGAGGCTTCTCTTTGTAGTATTATGAGTCTCATATGACTATTTCCAGCATATTTCCTCCATTTTTATTTGTATGTTTCATCAGAAGTTTGTTTTCCCCATTTTCGGCTAGTAGACCAGTTACAGATCTTTATTTAGGATCTCTTCTACGGAATGAGACACAAGTAATAGAGGCTTCCCTTTTTACTATTATGAGTTCCAGGTGACTATTGGAAGCTTATTTATTCCATTTTTATTTGTATTATTCATCAGAAGTCCGTGTTCCCCATTTTCGGCTAGTAGACCAATTTCAGATCTTCATTTCCAATATCTTTTTAGGAATGAGACACAAGTATAAGAGGCTTCTCCTTGTACTATTATAAGTCCCAGATGACTTTTTCCAGCCTATTTACTCCATTTATATTTGGATGATTCATCAGAAGTCCGTTATCCCCATTTTTGGCTAGTAGACCAGTTTCTGATCTTTATTTGGAATCTCTTCTACGAAATGAGATACAAGAAATAGAGGCTTTTCCTTGTACTATTATGAGTCCCATATGACAATTTCCAACCTATTTACTCCATTCTTATTTGTATGATTCATCAGAAGTCCCTGTTCTCCATTTTTAGCTAAAAGACCAATTTCAGATCTTCATTTCCTATATCTTCTAGGGAATGAGATACAAGTATTAGAGGCTTCTCCTTGTACTGTTATGAGTCCCAGGTGACTATTTCCAGCTTATTTACTCCATTTTTATTTTTTATTTGTATGATTCATCAGAAGTCCGTGTTCCCTGTTTTCGGCTAGTAGACCTGTTTCAGATCTTCATTTCGGATATCTTCTTGGGAATGAGATACAAGTAATAGATGCTTCTCCTTGTACTATAATGTGTCCCAGATGACTATTTCCAGCCTATTTTTCCATTTTTATTTCTATGATTCATCAGAAGTCCGTGTTCCCTGTATTCGGCTACTAGACCAGTTTCAGATCTTCATTTCGGATATCTTCTAGGGAATGAGATACAAGTAATAGAGGCTTCTATTTTTACTATTATGTGTCGCAGATGACTATTTCCAGCCTATTTACACCATTTTTATTTGTATGATTCATCAGAGGTCCGTTTTCCCCATTTTTGGCTAGTAGACCAGTTTTGGATCTTCATTTCGGATATCTTCTAGGGAATGAGATACAAGTAATAGAGGCTTCTATTTTTACTATTATGCGTCGCAGATGACTATTTCCAGCCTATTTACTTTATTTTTATTTGTATGATTCATCAGAGGTCCGTTTTCCCCATTTTCGGCTAGTAGACCAGTTTTGGATCTTTATTTCGGATATCTTCTAGGGAATAAGATACAAGTAATAGAGGCTTCTATTTTTACTATTATGTGTCGCAGATGACTATTTCCAGCCTATTTACTCCATTTTTATATGTATGATTCATCATAAGTCCGTTTTCTCCATTTTCGGCTAGTAGACCAGTTTCGGATCTTTATTTGGGATCTCTTCTACGCATTGAGATACAAGCAAAAAATAGACTTCTCCTTGTACTATTATGAGTCCGAGATTACTATTTTTAGAATATTTACTCTACTTTTATTTGTATGATTCATCAGAAGTCTGTTTTCCCCATTTTCGGCTAGTTGACCAGTTTCATATCTTCATTTATGAACTCTTCTACGGAATGAGGTACAAGTAATAGAGGCTTATATTTGTACTATTATGAGTCCCAGATGAATATTGGAAGCCTATTTAATCCATTTTTATTTGTATTATTCATCAGAAGTTCGTGTTCCCCATTTTTGGCTAGTAGACCAGTTTCGGATCTTTATTTGGGATCTCTTCCACGGATTGAGATACAAGCAAAATAGGCTTCTCCTTGTATTATTATGAGTCCCAGATTACTATTTTTAGAATATTTACTCCATTTTTATTTGTATGATTCATCAGAAGTCCGTGTTCCCCTTTTTCAGCTAGTAGACCAATTTCAGATCTTCATTTGGGATATCTTCTAGGGAATGAGATACAAGTAATAGAGGCTTGCCCTTGTACTATTAAGAGTCGCAGATGACTATTTCCAGCCTATTTACTCCATTTTCATTTGTATGATTCTTCATAAGTCCGCTTTCCCCATTTTCGACTAATAGACCATTTTCAGATCTTTATTTGGGATCTCTTCTACGGAATGAGATACAAGTAATAGAGGCTTCACTTTTTACTTTTCTCAGTTCCAGTTGACTATTTCAAGCCTATTTACTCCATTTTCTTTGTATGATTCAGCAGAAGTCTGTTTTCCCCATTTTTGGCTAGTAGACCAGTTTGGCTATTTATTGGATCTCTTCTACGGAATGCGATACCAGTAATATAGGCTTCTCCTTGTACTATTATGAGCCCCAGATGACTATTTCCAGCATATTTACTCTATTTTTATTTCTATGATTCATCAGAAGTCTATTTTCACCATTTTCGGCTAGTAGACCAGTTTCGGGTCTTCATTTAGGAACACTTCTACGGAATGAGATACAAGTAATAGAGGTTTATCCTTGTGCTATTATGAGTCCTCGGTGTCTATTGCAAGCCTATTTACTCCATTTTCTTTGTATGATTCATCAGAAGTCCGTTATTCCTATTTTCGGCTAGTAGACCAGTTTCGGATCTTTATTTGGTATATCTTCTAGGGAATGAGATACAAGTAATAGAGGCTTCCCCTTGTACTATAATGAGTCCTAGATGACTATTTCCAGCCTATTTACTCAATTTCTATTTGTATGATTCATCAGAAATCTGTCTTCCCCATTTTCTGCTATTAGACCAGTTTCAGATCTTCAATTCGGATATCTTCTAGGGAATGAGATACAAGTAATATAGGATTCTCCTTGTACTATTATGAGTCCCAGATGACTATTTCCATCCTATGTACTCCATTTTTATTTGTATGATTCATCAGAAATCCGTTTTCCCCATTTTTGGCTAGTAGACCAGATTCGGATCTTCATTTAGGAAACTCTTCTACGGAATGAGATACAAGTAATAGAGGGTTCTCTTTTTGCTATTTTGAGTCCCAGATGACTATTTCAAGCCTATTTACTCCATTTCCTTTGTATGATTCATCAGAAGTCCGTTTTCCCCATTTTCGGCTAGTAGACCAGTTTCAGATCTTCATTTGGGATATCTTCTAGGGAATGAGATACAAGTAATAGAGGCTTGCCCTTGTACTATTAAGAGTCTCAGATGGCTATTTCCAGCCTATTTACTCCATTTTCACTTGTATGATTCTTGATAAGTCCGTTTTCCCCATTTTCGACTATAAGACCAGTTTCAGATCTTTATTTGGGATCTCTTCTACGGAATGAGATACAAGTAATAGAGGCTTCACTTTTTACTTTTTTCAGTTCCAGTTGACTATTTGAAGCCTATTTACTCCATTTTCTTTGTATGATTCAGCAGAAGTCCGTTTTCCCCATTTTCAGCTAGTATACAAGTTTCTGATCTTCATTTGGGATATCTTCTAGGGAAAGAGATACAAGTAATGGAGGCTTCCCCTTGTACTATTAAGAGTCCCAGATGACTATTTCCAGCCTATTTACTCCATTTTTATTTGTATGATTCATCAGAAGTCTGTTTTTCCCATTTTTGGCTAGTAGACCAGTTTCAGATCTTTTTTTGGGATCTCTTCTACGAAATGAGATACAAGTAATAGAGGCTTCTCCTTGTACTACTATTAGTCGCAGATGACTATTTTCGGCCTATTAACTCCATTTTTATTTGTATGATTCATCAGAAGTGCGTTTTCCCCATTTTCGGCTAGTAGACCACTTTCGGATCTTCATTTGGGATATCTTCTCGGGAATGAGATACAAGTAATATAGGCTTCCACTTGTACTATTAAGATTCCCAGATGTCTATTTCCAGCCTATTTACTCAATTTTTATTTGTATGATTCATCAGAAATCCGTGTTCCCTATTTTCGACTAGTAGACCAGTTTCAGATCTTCATTTTGGATATCTTCTAGAGAATGAGATACAAGTAATAGAGGCTTCTCTTTGTACTATTATAATTCCCAGATGACTATTTCCAGCCTATTTACTCCTTTTTTATTCGTATGATTCATCAGAAGTCCGTTTTCCCCATTTTCGGCTAGTAAACCTGTTTCGGATCTTTATTTGGGATCTCTTCTACGAAATGAGATACAAATAATAGAGGCTTCTCTTTGTACTATTATGAGTCTCAGATGACTATTTACAGCCTATTTACTCAATTTTTATTTCTATGATTCATCAGAAGTCCGTTTTCCCCATTTTCGGCTAGTAAACCTGTTTCGGATCTTTATTAGGGATCTCTTTTACGGAATACGATACAAGTAATAGAGGCTATTCCATGTACTATTATGAGTCCCAGATGACTATTTCCAGCATATTTACTCTATTTTTATTTGTATGATTCATCAGAAGTTTGTTTTCCCCATTTTCGGCTAGTAGACCAGTTTCGGATCTTCATTTAGGATCACTTCTGCGGAAGGAGTTCCAAGTAATAGAGGCTTATCCTTGTACTATTATGAGTGCCAGGTGACTATTGCAAGCCTATTTACTCCATTTTCTTCGTATGATTCATCAGAAGTCCGTTTATCCCATTTTCGGCTAGTAGACCAGTTTCGGATTTTCCTTTGGGATATCTTCTATGGAATGAGATACAAGTAATAGAGGCTTCCCCTTGTACTACTATGAGTCCTAGATGACAATTTCCAGCCTATTTACACCATTTTTATTTGTATGATTCATCAGAAGTCTGTGTTCCCCATTTTTGGCTATTAGACCAGTTTCAGATCTTCATTTCGGATATCTTCTAGGGAATGAGATACAAGTAATATATGATTCTACTTGTACTATTATGAGTCCCAGATGACTATTTCCAGCCTATGCACTCCATTTTTATTTGTATGATTCATCAGAAGTCCAATTTCCCCATTTTCGGCTAGTAAACCAGTTTCAGATCTTTATTTGGGATCTCTTCTACGGAATGAGATACAAGCAATAGAGGCTTATCCTTGTACTATTATGAGTCCCAAATGACTATTTCCAGCCTATTTACTCAATTTTTATTTGTATGATTCATCAGAAGTTTGTTTTCCCCATTTTCGGCTAGTAGACCAGTTTCGGATCTACATTTTGGATCACTTCTGCGGAAGGAGATACAAGTAATAGAGGCTTATCCTTGTACTATTATGAGTGCCAGATGACTATTGCAAGCCTATTTACTCCAATTTCTTCGTATGATTCATCAGAAGTCCGTTTTTCCCATTTTCGGCTAGTAGACCAGTTTCGGATCTTCATTTGGGATATCATCTAGGGAATGAGATACAAGTAATAGTGGCTTCCCCTTGTACTACTATGAGTCCTAGATGACAATTTCCAGCCTATCTACTCCATTTTTATTTGTATGATTCATCCGAAGTCTGTGTTCCCCATTTTCGGCTATTAGACCAGTTTCAGATCTTCATTTCGGATATCTTCTAGGGAATGAGATACAAGTAATATATGATTCTACTTGTACTATTATGAGTCCCAGATGACTATTTCCAGCCTATGCACTCCATTTTTATTTGTATGATTCATCACAAGTCCGTTTTCCCCATTTTCGGCTAGTAGACTAGTTTGGCTATTTATTGGATCTCTTTTACGGAATGCGATACCAGTAATATAGGCTTCTCCTTGTACTATTATGAGCCTCAGATGACTATTTCCAGCATATTTACTCTATTTTTATTTGTATGATTCATCAGAAGTCTATTTTCCCCATTTTCGGCTAGTAGACCAGTTTCGGGTCTTCATTTAGGAACACTTCTACGGAATGAGATACAAGTAATAGAGGCTTATCCTTGTGCTATTATGAGTCCCAGGTGACTATTGCAAGCCTATTTACTCCATTTTCTTCGTATGATTCATCAGAAGTCCGTTTTTCCTATTTTCGGCTAGTAGACCAGTTTCGGATCTTCATTTGGGATATCTTCTAGGGAATGAGATACAAGTAATAGAGGCTTCCCCTTGTACTATAATGAGTCCTAGATGACTATTTCCAGCCTATTTACTCAATTTTTATTTGTATGATTCATCAGAAATCTGTCTTCCCCATTTTCTGCTATTAGACCAGTTTCAGATCTTCAATTCGGATATCTTCTAGGGAATGAGATACAAGTAATATAGGATTCTCCTTGTACTATTATGAGTCTCAGATGACTATTTCCAGCCTATGTACGCCATTTTTATTTGTATGATTCATCAGAAGTCCGTTTTCCCCATTTTCGGCTAGTAGACCAGATTCGGATCTTCATTTAGGAACTCCTCTATGGAATGAGATACAAGTAATAGAGGCTTCCACTTGTACTATTAAGATTCCCAGATGTCTATTTCCAGCCTATTTACTCAATTTTTATTTGTATGATTCATCAGAAGTCCGTGTTCCCTACTTTCGGCTAGTAGACCAGTTTCAGATCTTCATTTTGGATATCTTCTAGAGAATGAGATACAAGTAATAGAGGCTTCTCTTTGTACTATTATAATTCCCAGATGACTATTTCCAGCCTATTTACTCCTTTTTTTGTTTGTATGATTCATCAGAAGTCCGGTTTCCCCATTTTCGGCTAGTAAACCTGTTTCGGATCTTTATTTGGGATCTCTTCTACGGAATGAGATACAAATAATAGAGGCTTCTCTTTGTACTATTATGAGTCTCAGATGACTATTTACAGCCTATTTACTCCATTTTTATTTGTATGATTCATCAGAAGTCTGTTTTCCCCATTTTCGGCTAGTAGACCAGTTTTGGATTTTTATTTGGGATCTCTTTTACGGAATGCGATACAAGTAATAGAGGCTTCTCCTTGTACTATTAGGAGTCCCAGATGACTATTTCCAGCATATTTACTCTATTTTTATTTGTATGATTCATCAAAAGTCTGTTTTCCCCATTTTCGGCTAGTAGACCAGTTTCGGATCTTCATTTAGGAACACTTCTACGGAAGGAGATACAAGTAATATAGGCTTATCCTTGTACTATTATGAGTCCCAGGTGACTATTGCAAGCCTATTTAGTCCATTTCCTTCGTAGGATTCATCAGAAGTCCGTTTTTCCCTTTTTCGGGTAGTAGACAAGTTTCAGATCTTCATTTGGGATATCTTCTAGGGAATGAGATACAAGTAATAGAGGCTTATCTTTGTACTATTATGAGTCCCAGGTGACTATTGGAAGCCTATTTATTCCATTTTTATTTGTATTATTCATCAGAAGTCCGTGTTCCCTATTTTCGGATAGTAGACCAATTTCAGATCTTCATTTTCAATATCTTCTTGGGAATGAGATACAAGAAGAAGAGGCTTCTCCTTGTACTATTATAAGTCCCAGATGACTTTTTCCAGCCTATTTACTCCATTTTTATTTGTATGATTCATCAGAAGTCCGTTTTCCCCATTTTCGGCTAGTAGACCAGTTTCAGATCTTCATTTCGGATATCTTCTAGGGAATGAGATACAAGTAATAGAGGCTTCTATTTTTACTATTATGTGTCGCAGATGACTATTTCCAGCCTATTTACTCCATTTTTATTTGTATGATTCATCAGAGGTCCGTTTTCCCCATTTTCGGCTAGTAGACCAGTTTTGGATCTTCATTTCGGATATCTTCTGGGGAATGAGATAAAATTAATAGAGGCTTCTATTTTTACTATTATGTGTCGCAGATGACTATTTCCAGCCTATTTACTCCATTTTTATTTGTATGATTCATCAGAGGTCCGTTTTCCCTATTTTCGGCTAGTAGACCAGTTTTGGATCTTCATTTAGGAACTCTTCTACGCAATGATATACAAGTAATGAAGGCTTATATTTATACTATTATGAGTCCCAGGTGAATATTGCAAGCCTATTTACTCCATTTTTATTTGTATGATTCATCAGAAGTCCATTTTCCCCATTTTGGGCTAGTAGACCAGTTTCATATCTTCATTTATGAACTCTTCTACGGAATGAAATACAAGTAATAGAGGGTTATATTTGTACTATTATGAGTCCCAGATGAATATTGGAAGCCTATTTAATCCATTTTTATTTGTATTATTCATCAGGAGTCTGTGTTCCCCATTTTCGGCTAGTAGACCAGTTCTCTATTTGGGATCTCTTCTACGGATTGAGATACAAGCAAAAGAGGCTTCTCCTTGTACAATTATGAGTCCCAGATTACTATTTTTAGAATATTTACTCCATTTTTATTTGTATGATTCATCAGAAGTCCGTGTTCCCCTTTTTCAGCTAGTAGACCAATTTCAGATCTTCATTTCCAATATCTAATAGGGAATGAGATACAAGTATTAGAGGCTTCTCCTTGTACTATTATGAGTCCCAGATGACTATTTCCAGCCTATTCACTCCGTTTTTATTTGTATAATTTTTCAGAAGCCCGTTTTCCCCATTTTCGGCTAGTAGACCAGTTTCAGATCTTTATTTAGGATCTCTTCTATGGAATGAGGTACAAGCAATAGAGGCTTATGTTTGTACTATTATGAGTCCCAGATTACTATTTCCAGTCTAGTTACTTTATTTTTATTTGTATGATTCATCAGAAGTCTGTTTTCCCCATTTTTGGCTAGTAGACCAGTTTCGGATCTTCATTTAGGAACTCTTCTACGGAATGAGATACAAGTAATAGAGGCTTACATTTGTACTATTATGAGTCCCAGGTAAATATTGCATGACTATTTAATCCATTTTTATTTGTATAATTACTCAGAAGTCCGTTTTCCCCATTTTGGGCTAGTAGACCAGTTTCGGATCTTCATTTGGGTATCTTCTAGGGAATGAGATACAAGTAATAGAGGCTTCACTTTGTACTATTATGAGTCCCAGATGACTATTTACAGCCTATTTACTCCATTTTTATTTGGATGATTCATCAGAAGTCCGTTATCTCCATTTTTGGCTAGTAGACCAGTTTCTGATCTTTATTGGGGATCTCTTCTACGGAATGAGATACAAGAAATAGAGGCTTCTCCTTGTACTATGATGAGTCCCAGATGACAATTTCCAGCCTATTTACTCCATTTTTATTTGTATGATTCATCAGAAGTCCCTGTTCCCCATTTTCAGCTAAAAGACCAATTTTAGATCTTCATTTCCAATATCTTCTAGGGAATGTGATGCAAGTTTTAGAAGCTTCTCCTTATACTAGTATAAGTCCCATATGACTATTTCCAGCTTATTTACTCCATTTTTATTTGTATGATTCATCAGAAGTCCGTGTTCCCCATTTACGGCTAGTAGACCAGTTTCAGATCTTCATTTCGGATATCTTCTTGGGAATGAGATACAAGTAATAGATGCTTCTCCTTGTACTATAATGTGTCCCAGATGACTATTTACAGCCTATTTTTCCATTTTTATTTGTATGATTCATCAGAAGTCCGTGTTCCCTGTTTTCGGCTAGTAGACCAGTTTCAGATCTTCTAGGGAATGAGATACAAGTAATAGAGGCTTCTATTTTTACTATTATGTGTCGCAGATGACTATTTCCAGCCTATTTACTCCATTTTTATTTGTATGATTCAGCAGAGGTCCGTTTTCCCCATTTTCGGCTAGTAGACCAGTTTTGGATCTTTATTTCGGATATCTTCTAGGGAATGAGATACAAGTAATAGAGGCTTCTATTTTTACGATTATGTGTCGCAGATGACTATTACCAGCCTATTTACTCTAGTTTTATTTGTATGATTCATCAGAGGTCCGTTTTCCCCATTTTCGGCTAGTAGACCAGTTTTGGATCTTCATTTCGGATATCTTCTAGGGAATGAGATACAAGTAATAGAGGCTTCTATTTTTACTATTATGTGTCGCAGATGACTATTTCCAGCCTATTTACTCCATTTTTATATGTATGATTCATCAGAAGTCCGTTTTCCCCATTTTCGGCTAGTAGACCAGTTTCGGATCTTTATTTGGGATCTCTTCTACGCATTGAGATACAAGTAAAATAGGCTTCTCCTTGTACTATTATGAGTCCCAGATTACTATTTTTAGAATATTTACTCCATTTTTATTTGTATGATTCATCAGAAGTCTGTTTTCCCCATTTTCGGCTAGTTGACCAGTTTCATATCTTTATTTATGAACTCTTCTACGGAATGAGATACAAGTAATAGAGGCTTATATTTGTACTATTATGAGTCCCAGATGAATATTGGAAGCCTATTTAATCCATATTTATTTATATTATTCATCAGAAGTCCGTGTTCCCCATTTTCGGCTAGTAGACCAGTTTCAGATCTTTATTTGGGATCTCTTCTACGAATTGAGATACAAGCAAAATAGGCTTCTCCTTGTACTATTATGAGTCCCAGATTACTATTTTTAGAATATTTACTCCATTTTTATTTGTATTATTCATCAGAAGTCTGTTTTCCTCATTTTCGGCTAGTAGACCAGTTTCGGATCTTCATTTAGGAACACTTCTACGGAAGGAGATACAAGTAATATAGGCTTATCCTTGAACTATTATGAGTCCCAGGTGACTATTGCAAGCCTATTTAGTCCATTTCCTTCGTAGGATTCATCAGAAGTCTGTTTTTCCTATTTTTGGGTAGTAGACCAGTTTCAGATCTTCATTTGGGATATCTTCTAGGGAATGAGATACAAGTAATAGAGGCTTATATTTGTACAATTATAAGTCCCAGGTGACTATTGGAAGCCTATTTAATCCATATTTATTTATATTATTCATCAGAAGTCCGTGTTCCCCATTTTCGGCTAGTAGACCAGTTTTGGATCTTTATTTCGGATATCTTCTAGGGAATGAGATACAAGTAATAGAGGCTTCTATTTTTACGATTATGTGTCACAGATGACTATTACCAGCCTATTTACTCTAGTTTTATTTGTATGATTCATCAGAGGTCCGTTTTCCCCATTTTCGGCTAGTAGACCAGTTTTGGATCTTCATTTCGGATATCTTCTAGGGAATGAGATACAAGTAATAGAGGCTTCTATTTTTACTATTATGTGTCGCAGATGACTATTTCCAGCCTATTTACTCCATTTTTATATGTATGATTCATCAGAAGTCCGTTTTCCCCATTTTCGGCTAGTAGACCAGTTTCGGATCTTTATTTGGGATCTCTTCTACGCATTGAGATACAAGTAAAATAGGCTTCTCCTTGTACTATTATGAGTCCCAGATTACTATTTTTAGAATATTTACTCCATTTTTATTTGTATGATTCATCAGAAGTCTGTTTTCCCCATTTTCGGCTAGTTGACCAGTTTCATATCTTTATTTATGAACTCTTCTACGGAATGAGATACAAGTAATAGAGGCTTATATTTGTACTATTATGAGTCCCAGATGAATATTGGAAGCCTATTTAATCCATATTTATTTATATTATTCATCAGAAGTCCGTGTTCCCCATTTTCGGCTAGTAGACCAGTTTCAGATCTTTATTTGGGATCTCTTCTACGAATTGAGATACAAGCAAAATAGGCTTCTCCTTGTACTATTATGAGTCCCAGATTACTATTTTTAGAATATTTACTCCATTTTTATTTGTATTATTCATCAGAAGTCTGTTTTCCTCATTTTCGGCTAGTAGACCAGTTTCGGATCTTCATTTAGGAACACTTCTACGGAAGGAGATACAAGTAATATAGGCTTATCCTTGAACTATTATGAGTCCCAGGTGACTATTGCAAGCCTATTTAGTCCATTTCCTTCGTAGGATTCATCAGAAGTCTGTTTTTCCCATTTTTGGGTAGTAGACCAGTTTCAGATCTTCATTTGGGATATCTTCTAGGGAATGAGATACAAGTAATAGAGGCTTATATTTGTACAATTATAAGTCCCAGGTGACTATTGGAAGCCTATTTAATCCATATTTATTTATATTATTCATCAGAAGTCCGTGTTCCCCATTTTCGGCTAGTAGACCAGTTTCGGATCTTTATTTGGGATCTCTTCTACGAATTGAGATACAAGCAAAATAGGCTTCATTTTCAATATCTTCTTGGGAATGAGATACAAGTATAAGAGACTTCTCCTTGTACTATTATAAGTCCCAGATTACTATTTCCAGTCTATTTACTCCATTTTTATTTGTCTGATTCATCAAAAGTCCGTTTTCCCCATTTTCGGCTAGTAGACCAGTTTTGGATCTTCATTTAGGAACTCTTCTACGGAATGAGATACAAGTAATAGAGGCTTATCTTTGTACTATTATGAGTCCCAGGTAAATATTGCATGCCTATTTAATCCATTTTTATTTGTATGATAACTCAGAAGTCCGTTTTCCCCATTTTGGGCTAGTAGACCAGTTTCGGATCTTCATTTGGGTATCCTCTAGGGAATGAGATACAAGTAATAGAGGCTTCACTTCGTACTACTATGAGTCCCAGATGACTATTTACAGCATATTTACTCCATTTTTATTTATATGATTCATCAGAAGTCTGTTTTCCCCATTTTCGGCTAATAGACTAGTTTCAGATCTTTATTTGGGATCTCTTTTATGGAATGCGATACAAGTAATAGAGGCTTCTCCTTGTACTATTATGAGTCCCATATGACTATTTCCAGCATATTTACTATATTTTTATTTGTATGATTCATCAGAAGTCTGTTTTCCCCATTTTCGGCTTGTAGACCAGTTTCGGATCTACATTTAGGAACACTTCTACGGAAGGAAATACAAGTAATATAGGCTTATCCTTGTACTGTTATGAGTCCCAGGTGACTATTGCAAGCCAATTTAGTCCATTTCCTTCGTAGGATTCATCAGAAGTCCGTTTTTCCCATTTTCGGGTAGTAGACCAGTTTCAGATCTTCATTTGGGATATCTTCTAGGGAATGAGATACAAGTAATAGAGGCTTATCTTTGTACTATTATGAGTCCCAGGTGACTATTGGAAGCCTATTTATTCCATTTTTATTTGTATTATTCATCAAAAGTCCGTGTTCCCCATTTTTGGCTAGTAGACCAATTTCAGATCTTCATTTTCAATATCTTCTTGGGAATGAGATACAAGTATAAGAGGCTTCTCCTTGTACTATTATAAGTCCCAGATGACTTTTCCAAGCCTATTTACTCCATTTTTATTTGTATGATTCATCAGAGGTCCGTTTTCCCTATTTTCGGCTAGTAGACCAGTTTTGGATCTTCATTTAGGAACTCTTCTACGCAATGAGATACAAGTAATGGAGGCTTATATTTGTACTATTATGAGTCCCAGGTGAATATTGCAAGCCTGATTACTCCATTTTTATTTGTATGATTCATCAGAAGTCCGTTTTCCCCATTTTCGGCTAGTAGACCGGTTTCATATCTTCATTTGGGATATCTTCTAGGGAACGAGATACAAGTAAGAGAGGCTTCCCCTTGTAATATTAATAGTCCCATATGACTATTTACAGACTATTTACTCCATTTTTATTTGTATGATTCATCAGAAGTCTGTTTTCCCCATTTTCGGCTAGTAGACCAGTTCTCAATTTGGGATCTCTTCGACGGATAGAGATACAAGCAAAAGAGGCTTCTCCTTGTACAATTATGAGTCCCAGATTACTATTTTTAGAATATTTACTCCATTTTTATTTGTATGATTCATCAGAAGTCCGTGTTCCCCTTTTTCAGCTAGTAGACCAATTTCAGATCTTCATTTCCAATATCTTCTAGGAAATGAAACACAAATATTACAGGCTTCTCCTTGTACTATTATGAGTCCCAGATGACTATTTCCAGCCTATATACTCCATTTTTATATGTATGATTCATTAGAGGTCCGTTTTCCCCATTTTTGGCTAGTAGACCAGTTTCACTTCTTTATTTGGGATCTCTTTTACGGATTGAGATACAAGCAAAAGAGGCTTCTCCTTGTACTATTATGAGTCCCAGATTACTATTTTTAGAATATTTACTCCATTTTTATTTGTATGATTCATCAGAAGTCCGTGTTCCCCTTTTTCAGCTAGTAGACCAATTTCAGATCTTCATTTCCAATATCTTCTAGGGAATGAGATACAAGTATTAGAGGCTTCTCCTTGTACTATTATGAGTCCCAGATGACTATTTCCAGTCTATTCACTCTGTTTTTATTTGTATGATTTTTCAGAAGCCCGTTTTCCCCATTTTCGGCTAGTAGACCAGTTTCGGATCTTTATTTGGGATCTCTTCTACGCATTGAGATACAAGTAAAATAGGCTTCTCCTTGTACTATTATGAGTCCCAGATTACTATTTTTAGATTATTTACTCCATTCTTATTTGTATGATTCATCAGAAGTCCGTTTTCCCCATTTTCGGCTAGTTGACCAGTTTCATATCTTTATTTATGAACTCTTCTACGGAATGAGATACAAGTAATAGAGGCTTATATTTGTACTATTATGAGTCCCAGATGAATATTGGAAGCCTATTTAATCCATTTTTATTTATATTATTCATCAGAAGTCCGTGTTCCCCATTTTCGGCTAGTAGACCAGTTTCGGATCTTTATTTGGGATCTCTTCTACGAATTGAGAAGTAATAGAGGCTTCCCCATGTACTACTATGAGTCCTAGATGACAATTTCCAGCCTATTTACTCCATTTTTATTTGTATGATTCATCAAAAGTCTGTGTTCCCCATTTTCGGCTATTAGACCAGTTTCAGATCTTCATTTCGGATATCTTCTAGGGAATGAGATACAAGTAATATATGATTCTACTTGTACTATTATGAGTCATAGATGACTATTTCCAGCCTATGCACTCCATTTTTATTTGTATGATTCATCAGAAGTCCAATTTCCCCTTTTTCGGCTAGTAGACCTGTTTCGGATCTTTATTTGGGATCTCTTCTACGGAATGAGATACAAGCAATAGAGGCTTATCCTTGTACTATTATGAGTCCCAGATGACTATTTCCAGCCTATTTACTCAATTTTTATTTGTATGATTCATCAGAAGTCAGTTTTCCCCATTTTCGGCTAGTAGACCAGTTTTGGATCTTCATTTAGGAACTCTTCTACGGAATGAGATACAAGTAATGGAGGCATATATTTGTACTATTATGAGTCCCAGGTGAGCATTGCAAGCCTATTTAATCCATTTATATTTGAATGATTCATCAGGAGTCTGTTTTCCCCATTTTCGGCTAGTAGGCCAGTTTCAGATCTTTATTTAGGAACTCTTCTACGGAATGAGATACAAGTATTAGAGGCTTCTCTTTGTAGTATTATGAGTCTCATATGACTATTTCCAGCATATTTCCTCCATTTTTATTTGTATGTTTCATCAGAAGTTTGTTTTCCCCATTTTCGGCTAGTAGACCAGTTACAGATCTTTATTTAGGATCTCTTCTACGGAATGAGACACAAGTAATAGAGGCTTCCCTTTTTACTATTATGAGTTCCAGGTGACTATTGGAAGCTTATTTATTCCATTTTTATTTGTATTATTCATCAGAAGTCCATGTTCCCCATTTTCGGCTAGTAGACCAATTTCAGATCTTCATTTCCAATATCTTTTTAGGAATGAGACACAAGTATAAGAGGCTTCTCCTTGTACTATTATAAGTCCCAGATGACTTTTTCCAGCCTATTTACTCCATTTATATTTGGATGATTCATCAGAAGTCCGTTATCCCCATTTTTGGCTAGTAGACCAGTTTCTGATCTTTATTTGGAATCTCTTCTACGAAATGAGATACAAGAAATAGAGGCTTTTCCTTGTACTATTATGAGTCCCATATGACAATTTCCAACCTATTTACTCCATTCTTATTTGTATGATTCATCAGAAGTCCCTGTTCTCCATTTTTAGCTAAAAGACCAATTTCAGATCTTCATTTCCTATATCTTCTAGGGAATGAGATACAAGTATTAGAGGCTTCTCCTTGTACTGTTATGAGTCCCAGGTGACTATTTCCAGCTTATTTACTCCATTTTTATTTTTTATTTGTATGATTCATCAGAAGTCCGTGTTCCCTGTTTTCGGCTAGTAGACCTGTTTCAGATCTTCATTTCGGATATCTTCTTGGGAATGAGATACAAGTAATAGATGCTTCTCCTTGTACTATAATGTCTCCCAGATGACTATTTCCAGCCTATTTTTCCATTTTTATTTCTATGATTCATCAGAAGTCCGTGTTCCCTGTATTCGGCTACTAGACCAGTTTCAGATCTTCATTTTGGATATCTTCTAGGGAATGAGATACAAGTAATAGAGGCTTCTATTTTTACTATTATGTGTCGCAGATGACTATTTCCAGCCTATTTACTCCATTTTTATTTGTATGATTCATCAGAGGTCCGTTTTCCCCATTTTTGGCTAGTAGACCAGTTTTGGATCTTCATTTCGGATATCTTCTAGGGAATGAGATACAAGTAATAAAGGCTTCTATTTTTACTATTATGCGTCGCAGATGACTATTTCCAGCCTATTTACTTTATTTTTATTTGTATGATTCATCAGAGGTCCGTTTTCCCCATTTTCGGCTAGTAGACCAGTTTTGGATCTTTATTTCGGATATTTTCTAGGGAATAAGATACAAGTAATAGAGGCTTCTATTTTTACTATTATGTGTCGCAGATGACTATTTCCAGCCTATTTACTCCATTTTTATATGTATGATTCATCATAAGTCCGTTTTCTCCATTTTCGGCTAGTAGACCAGTTTCGGATCTTTATTTGGGATCTCTTCTACGCATTGAGATACAAGCAAAAAATAGGCTTCTCCTTGTACTATTATGAGTCCGAGATTACTATTTTTAGAATATTTACTCCACTTTTATTTGTATGATTCATCAGAAGTCTGTTTTCCCCATTTTCGGCTAGTTGACCAGTTTCATATCTTCATTTATGAACTCTTCTACGGAATGAGATACAAGTAATAGAGGCTTATATTTGTACTATTATGAGTCCCAGATGAATATTGGAAGCCTATTTAATCCATTTTAATTTGTATTATTCATCAGAAGTTCGTGTTCCCCATTTTTGGCTAGTAGACCAGTTTCGGATCTTTATTTGGGATCTCTTCCACGGATTGAGATACAAGCAAAATAGGCTTCTCCTTGTATTATTATGAGTCCCAGATTACTATTTTTAGAATATTTACTCCATTTTTATTTGTATGATTCATCAGAAGTCCGTGTTCCCCTTTTTCAGCTAGTAGACCAATTTCAGATCTTCATTTGGGATATCTTCTAGGGAATGAGATACAAGTAATAGAGGCTTGCCCTTGTACTATTAAGAGTCTCAGATGACTATTTCCAGCCTATTTACTCCATTTTCATTTGTATGATTCTTCATAAGTCCGCTTTCCCCATTTTCGACTAATAGACCATTTTCAGATCTTTATTTGGGATCTCTTCTACGGAATGAGATACAAGTAATAGAGGCTTCACTTTTTACTTTTCTCAGTTCCAGTTGACTATTTCAAGCCTATTTACTCCATTTTCTTTGTATGATTCAGCAGAAGTCTGTTTTCCCCATTTTTGGCTAGTAGACCAGTTTGGCTATTTATTGGATCTCTTCTACGGAATGCGATACCAGTAATATAGGCTTCTCCTTGTACTATTATGAGCCCCAGATGACTATTTCCAGCATATTTACTCTATTTTTATTTCTATGATTCATCAGAAGTCTATTTTCCCCATTTTCGGCTAGTAGACCAGTTTCGGGTCTTCATTTAGGAACACTTCTACGGAATGAGATACAAGTAATAGAGGTTTATCCTTCTGCTATTATGAGTCCTCGGTGTCTATTGCAAGCCTATTTACTCCATTTTCTTTGTATGATTCATCAGAAGTCCGTTATTCCTATTTTCGGCTAGTAGACCAGTTTTGGATCTTCATTTGGTATATCTTCTAGGGAATGAGATACAAGTAATAGAGGCTTCCCCTTGTACTATAATGAGTCCTAGATGACTATTTCCAGCCTATTTACTAAATTTCTATTTGTATGATTCATCAGAAATCTGTCTTCCCCATTTTCTGCTATTAGACCAGTTTCAGATCTTCAATTCGGATATCTTCTAGGGAATGAGATACAAGTAATATAGGATTCTCCTTGTACTATTATGAGTCCCAGATGACTATTTCCATCCTATGTACTCCATTTTTATTTGTATGATTCATCAGAAATCCGTTTTCCCCATTTTTGGCTAGTAGACCAGATTCGGATCTTCATTTAGGAAACTCTTCTACGGAATGAGATACAAGTAATAGAGGGTTCTCTTTTTGCTATTTTGAGTCCCAGATGACTATTTCAAGCCTATTTACTCCATTTCCTTTGTATGATTCATCAGAAGTCCGTTTTCCCCATTTTCGGCTAGTAGACCAGTTTCAGATCTTCATTTGGGATATCTTCTAGGGAATGAGATACAAGTAATAGAGGCTTGCCCTTGTACTATTAAGAGTCTCAGATGGCTATTTCCAGCCTATTTACTCCATTTTCACTTGTATGATTCTTGATAAGTCCGTTTTCCCCATTTTCGACTATCAGACCAGTTTCAGATCTTTATTTGGGATCTCTTCTACGGAATGAGATACAAGTAATAGAGGCTTCACTTTTTACTTTTTTCAGTTCCAGTTGACTATTTGAAGCCTATTTACTCCATTTTCTTTGTATGATTCAGCAGAAGTCCGTTTTCCCCATTTTCAGCTAGTATACAAGTTTCTGATCTTCATTTGGGATATCTTCTAGGGAAAGAGATACAAGTAATGGAGGCTTCCCCTTGTACTATTAAGAGTCCCAGATGACTATTTCCAGCCTATTTACTCCATTTTTATTTGTATGATTCATCAGAAGTCTGTTTTTCCCATTTTTGGCTAGTAGACCAGTTTCAGATCTTTTTTTGGGATCTCTTCTACGAAATGAGATACAAGTAATAGAGGCTTCTCCTTGTACTACTATTAGTCGCAGATGACTATTTTCGGCCTATTAACTCCATTTTTATTTGTATGATTCATCAGAAGTCTGTGTTCCCCATTTTTGGCTATTAGACCAGTTTCAGATCTTCATTTCGGATATCTTCTAGGGAATGAGATACAAGTAATATATGATTCTACTTGTACTATTATGAGTCCCAGATGACTATTTCCAGCCTATGCACTCCATTTTTATTTGTATGATTCATCACAAGTCCGTTTTCCCCATTTTCGGCTAGTAGACTAGTTTGGCTATTTATTGGATCTCTTTTACGGAATGCGATACCAGTAATATAGGCTTCTCCTTGTACTATTATGAGCCTCAGATGACTATTTCCAGCATATTTACTCTATTTTTATTTGTATGATTCATCAGAAGTCTATTTTCCCCATTTTCGGCTAGTAGACCAGTTTCGGGTCTTCATTTAGGAACACTTCTACGGAATGAGATACAAGTAATAGAGGCTTATCCTTGTGCTATTATGAGTCCCAGGTGACTATTGCAAGCCTATTTACTCCATTTTCTTCGTATGATTCATCAGAAGTCCGTTTTTCCTATTTTCGGCTAGTAGACCAATTTCGGATCTTCATTTGGGATATCTTCTAGGGAATGAGATACAAGTAATAGAGGCTTCCCCTTGTACTATAATGAGTCCTAGATGACTATTTCCAGCCTATTTACTCAATTTTTATTTGTATGATTCATCAGAAATCTGTCTTCCCCATTTTCTGCTATTAGACCAGTTTCAGATCTTCAATTCGGATATCTTCTAGGGAATGAGATACAAGTAATATAGGATTCTCCTTGTACTATTATGAGTCTCAGATGACTATTTCCAGCCTATGTACGCCATTTTTATTTGTATGATTCATCAGAAGTCCGTTTTCCCCATTTTCGGCTAGTAGACCAGATTCGGATCTTCATTTAGGAACTCCTCTACGGAATGAGATACAAGTAATAGAGGCTTCCACTTGTACTATTAAGATTCCCAGATGTCTATTTCCAGCCTATTTACTCAATTTTTATTTGTATGATTCATCAGAAGTCCGTGTTCCCTACTTTCGGCTAGTAGACCAGTTTCAGATCTTCATTTTGGATATCTTCTAGAGAATGAGATACAAGTAATAGAGGCTTCTCTTTGTACTATTATAATTCCCAGATGACTATTTCCAGCCTATTTACTCCTTTTTTTGTTTGTATGATTCATCAGAAGTCCGGTTTCCCCATTTTCGGCTAGTAAACCTGTTTCGGATCTTTATTTGGGATCTCTTCTACGGAATGAGATACAAATAATAGAGGCTTCTCTTTGTACTATTATGAGTCTCAGATGACTATTTACAGCCTATTTACTCCATTTTTATTTGTATGATTCATCAGAAGTCCGTTTTCCCCATTTTCGGCTAGTAAACCTGTTTCGGATCTTTATTTGGGATCTCTTTTACGGTATACGATACAAGTAATAGAGGCTATTCCATGTACAATTATGAGTCCCATATGACTATTTCCAGCATATTTACTCTATTTTTATTTGTATGATTCATCAGAAGTTTGTTTTCCCCATTTTTGGCTAGTAGACCAGTTTCGGATCTTCATTTAGGATCACTTCTGCGGAAGGAGATACAAGTAATAGAGGCTTATCCTTGTACTATTATGAGTGCCAGGTGACTATTGCAAGCCTATTTACTGCATTTTCTTCGTATGATTCATCAGAAGTCCGTTTTTCCCATTTTCGGCTAGTAGACCAGTTTCGGATCTTCATTTGGGATATCTTCTAGGGAATGAGATACAAGTAATAGAGGCTTCCCCTTGTACTACTATGAGTCCTAGATGACAATTTCCTGTCTATTTACTCCATTTTTATTTGTATGATTCATCAGAAGTCTGTGTTCCCCATTTTCGGCTATTAGACCAGTTTCAGATCTTCATTTCAGCTATCTTCTAGGGAATGAGATACAATTAATATATGATTCTCCTTGTACTATTATGAGTCCCAGATGACTATTTCAAGCCTATGCACTCCATTTTTATTTGTATGATTCATCAGAAGTCCAATTTCCCCATTTTCGGCTAGTAGACCAGTTTCAGTTCTTTATTTGGGATCTCTTCTACATAATGAGATACAAGCAATAGAGGCTTATAGTTGTACTATTATGAGTCCCAGATGACTATTTCCAGCCTATTTACTCCATTTTTATTTCTATGATTCATCAGAAGTCCTTTTTCCCCATTTTCGGCTAGTAGACCAGTTTCGGATCTTCAATTAGGAACTTTTCTACGGAATGAGATACAAGTAATGGAGGCATATATTTGTACTATTATAAGTCCCAGGTGAGTATTGCAAGCCTATATACTCCATTTATATTTGAATGATTCATCAGGAGTCTGTTTTCCCCATTTTCGGCTAGTAGGCCAGTTTCAGATCTTCATTTAGGAACTCTTCTATGGAATGAGATACAAGTAATAGAGTCTTATATTTGTACTATTATGAGTCCCAGGTGAATATTGGAAGCCTATTAAATCCATTTTTATTTGTATGATTCCTTAGAAGTCCGTTTTCCCCATTTTTGGCTAGTAGACCAGTTTCAGATCTTCACTTGGGATATCTTCTAGGGAATGAGATACAAGTAATAGAGGCTTCTCTTTGTACTATTATGAGTCTCGTATGACTATTTCCAGCCTATTTCCTCCATTTTTATTTGTATATTTCATCAGAAGTTCGTTTTCCCCATTTTCGGCTAGTAGACCAGTTACGGATCTTTATTTGGGATCTCTTCTACGGAATGAGACACAAGTAATAGAGGCTTCCCTTTTTACTATTATGAGTTCCAGGTGACTATTGGAAGCCTATTTATTCCATTTTTATTTGTATTATTCATCAGAAGTCTGTGTTCCCCATTTTCGGCTAGTAGACCAATTTCAGATCTTCATTTCCAATATCTTTTTGGGAATGAGATACAAGTATAAGAGGCTTCTCCTTGTACTATAATAAGTCCCAGATGACTTTTTTCCAGCCTATTTACTCCATTTTTATTTGGATGATTCATCAGAAGTCCGTTATCCCCATTTTTGGCTAGTAGACCAGTTTCTGATCTTTATTTGGCATCTCTTCTACGGAATGAGATACAAGAAATAGAGGCTTCTCCTTGTACTATTATAAGTCCCATATGACAATTTCCAGCCTATTTACTCCATTCTTATTTGTATGATTCATCAGAAGTCCCTGTTCTCCTTTTTTAGCTAAAACACCAATTTCAGATCTTCATTTCCTATATCTTCTAGGGAATGAGATACAAGTATTAGAGGCTTCTCCTTGTACTAGTATGAGTCCCAGATGACTATTACCAGCTTATTTACTCCATTTTTATTTGTATGATTTATCAGAAGTCCGTGTTCCCCATTTTCGGCTAGTAGACCAGTTTCAGATCTTCATTTCGGATATCTTCTTGGGAATGAGATACAAGTAATAGATGCTTCTCCTTGTACTATAATGTGTCCCGATGACTATTTCCAGCCTATTTTTCCATTTTTATTTGTATGATTCATCAGAAGTCCGTGTTCCCTGTATTAGGCTAGTAGACCAGTTTCAGATCTTCATTTCGGATATCTTCTAGGGAATGAGATACAAGTAATAGAGGCTTCTATTTTTACTATTATGTGTCGCAGATGACTATTTCCAGCCTATTTACTCTATTTTTATTTGTATGATTCATCAGAGGTCCGTTTTCCCCATTTTTGGCTAGTAGACCAGTTTTGGATCTTCACTTTGGATATCTTCTAGGGAATGAGATACAAGTAATAGAGGCTTCTATTTTTACTATTATGTGTCGCAGATGACTATTTCCAGCCTATTTACTCTATTTTTATTTGTATGATTCATCAGAGGTCCGTTTTCCCCATTTTTGGCTAGTAGACCAGTTTTGGATCTTTATTTCGGATATCTTCTAGGGAATGAGATACAAGTAATAGACGCTTCTATTTTTACTATTATGTGACGCAGATGACTATTTCCAGCCTATTTACTCAATTTTTATATGTATGTTTCATCAGAAGTCCGTTTTCCCCATTTTCGGCTAGTAGACCAGTTTCAGATCTTTATTTGGGATCTCTTCTACGCATTGAGATACAAGCAAAATAGGCTTCTCCTTGTACTATTATGAGTCCGAGATTACTATTTTTAGAATATTTACTCCACTTTTATTTGTATGATTCATCAGCAGTCTGTTTTCCCCATTTTCGGCTAGTTGACCAGTTTCATATCTTCATTTATGAACTCTTCTACGGAATGAGATACAAGTAATAGAGGCTTATATTTGTACTATTATGAGTCCCAGATGAATATTGGAAGCCTATTAAATCCATTTTTATTTGTATTATTCATCAGAAGTCCGTGTTCCCCATTTTTGGCTAGTAGACCAGTTTCGGATCTTTATTTGGGATCTCTTCTACGGATTGAGATACAAGCAAAATAGGCTTCTCCTTGTATTATTATGAGTCCCAGATTACTATTTTTAGAATATTTACTCCATTTTTATTTGTATGATTCATCAGAAGTCCGTGTTCCCCTTTTTCAGCTAGTAGACCAATTTCAGATCTTCATTTCAATATCTTCTAGGGAATGAAATACGAATATTAGAGGCTTCTCCTTGTACTATTATGAGTCCCAGATGACTATTTCCAGCCTATTTACTCCATTTTTATATGTATGATTCATCAGAAGTCCATTTTCCCCATTTCCGGCTAGTAGACCAGTTTCGGATATTTATTTGGGATCTCTTCTACGGATTGAGATACAAGGAAAATAGGCTTCTCCTTGTACTATTCTGAGTCCCAGATTACTATATTTTGAATATTTACTCCATTTTTATTTGTATGATTCATCAGAAGTCCGTGTTCCCCTTTTTCAGCAAGTAGGCCAATTTCAGATCTTCATTTCCAATATCTTCTAGGGAATGAGATACAAGTATTAGAGGCTTCTCCTTGTACTATTATGACTCCCAGATGACTATTTCCAGCCTATTTACTCCATTTTTATTTGTATGATTCATTAGAAGTCCGTTTTCCCCATTTTCGGCTAGTAGACCAGTTTCGGATCTTTATTTGGGATCTCTTCTACGGAATGAGATACAAGCAATAGAGGATTCTGTTTGTACTATTATGAGTCCCAGGTTACTATTTCCAGCCTATTTACTCCATTTTTATTTGTATGATTCATCAGAGGTCCGTTTTCCCCATTTTCGGCTAGTATACCAGTTTCGGATCTTCATTTAGGAACTCTTCTACGGAATGAGATACAAGTAATAGAGGCTTATCTTTGTACTATTATGAGTCCCAGGTAAATATTGCATGCCTATTTAATCCATTTTTATTTGTCTGATTACTCAGAAGTCCGTTTTCCCCATTTTGGGTTAGTATACCAGTTTCGGATCTTCATTTGGGTATCTTCTAGGGAATGAGATACAAGTAATAGAGGCTTCACTTTGTACTATTATGAGTCCCAGATGACTATTTACAGCATATTTACTCCATTTTTATTTGTACGATTCATCAGAAGTCTGTTTTCCCCATTTTCGGCTAGTAGACCACTTTCAGATCTTTATTTGGGATCTCTTTTACGGAATGCGATACAAGAATAGAGTCTTCTCCTTGTACTATTATGAGTCCCAGATGACTATTTCCAGCATATTTACTCTATTTTTATTTGTATGATTCATCAGAAGTCTGTTTTTCTCATTTTCGGCTAGTAGACCAGTATCGGATCTTCATTTAGGAACACTTCTACGGAAGGAGCTACAAGTAATAGAGGCTTATCTTTATACTATTATGAGTCCCAGGTGACTATTGCAAGCCTATTTAGTCCATTTTCTTCGTACGATTCATCAGAAGTCCGTTTTTCCCATTTTCGGGTAGTAGACCAGTTTTGGATCTTCATTTGGGATGTCTTCTAGGTAATGAGATACAAGTAATAGAGGCTTATCTTTGTACTATCATGAGTCCCAGGTGACTATTGGAAGCCTATTTATTCCATTTTTATTTGTATTATTCATCAGAAGTCCGTGTTCCACATTTTCGGCTAGTAGACCGATTTCAGATCTTCATTTCCAATATCTTCTTGGGAATGAGATACAAGTATAAGAGGCTTCTCCTTGTACTATTATAAGTCCCAGATGACTTTTTCCAGCCTATTTACTCCATTTTTATTTGTATGATTCATCAGAAGTCCGTTTTCCCCATTTTCGGCTAGTAGACCAGTTTCGGATCTTCATTTAGAATCACTTCTGCGGAAGGAGATACAAGTAATAGAGGCTTATCGTTGTACTATTATGAGTGCCAGGTGACTATTGCAAGCCTATTTACTCCATTTTCTTCGTATGATTCATCAGAAGTCCGTTTTTCCCATTTTCGGCTAGTAGACCAGTTTCGGATCTTCATTTGGGATGTCTTCTAGGGAATGAGATACAAGTAATAGAGGCTTCCCCTTGTACTAATATGAGCCTAGATGACAATTTCCTGTCTATTTACTCCATTTTTATTAGTATGATTCATCAGAAGTCTGTGTTCCCCATTTTCGGCTATTAGACCAGTTTCAGATCTTCATTTCGGCTATCTTCTAGGGAATGAGATACAAGTAATATATGATTCTCCTTGTACTATTATGAGTCCCAGATGACTATTTCAAGCCTATGCACTCCATTTTTATTTGTATGATTCATCAGAAGTCCAATTTCCCCATTTTCGGCTAGTAGACCAGTTTCAGTTCTTTATTTGTGATCTCTTCTACGGAATGAGATACAAGAAATAGAGGCTTATACTTGTACTATTATGAGTCCCAGATGACTATTTCCAGCCTATTTACTCCATTTTTATTTCTATGATTCATCAGAAGTCCGTTTTCCCCATTTTCGGCTAGTAGACCAGTTTCGGATCTTCATTTGGGATATCTTCTAGGGAATGAGATACAAGTAATAGAGGCTTCCCCTTGTACTATAATGAGTCCTAGATGATTATTTCCAGCCTATTTACTCAATTTTTATTTATATGATTCATCAGAAATCTGTCTTCCCTATTTTCTGCTATTAGACCAGTTTCAGATCTTCAATTCGGATATCTTCTAGGGAATGAGATACAAGTAATACAGGATTCTCCTTGTACTATTATGAGTCCCAGATGACTATTTCCAGCCTATGTACTCCATTTTTATTTGTATGATTCATCAGAAGTCCGTTTTCCCCATTTTCGACTAGTAGACCAGATTCAGATCTTCATTTGGGAACTCTTCTACGGAATGAGATACAAGTAATATAGGCTTCTCTTTTTGCTATTTTGAGTCCCAGATGACTATTTCAAGCCTATTTACTCTATTTTCTTTGTATGATACATCAGAAGTCCGTTTTCCCCATTTTCGGCTAGTAGACCAGTTTCAGATCTTCATTTGGGATATCTTCTAGGGAATCAGATACAAGTAATAGAGGATTCCCCTTGTACTATTAAGAGTCTCAGATGACTATTTCCATCCTATTTACTCATTTTCATTTGTCTGATTCATCAGAAGTCCGTTTTCCCCATTTTCGGCTAGTAGACCAGATTCGGATCTTCATTTGGGAACTCTTCTACGGAATGAGATACAAGTAATAGAGGCTTCTCTTTTTGCTATTTTGAGTCCCAGATGACTATTTCAAGCCTGTTTACTCCATTTTCTTTGTATGATTCAGCAGAAGTCCGTTTTCCCTATTTTCGGCTAGTATACCAATTTCAGATCTTCATGTGGGATTTCTTCTAGGGAAAGAGATACAAGTAATAGAGGCTTCCCCTTGTACTATTAAGAGTCCCAGATGACTATTTCCAGCCTATTTACTCCATTTTCATTTGTATGATTCTTCATAAGTCCGTTTTCCCCATTTTTGACTAGTAGACCAGTTTCAGATCTTTATTTGGGATCTCTTCTACGGAATGAGATACAAGTAATAGAAGCTTCTCCTTGTACTACTATGAGTCACAGATTACTATTTTCGGCCTATTAACTCCATTTTTATTTGTATGATTCATCAGAAGTCCGTTTTCCCCATTTTCGGCTAGTAGACCAGTTTCGGATCTTCATTTGGGATATCTTTTACGGTATACGATACAAGTAATAGAGGCTATTCCATGTACTATTATGAGTCCCAGATGACTATTTCCAGCATATTTACTCTATTTTTATTTGTATGATTCATCAGAACTTTGTTTTCCCCATTTTTGGCTAGTAGACCAGTTTCGGATCTTCATTTAGGATCACTTCTGCGGAATGAGATACAAGTAATATAGGCTTCCCCTTGTACTATTAAGATTCAAAGATGTCTATTTCCAGCCTATTTACTCAATTTTTATTTGTATGATTCATCAGAAGTCCGTGTTCCCTATTTTCGGCTAGTAGACCAGTTTCAGATCTTCATTTTGGATATCTTCTAGAGAATGATATACAAATAATAGAGGCTTCTCTTTGTACTATTATAATTCCCAGATGACTATTTCCAGCCTATTTACTCCTTTTTTTGTTTGTATGATTCATCAGAAGTCCGGTTTCCCCATTTTCGGCTAGTAAACCTGTTTCGGATCTTTATTTGGGATCTCTTCTACGGAATGAGATACAAATAATAGAGGCTTCTCTTTGTACTATTATGAGTCTCAGATGACTATTTACAGCCTATTTACTCCATTTTTATTTGTATGATTCATCAGAAGTCAGTTTTCCCCATTTTCGGCTAGTAAACCTGTTTCAGATCTTTATTTGGGATCTCTTTTACGGTATACGATACAAGTAATAGAGGCTATTCCATGTACTATTATGAGTCCCAGAAGACTATTTCCAGCATATTTACTCTATTTTTATTTGTATGATTCATCAGAACTTTGTTTTCCCCATTTTTGGCTAGTAGACCAGTTTCGGATCTTCATTTAGGATCACTTCTGCGGAAGGAGATACAAGTAATAGAGGCTTATCCTTGTACTATTATGAGTGCCAGGTGACTATTGCAAGCCTATTTACTCCATTTTCTTCCTATGATTCATCAGAAGTCCGTTTTTCCCATTTTCGGCTAGTAGACCAGTTTCGGATCTTCATTTGGGATATCTTCTAGGGAATGAGATACAAGTAATAGAGGCTTCCCCTTGTACTACTATGAGTCCTAGATGACAATTTACTGTCTATTTACTCCATTTTTATTTGTATGATTCATCAGAAGTCTGTGTTCCCCATATTCGGCTATTAGACCAGTTTCAGATCTTCATTTCAGCTATCTTCTAGGGAATGAGATACAATTAATATATGATTCTCCTTGTACTATTATGAGTCCCAGATGACTATTTCAAGCCTAAGCACTCCATTTTTATTTGTATGATTCATCAGAAGTCCAATTTCCCCATTTTCGGCTAGTAGACCAGTTTCAGTTCTTTATTTGGGATCTCTTCTACGGAATGAGATACAAGAAATAGAGGCTTATACTTGTACTATTATGAGTCCCAGATGACTATTTCCAGCCTATTTACTCCATTTTTATTTCTATGATTCATCAGAAGTCCGTTTTCCCCATTTTCGGCTAGTAGACCAGTTTCGGATCTTCAATTAGGAACTCTTCTACGGAATGAGATACAAGTAATGGAGGCATATATTTGTACTATTATAAGTCCCAGGTGAGTATTGCAAGCCTATATACTCCATTTATATTTGAATGATTCATCAGGAGTCTGTTTTCCCCATTTTCGGCTAGTAGGCCAGTTTCAGATCTTCATTTAGGAACTCTTCTACGGAATGAGATACAAGTAATAGAGTCTTATATTTGTACTATTATGAGTCCCAGGTGAATATTGGAAGCCTATTAAATCCATTTTTATTTGTATGATTCCTTAGAAGTCCGTTTTCCCCATTTTTGGCTAGTAGACCAGTTTCAGATCTTCACTTGGGATATCTTCTAGGGAATGAGATACAAGTAATAGAGGCTTCTCTTTGTACTATTATGAGTCTCGTATGACTATTTCCAGCTTATTTCCTCCATTTTTATTTGTATATTTCATCAGAAGTTCGTTTTCCCCATTTTCGGCTAGTAGACCAGTTACGGATCTTTATTTGGGATCTCTTCTACGGAATGAGACACAAGTAATAGAGGCTTCCCTTTTTACTATTATGAGTTCCAGGTGACTATTGGAAGCCTATTTATTCCATTTTTATTTGTATTATTCATCAGAAGTCTGTGTTCCCCATTTTCGGCTAGTAGACCAATTTCAGATCTTCATTTCCAATATCATTTTGGGAATGAGATACAAGTATAAGAAGCTTCTCCTTGTACTATAATAAGTCCCAGATGACTTTTTTCCAGCCTATTTACTCCATTTTTATTTGGATGATTCATCAGAAGTCCGTTATCCCCATTTTTGGCTAGTAGACCAGTTTCTGATCTTTATTTGGCATCTCTTCTATGGAATGAGATACAAGAAATAGAGGCTTCTCCTTGTACTATTATAAGTCCCATATGACAATTTCCAGCCTATTTACTCCATTCTTATTTGTATGATTCATCAGAAGTCCCTGTTCTCCATTTTTAGCTAAAACACCAATTTCAGATCTTCATTTCCTATATCTTCTAGGGAATGAGATACAAGTATTAGAGGCTTCTCCTTGTACTAGTATGAGTCCCAGATGACTATTTCCAGCTTATTTACTCCAATTTTATTTGTATGATTTATCAGAAGTCCGTGTTCCCCATTTTCGGCTAGTAGACCAGTTTCAGATCTTCATTTCGGATATCTTCTTGGGAATGAGATACAAGTAATAGATGCTTCTCCTTGTACTATAATGTGTCCCAGATGACTATTTCCAGCCTATTTTTCCATTTTTATTTGTATGATTCATCAGAAGTCCGTGTTCCCTGTATTCGGCAAGTAGACCAGTTTCAGATCTTCATTTCGGATATCTTCTAGGGAATGAGATACAAGTAATAGAGGCTTCTATTTTTACTATTATGTGTCGCAGATGACTATTTCCAGCCTATTTACTCTATTTTTATTTGTATGATTCATCAGAGGTCCGTTTTCCCTATTTTCGGCTAGTAGACCAGTTTTGGATCTTCACTTTGGATATCTTCTAGAGAATGAGATACAAGTAATAGAGGCTTCTATTTTTACTATTATGTGTCGCAGATGACTATTTCCAGCCTGTTTACTCAATTTTTATATGTATGTTTCATCAGAAGTCCGTTTTCCCCATTTTCGGCTAGTAGACCAGTTTCAGATCTTTATTTGGGATCTCTTCTACGCATTGAGATACAAGCAAAATAGGCTTCTCCTTGTACTATTATGAGTCCGAGATTACTATTTTTAGAATATTTTCTCCACTTTTATTTGTATGATTCATCAGCAGTCTGTTTTCCCCATTTTCGGCTAGTTGACCAGTTTCATATCTTCATTTATGAACTCTTCTACGGAATGAGATACAAGTAATAGAGGCTTATATTTGTACTATTATGAGTCCCAGATGAATATTGGAAGCCTATTTAATCCATTTTTATTTGTATTATTCATCAGAAGTCCGTGTTCCCCATTTTTGGCTAGTAGACCAGTTTCGGATCTTTATTTGGGATCTCTTCTACGGATTGAGATACAAGCAAAATAGGCTTCTCCTTGTATTATTATGAGTCCCAGATTACTATTTTTAGAATATTTACTCCATTTTTATTTGTATGATTCATCAGAAGTCCGTGTTCCTCTTTTTCAGCTAGTAGACCAATTTCAGATCTTCATTTCAATATCTTCTAGGGAATGAAATACGAATATTAGAGGCTTCTCCTTGTACTATTATGAGTCCCTGATGACTATTTCCAGCCTATTTACTCCATTTTTATATGTATGATTCATCAGAAGTCCATTTTCCCCATTTTCGGCTAGTAGACCAGTTTCGGATATTTATTTGGGATCTCTTCTACGGATTGAGATACAAGGAAAATAGGCTTCTCCTTGTACTATTCTGAGTCCCAGATTACTATATTTTGAATATTTACTCCATTTTTATTTGTATGATTCATCAGAAGTCCGTGTTCCCCTTTTTCAGCTAGTAGGCCAATTTCAGATCTTCATTTCCAATATCTTCTAGGGAATGAGATACAAGTATTAGAGGCTTCTCCTTGTACTATTATGACTCCCAGATGACTATTTCCAGCCTATTTACTCCATTTTTATTTGTATGATTCATCAGAAGTCCGTTTTCCCCATTTTCGGCTAGTAGACCAGTTTCGGATCTTTATTTGGGATCTCTTCTACGGAATGAGATACAAGCAATAGAGGATTCTGTTTGTACTATTATGAGTCCCAGGTTACTATTTCCAGCCTATTTACTCCATTTTTATTTGTATGATTCATCAGAGGTCCGTTTTCCCCATTTTCGGCTAGTATACCAGTTTCTGATCTTCATTTAGGAACTCTTCTACGGAATGAGATACAAGTAATAGAGGCTTATCTTTGTACTATTATGAGTCCCAGGTAAATATTGCATGCCTATTTAATCCATTTTTATTTGTATGATTACTCAGAAGTCCGTTTTCCCCATTTTGGGTTAGTAGACCAGTTTTGGATCTTCATTTGGGTATCTTCTAGGGAATGAGATACAAGTAATAGAGGCTTCACTTTGTACTATTATGAGTCCCAGATGACTATTTACAGCATATTTACTCCATTTTTATTTGTATGATTCATCAGAAGTCTGTTTTCCCCATTTTCGGCTAGTAGACCACTTTCAGATCTTTATTTGGGATCTCTTTTACGGAATGCGATACAAGAATAGAGTCTTCTCCTTGTACTATTATGAGTCACAGATGACTATTTCCAGCATATTTACTCTATTTTTATTTGTATGATTCATCAGAAGTCTGTTTTTCTCATTTTTGGCTAGTAGACCAGTATCGGATCTTCATTTAGGAACACTTCTACGGAAGGAGCTACAAGTAATAGAGGCTTATCTTTATACTATTATGAGTCCCAGGTGACTATTGCAAGCCTATTTAGTCCATTTTCTTCGTACGATTCATGAGAAGTCCGTTTTTCCCATTTTCGGGTAGTAGACCAGTTTTGGATCTTCATTTGGGATGTCTTCTAGGGAATGAGATACAAGTAATAGAGGCTTATCTTTGTACTATTATGAGTCCCAGGTGACTATTGGAAGCCTATTTATTCCATTTTTATTTGTATTATTCATCAGAAGTCCGTGTTCCACATTTTCGGCTAGTAGACCGATTTCAGATCTTCATATCCAATATCTTCTTGGGAATGAGATACAAGTATAAGAGGCTTCTCCTTGTACTATTATAAGTCCCAGATGACTTTTTCCAGCCTATTTACTCCATTTTTATTTGTATGATTCATCAGAAGTCCGTTTTCCCCATTTTCGGCTAGTAGACCAGTTTCGGATCTTCATTTAGGATCATTTCTGCGGAAGGAGATACAAGTAATAGAGGCTTATCGTTGTACTATTATGAGTGCCAGGTGACTATTGCAAGCCTATTTACTCCATTTTCTTCGTATGATTCATCAGAAGTCCGTTTTTCCCATTTTCGGCTAGTAGACCAGTTTCGGATCTTCATTTGGGATGTCTTCTAGGGAATGAGATACAAGTAATAGAGGCTTCCCCTTGTACTAATATGAGTCCTAGATGACAATTTCCTGTCTATTTACTCCATTTTTATTTGTATGATTCATCAGAAGTCTGTGTTCCCCATTTTCGGCTATTAGACCAGTTTCAGATCTTCATTTCGGCTATCTTCTAGGGAATGAGATACAAGTAATATATGATTCTCCTTGTACTATTATGAGTCCCAGATGACTATTTCAAGCCTATGCACTCCATTTTTATTTGTATGATTCATCAGAAGTCCAATTTCTCCATTTTCGGCTAGTAGACCAGTTTCAGTTCTTTATTTGGGATCTCTTCTACGGAATGAGATACAAGAAATAGAGGCTTATACTTGTACTATTATGAGTCCCAGATGACTATTTCCAGCCTATTTACTCCATTTTTATTTCTATGATTCATCAGAAGTCCGTTTTCCCCATTTTCGGCTAGTAGACCAGTTTCGGATCTTCAATTAGGAACTTTTCTACGGAATGAGATACAAGTAATGGAGGCATATATTTGTACTATTATAAGTCCCAGGTGAGTATTGCAAGCCTATATACTCCATTTATATTTGAATGATTCATCAGGAGTCTGTTTTCCCCATTTTCGGCTAGTAGGCCAGTTTCAGATCTTCATTTAGGAACTCTTCTACGGAATGAGATACAAGTAATAGAGTCTTATATTTGTACTATTATGAGTCCCAGGTGAATATTGGAAGCCTATTAAATCCATTTTTATTTGTATGATTCCTTAGAAGTCCGTTTTCCCCAGTTTTGGCTAGTAGACCAGTTTCAGATCTTCACTTGGGATATCTTCTAGGGAATGAGATACAAGTAATAGAGGCTTCTCTTTGTACTATTATGAGTCTTATATGACTATTTCCAGCCTATTTCCTCCATTTTTATTTGTATGTTTCATCAGAAGTTCGTTTTCCCCATTTTCGGCTAGTAGACCAGTTACGGATCTTTATTTGGAATCTCTTCTACGGAATGAGACACAAGTAATAGAGGCTTCCCTTTTTACTATTATGAGTTCCAGGTGACTATTGGAAGCTTATTTATTCCATTTTTATTTGTATTATTCATCAGAAGTCTGTGTTCCCCATTTTTGGCTAGTAGACCAATTTCAGATCTTCATTTCCAATATCTTTTTGGGAATGAGATACAAGTATAAGAGGCTTCTCCTTGTACTATAATAAGTCCCAGATGACTTTTTCCAGACTATTTACTCCATTTTTATTTGGATGATTCATCAGAAGTCCGTTATCCCCATTTTTGGCTAGTAGACCAGTTTCTGATCTTTATTTGGCATCTCTTCTACGGAATGAGATACAAGAAATAGAGGCTTCTCTTTGTACTATTATGAGTCCCATATGATAATTTCCAGCCTATTTACTCCATTCTTATTTGTATGATTCATCAGAAGTCCCTGTTCTCCATTTTTAGCTAAAAGACCAATTTCAGATCTTCATTTCCTATATCTTTTAGGGAATGAGATACTAGTATTAGAGGCTTCTCCTTGTACTAGTATGAGTCCCAGATGACTATTTCCAGCTTATTTACTCCATTTTTATTTGTATGATTCATCAGAAGTCCGTGTTCCCCATTTTCGGCTAGTAGACAAGTTTCAGATCTTCATTTCGGATATCTTCTTGGGAATGAGATACAAGTAATAGATGCTTCTCCTTGTACTATAATGTGTCCCAGATGACTATTTCCAGCCTATTTTTCCATTTTTATTTGTATGATTCATCAGAAGTCCGTGTTTCCTGTATTCGGCTAGTAGACCAGTTTCAGATCTTCATTTCGGATATCTTCTAAGGAATGAGATACAAGTAATAGAGGCTTCTATTTTTACTATTATGTGTCGCAGATGACTATTTCCAGCCTATTTACTCCATTTTTATTTGTATGATTCATCAGAGGTCCGTTTTCCCCATTTTCGGCTAGTAGACCAGTTTTGGATCTTCACTTCAGATATCTTCTAGGGAATGAGATACAAGTAATAGAGGCTTCTATTTTTACTATTATGTGTCGCAGATGACTATTTCCAGCCTATTTACTCTATTTTTATTTGTATGATTCATCAGAGGTCCGTTTTCCCCATTTTCGGCTAGTAGACCAGTTTTGGATCTTTATTTCGGATATCTACTAGGGAATGAGATACAAGTAATAGAGGCTTCTATTTTTACTATTATGTGACGCAGATGACTATTTCCAGCCTATTTACTCCATTTTTATATGTATGATTCATCAGAAGTCCGTTTTCCCCATTTTCGGCTAGTAGACCAGTTTCAGATCTTTATTTGGGATCTCTTCAATGGAATGAGATACAAGAAATAGAGGCTTCTCCTTGTACTATTATGAGTCCCATATGATAATTTCCAGCCTATTTACTCCATTCTTATTTGTATGATTCATCAGAAGTCCCTGTTCTCCATTTTTAGCTAAAAGACCAATTTCAGATCTTCATTTCCTATATCTTTTAGGGAATGAGATACTAGTATTAGAGGCTTCTCCTTGTACTATTATGAGTCCCAGATGACTATTTCCAGCCTATTTACTCCATTTTTATTTGGATGATTCATAAGAAGTCCGTTATCCCCATTTTTGGCTAGTAGACCACTTTCTGATCTTTATTTGGCATCTCTTCTACGGAATGAGATACAAGAAATAGAGGCTTCTCTTTGTACTATTATGAGTCCCATATGATAATTTCCAGCCTATTTACTCCATTCTTATTTGTATGATTCATCAGAAGTCCCTGTTCTCCATTTTTAGCTAAAAGACCAATTTCAGATCTTCATTTCCTATATCTTTTAGGGAATGAGATACTAGTATTAGAGGCTTCTCCTTGTACTAGTATGAGTCCCAGATGACTATTTCCAGCTTATTTACTCCATTTTTATTTGTATGGTTCATCAGAAGTCCGTGTTCCCCATTTTCGGCTAGTAGACAAGTTTCAGATCTTCATTTCGGATATCTTCTTGGGAATGAGATACAAGTAATAGATGCTTCTCCTTGTACTATAATGTGTCCCAGATGACTATTTCCAGCCTATTTTTCCTTTTTTATTTGTATGATTCATCAGAAGTCCGTGTTCCCTGTATTCGGCTAGTAGACCAGTTTCAGATCTTCATTTCGGATATCTTCTAAGGAATGAGATACAAGTAATAGAGGCTTCTATTTTTACTATTATGTGTCGCAGATGACTATTTCCTGCCTATTTACTCCATTTTTATTTGTATGATTCATCAGAGGTCCGTTTTCGCCATTTTCGGCTAGTAGACCAGTTTTGGATCTTCACTTCAGATATCTTCTAGGGAATGAGATACAAGTAATAGAGGCTTCTATTTTTACTATTATGTGTCGCAGATGACTATTTCCAGCCTATTTACTCTATTTTTATTTGTATGATTCATCAGAGGTCCGTTTTCCCCATTTTCGGCTAGTAGACCAGTTTTGGATCTTTATTTCAGATATCTTCTAGGGAATGAGATACAAGTAATAGAGGCTTCTATTTTTACTATTATGTGACGCAGATGACTATTTCCAGCCTATTTACTCCATTTTTATATGTATGATTCATCAGAAGTCCGTTTTCCCCATTTTCGGCTAGTAGACCAGTTTCAGATCTTTATTTGGGATCTCTTCTATGGAATGAGATACAAGAAATAGAGGCTTCTCCTTGTACTATTATGAGTCCCATATGATAATTTCCAGCCTATTTACTCCATTCTTATTTGTATGATTCATCAGAAGTCCCTGTTCTCCATTTTTAGCTAAAAGACCAATTTCAGATCTTCATTTCCTATATCTTTTAGGGAATGAGATACTAGTATTAGAGGCTTCTCCTTGTACTATTATGAGTCCCAGATGACTATTTCCAGCCTATTTACTCCATTTTTATTTGTATGATTCATCAGAAGTCCGTTTTCCCCATTTTCGGCTAGTAGACCAGTTTCGGATCTTTATTTGGGATCTCTTCTATGGAATGAGATACAAGCAATAGAGGATTCTGTTTGTACTATTATGAGTCCCAGGTTACTATTTCCAGCCTATACACTCCATTTTTATTTGTATGATTCATCAGAGGTCCGTTTTCCCCATTTTCAGCTAGTATACCAGTTTTGGATCTTCATTTAGGAACTCTTCTACGGAATGAGATACAAGTAATAGAGGCTTATCTTTGTACTATTATGAGTCCCAAGTAAATATTGCATGCCTATTTAATCCATTTTTATTTGTATGATTACTCAGAAGTCCGTTTTCCCTATTTTGGGCTTGTAGACCAGTTTTGGATCTTCATTTGGGTATCTTCTAGGGAATGAGATACAAGTAATAGAGGCTTCACTTTGTACTATTATGAGTCCCAGATGACTATTTACAGCATATTTACTCCATTTTTATTTGTATGATTCATCAGAAGTTTGTTTTCCCCATTTTCGGCTAGAAGACCAGTTTCAGATCTTTATTTGGGATCTCTTTTACGGAATACGATACAAGAATAGAGTCTTCTCCTTGTACTATTATGAGTCCCAGATGACTATTTCCAGCATATTTACTCTATTTTTATTTGTATGATTCATCAAAAGTCTGTTTTCCTCATTTTCGGCTAGTAGACCAGTTTCAGATCTTCATTTAGGAACACTTCTACAGAAGGAGATACAAGTAATATAGGCTTATCTCTGTACTGTTATGAGTCCCAGGTTACTATTTCAAGCCTATTTAGTCCATTTTCTTCGTACGATTCATCAGAAGTCCGTTTTCCCCATTTTCGGGTAGTAGACAAGTTTCGGATCTTCATTTGGGATGTCTTCTAGGGAATGAGATATAAGTAATAGAGGCTTATCTTTGTACTATTATGAGTCCCAGGTGACTATTGGAAGCCTATTTATTCCATTTTTATTTGTATTATTCATCAGAAGTCCGTGTTCCACATTTTCGGCTAGTAGACCGATTTCAGATCTTCATTTCCAATATCTTCTTCGGAATGAGATACAAGTATAAGAGGCTTCTCCTTGTACTATTATGAGTCCCAGATGACTATTTCAAGCCTATGCACTCCATTTTTATTTGTATGATTCATCAGAAGTCCAATTTCCCCATTTTCGGCTAGTAGACCAGTTTCAGTTCTTTATTTGGGATCTCTTCTACGGAATGAGATACAAGAAATAGAGGCTTATACTTGTACTATTATGAGTCCCAGATGACTATTTCCAGCCTATTTACTCCATTTTTATTTCTATGATTCATCAGAAGTCCGTTTTCCCCATTTTCGGCTAGTAGACCAGTTTCGGATCTTCAATTAGGAACTCTTCTACGGAATGAGATACAAGTAATGGAGGCATATACTTGTACTATTATAAGTCCCAGGTGAGTATTGCAAGCCTATATACTCCATTTATATTTGAATGATTCATCAGGAGTCTGTTTTCCTCATTTTCGGCTAGTAGGCCAGTTTCAGATCTTCATTTAGGAACTCTTCTACGGAATGAGATACAAGTAATAGAGTCTTATATTTGTACTATTATGAGTCCCAGGTGAATATTGGAAGCCTATTAAATCCATTTTTATTTGTATGATTCCTTAGAAGTCCGTTTTCCCCAGTTTTGGCTAGTAGACCAGTTTCAGATCTTCACTTGGGATATCTTCTAGGGAATGAGATACAAGTAATAGAGGCTTCTCTTTGTACTATTATGAGTCTCATATGACTATTTCCAGCCTATTTCCTCCATTTTTATTTGTATGTTTCATCAGAAGTTCGTTTTCCCCATTTTCGGCTAGTAGACCAGTTACGGATCTTTATTTGGAATCTCTTCTACGGAATGAGACACAAGTAATAGAGGCTTCCCTTTTTACTATTATGAGTTCCAGGTGACTATTGGAAGCCTATTTATTCCATTTTTATTTGTATTATTCATCAGAAGTCTGTGTTCCCCATTTTCGGCTAGTATACCAATTTCAGATCTTCATTTCCAATATCTTTTTGGGAATGAGATACAAGTATAAGAGGCTTCTCTTTGTACTATAATAAGTCCCAGATGACTTTTTCCAGCCTATTTACTCCATTTTTATTTGGATGATTCATCAGAAGTCCGTTATCCCCATTTTTGGCTAGTAGACCAATTTCTGATCTTTATTTGGCATCTCTTCTACGGAATGAGATACAAGAAATAGAGGCTTCTCTTTGTACTATTATGAGTCCCATATGATAATTTCCAGCCTATTTACTCCATTCTTATTTGTATGATTCATCAGAAGTCCCTGTTCTCCATTTTTAGCTAAAAGACCAATTTCAGATCTTCATTTCCTATATCTTTTAGGGAATGAGATACTAGTATTAGAGGCTTCTCCTTGTACTAGTATGAGTCCCAGATGACTATTTCCAGCTTATTTACTCCATTTTTATTTGTATGATTCATCAGAAGTCCGTGTTCCCCATTTTCGGCTAGTAGACAAGTTTCAGATCTTCATTTCGGATATCTTCTTGGGAATGAGATACAAGTAATAGATGCTTCTCCTTGTACTATAATGTGTCCCAGATGACTATTTCCAGCCTATTTTTCCATTTTTATTTGTATGATTCATCAGAAGTCCGTGTTCCCTGTATTCGTCTAGTAGACCAGTTTCAGATCTTCATTTCGGATATCTTCTAAGGAATGAGATACAAGTAATAGAGGCTTCTATTTTTACTATTATGTGTCGCAGATGACTATTTCCAGCCTATTTACTCCATTTTTTATTTGTATGATTCATCAGAGGTCCGTTTTCCCCCATTTTCGGCTAGTAGACCAGTTTTGGATCTTCACTTCAGATATCTTCTAGGGAATGAGATACAAGTAATAGAGGCTTCTATTTTTACTATTATGTGTCGCAGATGACTATTTCCAGCCTATTTACTCTATTTTTATTTGTATGATTCATCAGAGGTCCGTTTTCCCCATTTTCGGCTAGTAGACCAGTTTTGGATCTTTATTTCGGATATCTTCTAGGGAATGAGATACAAGTAATAGAGGCTTCTATTTTTACTATTATATGACGCAGATGACTATTTCCAGCCTATTTACTCCATTTTTATATGTATGATTCATCAGAAGTCCGTTTTCCCCATTTTCGGCTAGTAGACCAGTTTCAGATCTTTATTTGGGATCTCTTCTATGGAATGAGATACAAGAAATAGAGGCTTCTCCTTGTACTATTATGAGTCCCATATGATAATTTCCAGCCTATTTACTCCATTCTTATTTGTATGATTCATCAGAAGTCCCTGTTCTCCATTTTTAGCTAAAAGACCAATTTCAGATCTTCATTTCCTATATCTTTTAGGGAATGAGATACTAGTATTAGAGGCTTCTCCTTGTACTATTATGAGTCCCAGATGACTATTTCCAGCCTATTTACTCCATTTTTATTTGTATGATTCATCAGAAGTCCGTTTTCCCCATTTTCGGCTAGTAGACCAGTTTCGGATCTTTATTTGGGATCTCTTCTATGGAATGAGATACAAGCAATAGAGGATTCTGTTTGTACTATTATGAGTCCCAGGTTACTATTTCCAGCCTATACACTCCATTTTTATTTGTATGATTCATCAGAGGTCCGTTTTCCCCATTTTCGGCTAGTATAACAGTTTTGGATCTTCATTTAGGAACTCTTCTACGGAATGAGATACAAGTAATAGAGGCTTATCTTTGTACTATTATGAGTCCCAAGTAAATATTGCATGCCTATTTAATCCATTTTTATTTGTATGATTACTCAGAAGTCCGTTTTCCCTATTTTGGGCTTGTAGACCAGTTTTGGATCTTCATTTGGGTATCTTCTAGGGAATGAGATACAAGTAATAGAGGCTTCACTTTGTACTATTATGAGTCCCAGATGACTATTTACAGCATATTTACTCCATTTTTATTTGTATGATTCATCAGAAGTCTGTTTTCCCCATTTTCGGCTAGAAGACCAGTTTCAGATCTTTATTTGGGATCTCTTTTACGGAATGCGATACAAGAATAGAGTCTTCTCCTTGTACTATTATGAGTCCCAGATGACTATTTCCAGCATATTTACTCTATTTTTATTTGTATGATTCATCAAAAGTCTGTTTTCCTCATTTTCGGCTAGTAGACCAGTTTCAGATCTTCATTTAGGAACACTTCTACAGAAGGAGATACAAGTAATATAGGCTTATCTCTGTACTGTTATGAGTCCCAGGTGTCTATTTCAAGCCTATTTAGTCCATTTTCTTCGTACGATTCATCAGAAGTCCGTTTTTCCCATTTTCGGGTAGCAGACAAGTTTCGGATCTTCATTTGGGATGTCTTCTAAGGAATGAGATATAAGTAATAGAGGCTTATCTTTGTACTATTATGAGTCCCAGGTGACTATTGGAAGCCTATTTATTCCATTTTTATTTGTATTATTCATCAGAAGTCCGTGTTCCACATTTTCGGCTAGTAGACCGATTTCAGATCTTCATTTCCAATATCTTCTTGGGAATGAGATACAAGTATAAGAGGCTTCTCCTTATACTATTATGAGTCCCAGATGACTATTTCAAGCCTATGCACTCCATTTTTATTTGTAAGATTCATCAGAAGTCCAATTTCCCCATTTTCGGCTAGTAGACCAGTTTCAGTTCTTTATTTGGGATCTCTTCTACGGAATGAGATACAAGAAATAGAGGCTTATACTTGTACTATTATGAGTCCCAGATGACTATTTCCAACCTATTTACTCCATTTTTATTTCTATGATTCATCAGAAGTCCATTTTCCCCATTTTCGGCTAGTAGACCAGTTTCGGATCTTCAATTAGGAACTCTTCTACGGAATGAGATACAAGTAATGGAGGCATATATTTGTACTATTATAAGTCCCAGGTAAGTATTGCAAGCCTATATACTCCATTTATATTTGAATGATTCATCAGGAGTCTGTTTTCCCCATTTTCGGCTAGTAGGCCAGTTTCAGATCTTCATTTAGGAACTCTTCTACGGAATGAGATACAAGTAATAGAGTCTTATATTTGTACTATTATGAGTCCCAGGTGAATATTGGAAGCCTATTAAATCCATTTTTATTTGTATGATTCCTTAGAAGTCCGTTTTCCCCAGTTTTGGCTAGTAGACCAGTTTCAGATCTTCACTTGGGATATCTTCTAGGGAATGAGATACAAGTAATAGAGGCTTCTCTTTGTACTATTATGAGTCTCATATGACTATTTCCAGCCTATTTCCTCCATTTTTATTTGTATGTTTCATCAGAAGTTAGTTTTCCCCATTTTCGGCTAGTAGACCAGTTACGGATCTTTATTTGGAATCTCTTCTACGGAATGAGACACAAGTAATAGAGGCTTCCCTTTTTACTATTATGAGTTCCAGGTGACTATTGGAAGCCTATTTATTCCATTTTTATTTGTATTATTCATAAGAAGTCTGTGTTCCCCATTTTCGGCTAGTAGACCAATTTCAGATCTTCATTTCCAATATCTTTTTGGGAATGAGATACAAGTATAAGAGGCTTCTCCTTGTACTATAATAAGTCCCAGATGACTTTTTCCAGCCTATTTACTCCATTTTTATTTGGATGATTCATCAGAAGTCCGTTATCCCCATTTTTGGCTAGTAGACCAGTTTCTGATCTTTATTTGGCATCTCTTCTACGGAATGAGGTACAAGAAATAGAGGCTTCTCTTTGTACTATTATGAGTCCCATATGATAATTTCTAGCCTATTTACTCCATTCTTATTTGTATGATTCATCAGAAGTCCCTGTTCTCCATTTTTAGCTAAAAGACCAATTTCAGATCTTCATTTCCTATATCTTTTAGGGAATGAGATACTAGTATTAGAGGCTTCTCCTTGTACTAGTATGAGTCCCAGATGACTATTTCCAGCTTATTTACTCCATTTTTATTTGTATGATTCATCAGAAGTCCGTGTTCCCCATTTTCGGCTAGTAGACAAGTTTCAGATCTTCATTTCGGATATCTTCTTGGGAATGAGATACAAGTAATAGATGCTTCTCCTTGTACTATAATGTGTCCCAGATGACTATTTCCAGCCGATTTTTCCATTTTTATTTGTATGATTCATCAGAAGTCCGTGTTCCCTGTATTCGGCTAGTAGACCAGTTTCAGATCTTCATTTCGGATATCTTCTAAGGAATGAGATACAAGTAATAGAGGCTTCTATTTTTACTATTATGTGTCGCAGATGACTATTTCCAGCCTATTTACTCCATTTTTATTTGTATGATTCATCAGAGGTCCGTTTTCCCCATTTTCGGCTAGTAGACCAGTTTTGGATCTTCACTTCAGATATCTTCTAGGGAATGAGATACAAGTAATAGAGGCTTCTATTTTTACTATTATGTGTCGCAGATGACTATTTCCAGCCTATTTACTCTATTTTTATTTGTATGATTCATCAGAGGTCCGTTTTCCCCATTTTCGGCTAGTAGACCAGTTTTGGATCTTTATTTCGGATATCTTCTAGGGAATGAGATACAAGTAATAGAGGCTTCTATTTTTACTATTATGTGACGCAGATGACTATTTCCAGCCTATTTACTCTATTTTTATTAGTATGATTCATCAGAGGTCCGTTTTCCCCATTTTCGGCTAGTAGACCAGTTTTGGATCTTTATTTCGGATATCTTCTAGGGAATGAGATACAATTAATAGAGGCTTCTATTTTTACTATTATGTGACACAGATGACTATTTCCAGCCTATTTACTCCATTTTTATATGTATGATTCATCAGAAGTCCGTTTTCCCCATTTTCGGCTAGTAGACCAGTTTCAGATCTTTATTTGGGATCTCTACTATGGAATGAGATACAAGAAATAGAGGCTTCTCCTTGTACTATTATGAGTCCCATATGATAATTTCCAGCCTATTTACTCCATTCTTATTTGTATGATTCATCAGAAGTCCCTGTTCTCCATTTTTAGCTAAAAGACCAATTTCAGATCTTCATTTCCTATATCTTTTAGGGAATGAGATACTAGTATTAGAGGCTTCTCCTTGTACTATTATGAGTCCCAGATGACTATTTCCAGCCTATTTACTCCATTTTTATTTGGATGATTCATCAGAAGTCCGTTATCCCCATTTTTGGCTAGTAGACCAGTTTCTGATCTTTATTTGGCATCTCTTCTATGGAATGAGAAACAAGAAATAGAGGTTTCTCTTTGTACTATTATGAGTCCCATATGATAATTTCCAGCCTATTTACTCCATTCTTATTTGTATGATTCATCAGAAGTCCCTGTTCTCCATTTTTAGCTAAAAGACCAATTTCAGATCTTCATTTCCTATATCTTTTAGGGAATGAGATACTAGTATTAGAGGCTTCTCCTTGTACTAGTATGAGTCCCAGATGACTATTTCCAGCTTATTTACTCCATTTTTATTTGTATGATTCATCAGAAGTCCGTGTACCCCATTTTCGGCTAGTAGACAAGTTTCAGATCTTCATTTCGGATATCTTCTTGGGAATGAGATACAAGTAATAGATGCTTCTCCTTGTACTATAATGTGTCCCAGATGACTATTTCCAGCCGATTTTTCCATTTTTATTTGTATGATTCATCAGAAGTCCGTGTTCCCTGTATTCGGCTAGTAGACCAGTTTCAGATCTTCATTTCGGATATCTTCTAAGGAATGAGATACAAGTAATAGAGGCTTCTATTTTTACTATTATGTGTCGCAGATGACTATTTCCAGCCTATTTACTCCATTTTTATTTGTATGATTCATCAGAGGTCCGTTTTCCCCATTTTCGGCTAGTAGACCAGTTTTGGATCTTCACTTCAGATATCTTCTAGGGAATGAGATACAAGTAATAGAGGCTTCTATTTTTACTATTATGTGTCGCAGATGACTATTTCCAGCCTATTTACTCTATTTTTATTTGTATGATTCATCAGAGGTCCGTTTTTCCCCATTTTCGGCTAGTAGACCAGTTTTGGATCTTTATTTCGGATATCTTCTAGGGAATGAGATACAAGTAATAGAGGCTTCTATTTTTACTATTATGTGACGCAGATGACTATTTCCAGCCTATTTACTCTATTTTTATTAGTATGATTCATCAGAGGTCCGTTTTCCCCATTTTCGGCTAGTAGACCAGTTTTGGATCTTTATTTCGGATATCTTCTAGGGAATGAGATACAATTAATAGAGGCTTCTATTTTTACTATTATGTGACACAGATGACTATTTCCAGCCTATTTACTCCATTTTTATATGTATGATTCATCAGAAGTCCGTTTTCCCCATTTTCGGCTAGTAGACCAGTTTCAGATCTTTATTTGGGATCTCTACTATGGAATGAGATACAAGAAATAGAGGCTTCTCCTTGTACTATTATGAGTCCCATATGATAATTTCCAGCCTATTTACTCCATTCTTATTTGTATGATTCATCAGAAGTCCCTGTTCTCCATTTTTAGCTAAAAGACCAATTTCAGATCTTCATTTCCTATATCTTTTAGGGAATGAGATACTAGTATTAGAGGCTTCTCCTTGTACTATTATGAGTCCCAGATGACTATTTCCAGCCTATTTACTCCATTTTTATTTGGATGATTCATCAGAAGTCCGTTATCCCCATTTTTGGCTAGTAGACCAGTTTCTGATCTTTATTTGGCATCTCTTCTATGGAATGAGAAACAAGAAATAGAGGTTTCTCTTTGTACTATTATGAGTCCCATATGATAATTTCCAGCCTATTTACTCCATTCTTATTTGTATGATTCATCAGAAGTCCCTGTTCTCCATTTTTAGCTAAAAGACCAATTTCAGATCTTCATTTCCTATATCTTTTAGGGAATGAGATACTAGTATTAGAGGCTTCTCCTTGTACTAGTATGAGTCCCAGATGACTATTTCCAGCTTATTTACTCCATTTTTTTATTTGTATGATTCATCAGAAGTCCGTGTACCCCATTTTCGGCTAGTAGACAAGTTTCAGATCTTCATTTCGGATATCTTCTTGGGAATGAGATACAAGTAATAGATGCTTCTCCTTGTACTATAATGTGTCCCAGATGACTATTTCCAGCCGATTTTTCCATTTTTATTTGTATGATTCATCAGAAGTCCGTGTTCCCTGTATTCGGCTAGTAGACCAGTTTCAGATCTTCATTTCGGATATCTTCTAAGGAATGAGATACAAGTAATAGAGGCTTCTATTTTTACTATTATGTGTCGCAGATGACTATTTCCAGCCTATTTACTCCATTTTTATTTGTATGATTCATCAGAGGTCCGTTTTCCCCATTTTCGGCTAGTAGACCAGTTTTGGATCTTCACTTCAGATATCTTCTAGGGAATGAGATACAAGTAATAGAGGCTTCTATTTTTACTATTATGTGTCGCAGATGACTATTTCCAGCCTATTTACTCTATTTTTATTTGTATGATTCATCAGAGGTCCGTTTTCCCCATTTTCGGCTAGTAGACCAGTTTTGGATCTTTATTTCGGATATCTTCTAGGGAATGAGATACAAGTAATAGAGGCTTCTATTTTTACTATTATGTGACGCAGATGACTATTTCCAGCCTATTTACTCCATTTTTATATATATGATTCATCAGAAGTCCGTTTTCCCCATTTTCGGCTAGTAGACCAGTTTCAGATCTTTATTTGGGATCTCTTCTATGGAATGAGATACAAGAAATAGAGGCTTCTCCTTGTACTATTATGAGTCCCATATGATAATTTCCAGCCTATTTACTCCATTCTTGTTTGTATGATTCATCAGAAGTCCCTGTTCTCCATTTTTAGCTAAAAGACCAATTTCAGATCTTCATTTCCTATATCTTTTAGGGAATGAGATACTAGTATTAGAGGCTTCTCCTTGTACTATTATGAGTCCCAGATGACTATTTCCAGCCTATTTACTCAATTTTTATTTGGATGATTCATCAGAAGTTCGTTATCCCCATTTTTGGCTAGTAGACCAGTTTCTAATCTTTATTTGGCATCTCTTCTATGGAATGAGAAACAAGAAATAGAGGCTTCTCTTTGTACTATTATGAGTCCCATATGATAATTTCCAGCCTATTTACTCCATTCTTATTTGTATGATTCATCAGAAGTCCCTGTTCTCCATTTTTAGCTAAAAGACCAATTTCAGATCTTCATTTCCTATATCTTTTAGGGAATGAGATACTAGTATTAGAGGCTTCTCCTTGTACTAGTATGAGTCCCAGATGACTATTTCCAGCTTATTTACTCCATTTTTATTTGTATGATTCATCAGAAGTCCGTGTACCCCATTTTCGGCTAGTAGACAAGTTTCAGATCTTCATTTCGGATATCTTCTTGGGAATGAGATACAAGTAATAGATGCTTCTCCTTGTACTATAATGTGTCCCAGATGACTATTTCCAGCCTATTTTTCCATTTTTATTTGTATGATTCATCAGAAGTCCGTGTTCCCTGTATTCGGCTAGTAGACCAGTTTCAGATCTTCATTTCGGATATCTTCTAAGGAATGAGATACAAGTAATAGAGGCTTCTATTTTTACTATTATGTGTCGCAGATGACTATTTCCAGCCTATTTACTCCATTTTTATTTGTATGATTCATCAGAGTTCCGTTTTCCCCATTTTCGGCTAGTAGACCAGTTTTGGATCTTCACTTCAGATATCTTCTAGGGAATGAGATACAAGTAATAGAGGCTTCTATTTTTACTATTATGTGTCGCAGATGATTATTTCCAGCCTATTTACTCTATTTTTATTTGTATGATTCATCAGAGGTCCGTTTTCCCGATTTTCGGCTAGTAGACCAGTTTTAGATCTTTATTTCGGATATCTTCTAGGGAATGAGATACAAGTAATAAAGGCTTCTATTTTTACTATTATGTGACGCAGATGACTATTTCCAGCCTATTTACTCCATTTTTATATATATGATTCATCAGAAGTCCGTTTTCCCCATTTTCGGCTAGTAGACCAGTTTCAGATCTTTATTTGGGATCTCTTCTATGGAATGAGATACAAGAAATAGAGGCTTCTCCTTGTACTATTATGAGTCCCATATGATAATTTCCAGCCTATTTACTCCATTCTTGTTTGTATGATTCATCAGAAGTCCCTGTTCTCCATTTTTAGCTAAAAGACCAATTTCAGATCTTCATTTCCTATATCTTTTAGGGAATGAGATACTAGTATTAGAGGCTTCTCCTTGTACTATTATGAGTCCCAGATGACTATTTCCAGCCTATTTACTCCATTTTTATTTGTATGATTCATCAGAAGTCCGTTTTCCCCATTTTCGGCTAGTAGACCAGTTTCGGATCTTTATTTGGGATCTCTTCTATGGAATGAGATACAAGAAATAGAGGATTCTGTTTGTACTATTATGAGTCCCAGGTCACTATTTCCAGCCTATACACTCCATTTTTATTTGTATGATTCATCAGAGGTCCGTTTTCCCCATTTTCGGCTAGTATACCAGTTTCGGATCTTCATTTAGGAACTCTTCTACGGAATGAGATACAAGTAATAGAGGCTTATCTTTGTACTATTATGAGTCCCAAGTAAATATTGCATGCCTATTTAATCCATTTTTATTTGTATGATTACTCAGAAGTCCGTTTTCCCTATTTTGGGGTTGTAGACCAGTTTTGGATATTCATTTGGGTATCTTCTAGGGAATGAGATACAAGTAATAGAGGCTTCACTTTGTACTATTATGAGTCCCAGATGACTATTTACAGCATATTTACTCCATTTTTATTTGTATGATTCATCAGAAGTCTGTTTTCCCCATTTTCGGCTAGAAGACCAGTTTCAGATCTTTATTTGGGATCTCTTTTACGGAATGCGATACAAGAATAGAGTCTTCTCCTTGTACTATTTTGAGTCCCAGATGACTATTTCTAGCATATTTACTCTATTTTTATTTGTATGATTCATCAAAAGTCTGTTTTCCTCATTTTCGGCTAGTAGACCAGTTTCAGATCTTCATTTAGGAACACTTCTACAGAAGGAGATACAAGTAATATAGGCTTATCTCTGTACTGTTATGAGTCCCAGGTGACTATTTCAAGCCTATTTAGTCCATTTTCTTCGTACGATTCATCAGAAGTCCGTTTTTCCCATTTTCGGGTAGTAGACAAGTTTCGGATCTTCATTTGGGATGTCTTCTAGGGAATGAGATATAAGTAATAGAGGCTTATCTTTGTACTATTATGAGTCCCAGGTGACTATTGGAAGCCTATTTATTCCATTTTTATTTGTATTATTCATCAGAAGTCCGTGTTCCACATTTTTGGCTAGTAGACCGATTTCAGATCTTCATTTCCAATATCTTCTTGGGAATGAGATACAAGTATAATAGGCTTCTCCTTGTACTATTATAAGTCCCAGATGACTTTTTCCAGCCTGATTACTCCATTTTTATTTGTATGATTCATCAGAAGTCCGTTTTCCCCATTTTCGGCTAGTAGACCAGTTTCGGATCTTTATTTGGGATCTCTTCTACGGAATGAGATACAAGTAATAGTGGCTTCTCTTTTTACCATTTTGAGTCCCAGATGACTATTTCAAGCCTATTAACTCCTTTTTATTTGTATGTTTCATCAGAAGTCCGTTTTCCCTATTTTCGGCTAGTAGACAAGTTTCGGATCTTCATTTAGGAACACTTCTACGGAAGGAGATACAAGTAAATAGAGGCTTATCCTTGTACTATTATTAGTCCCAGGTGACTATTGCAAGCATATTTACTCCATTTTGTTCGTATGGTTCATCAGAAGTCCGTTTTTCCCATTTTCGGCTCGTAGACCAGTTTCGGATCTTCATTTGGGATATCTTCTAGGGAATGAGATACAAGTAATAGAGGCTTCCCCTTGTACGATAATGAGTCCTAGATGATTATTTCCAGCATATTTACTCAATTTTTATTTGTATGATTCATCAGAAATCTGTCTTCCCCATTTTCTGCTATTAGACCAGTTTCAGATCTTCAATTCGGATATCTTCTAGGGAATGAGATACAAGTAATATAGGATTCTCCTTGTACTATTATGAGTCCCAGATGACTATTTCCAGCCTATGTACTCCATTTTTATTTGTATGATTCATCAGAAGTCCGTTTTTCCCATTTTCGTCTAGTAGACCAGATTCGGATCTTCATTTGGGAACTCTTCTACGGAATGAGATACATGTAATAGAGGCTGCTCTTTTTGCTATTTTGAGTCCCTGATGACTATTTCAAGCCTATTTACTCCATTTTCTTTGTATGATTCATCAGAAGTCCGTTTTCCCCATTTTCGGCTAGTAGACCAGTTTCAGATCTTCATTTGGGATCTCTTCTAGGGAATCAGATAGAAGTAATAGAGGCTTCCCCTTGTACTACTAAGAGTCTCAGATGACTATTTCCATCCTATTTACTCCATTTTCATTTGTATGATTCTTCATAAGTCCGTTTTCCCCATTTTTGACTAGTAGACCAGTTTCAGATCTTTATTTGGGATCTCTTCTACGGAATGAGATACAAGTAATAGAGGCTTCACTTTTTACTTTTTTCAGTTCCATATGACTATTTCAAGCCTATTTACTCCGTTTTCTTTGTATGATTCAGCAGAAGTCCGTTTTCCCCATTTTCAGCTAGTATACCAGTTTCTGATCTTCATTTGGGATATCTTCTTGGGAAAGAGATACAAGTAATAGAGGCTTCCCCTTGTACTATTAAGAGTCCCAGATGACTATTTCCAGCCTATTTACTCCATTTTTATTTGTATGATTCATCAGAAGTCTGTTTTTCCCATTTTTGGCTTGTAGACCAGTTTCAGATCTTTTTTTGGGATCTCTTCTACGGAATGAGATACAAGTAATAGAGGCTTCTCCTTGTACTACTATGAGTCGCAGATGACTATTTTCGGCCTATTAACTCCATTTTTATTTGTATGATTCATCAGAAGTCCGTTTTCCCCATTTTCGGCTAGTAGACCAGTTTCAGATCTTTATTTCGGATCTCTTCTACGGAATGAGATACAAATAATAGAGGCTTCTCTTTGTACTATTATGAGTCTCAGATGACTATTTCCAGCCTATTTACTCCATTTTTATATGTATGATTCATCAGAAGTCCATTTTCCCCATTTTCGGCTAGTAGACCAGTTTCTTATCTTTATTTGGGATCTTTTCTACGGATTGAGATACAAGGAAAATAGGCTTTTCCTTGTACTATTATGAGTCCCAGATTACTATATTTTGAATATTTACTCCATATTTATTTGTATGATTCATTTGAAGTCCGTGTTCCCCTTTTTCAGCTAGTAGACCAATTTCAGATCTTCATTTCCAATATCTTCTAGGGAATGAGATACAAGTATTAGAGGCTTCTCCTTGTACTATTATGAGTCCTAGATGACTATTTCCAGCCTATTTACTCCATTTTTATTTGTATGATTCATCAGAAGTCCGTTTTCCCTATTTTCGGCTAGTAGACCAGTTTCGGATCTTTATTTGAGATCTCTTCTACGGAATGAGATATAAGCAATAGAGGATTCTGTTTGTACGATTATGAGTCCCAGGTTACTATTTCCAGCCTATTTACTCCATTTTTATTTGTATGATTCATCAGAGGTCCGTTTTCCCCATTTTCGGCTAGTAGACCAGTTTCGGATCTTCATTGAGGAACTCTTCTACGGAATGAGATACAAGTAATAGAGGCTTATCTTTGTACTATTATGAGTCCCAGGTAAATATTGCATGCCTATTTAATCCATTTTTATTTGTATGATTACTCAGAAGTCCGTTTTCCCCATTTTGGGCTAGTAGACCAGTTTCGGATCTTCATTTGGGATATCTTCTAGGGAATGATATACAAGTAATAGAGGCTTATCTTTGTACTATTATGAGTCCCAGGTGACTATTGGAAGACTATTTATTCCATTTTTATTTGAATTATTCATCAGAAGTCCGTGTTCCCCATTTTTCGGCTTGTAGACCAATTTCAGATCTTCATTTCCAATACCTTCTTGGTAATGAGATACAAGTATAAGAGGCTTCTCCTTATACTATTATAAGTCCTTGATGACTTTTTCCAGCTTATTTACTCCATTTTTATTTGTATGATTCATCAGTAGTCCGTTTTCCCCATTTTCGGCTAGTAGACCAGTTTCGGATCTTTATTTGGGATCTCTTCTATGGAATGAGATACAAGTAATAGTGGCTTCTCTTTTTACTATTTTGAGTCCCAGATGACTATTTCAAGCCTATTACTCCTTTTTATTTGTATGATTCATCAGAAGTCCATTTTCCCTATTTTCGGCTAGTAGACAAGTTTCGGATCTTCATTTAGGAACACTTCTACGGAAGGAGATACAAGTAATAAAGGCTTATCCTTGTACTATTATGAGTCCCAGGTGACTATTGCAAGCCTATTTACTCCATTTTCTTCGTATAATTCATCAGAAGTCCGTTTTCCACATTTTCGGCTAGTAGACAAGTTTCGGATCTTCATTTAGGAACACTTCTACGGAAGGAGATACAAGTAATAGAGGCTTATCCTTGTACTATTTTGAGTCCCAGATGAGTATTCCAAGCCTATTTACTCCATTTTATTTGAATGATTCATAAGAAGTCCGTTTTCGCCATTTTCGGCTAGTAGATCAGTTTCAGATCTTCATTTGGGATACCTTCCAGGGAATGAGATACAAGTAATAGAGGCTTCCCATTATACTATTAAGAATCCAAGATAACTATTTACAGCCTATTTACTCTATATTTATATGTATGATTCATCAGAAGTCCGTTTTCCCCATTTTCGGCTAGTAGATAAGTTTCGGTTCCTTATTTGGGATCTTTTCCACGGAATGAGATAAAACCAATAGGGGCTTCTGTTTGTACTATTATGAGTCCCAGATGACTATTTCCAGCTTATTTACTCCATTTTTATTTGTATGATTCATCAGAAGTCCGTTTTCCCCATTTTTGGCTAGTAGACCAGTTTAAGATCTTCATTTACGAACTCTTCTACGGAATGAGATACAAGTAATAGAGGATTCACTTTGTACTATTATGAGTCCCAGATGACTATTTCCAGCCTATTTACTCCAGTTTTATTTGTATGATTCATTAGAAGTCCGTTTTCCCCATTTTCGGCTAGTAGACCAGTTTCGGATCTTCATATAGGAACTCTTCTACGGAATGAGGTACAAGTAATAGAGGCTTCACTTTGTACTATTATGAGTCCCAGATAACTATTTCCAGCCTATTTACTCCGTTTTTATTTGTATGATTCATCAGAAGTCCGTTTTCCCCATTTTCGGCTAGTATACCAGTTTCGGATCTTTATTGGATCTCTTTTACGGAATGCGATACAAGTAATAGAGGCTTTTCCTTGTACTATTATGAGTTCCAGATGACTATTTCCAGCATATTTACTCTATTTTTATTTGTATGATTCATCAGATGTCCGTTTTCCCTATTTTCGGCTTGTAGACCAGTTTCAGATCTTCATTTAGGAACACTTTTACGGAATGAGATACAAGTAATAGAGGCTTATCATTGTACTATTATGAGTCCCAGGTGACTATTACAAGCCTATTTACTCCATTTTCTTCGTATGATTCATCAGAAGTCCGTTTTTCCCATTTTCGGCTAGTAGACCAGTTTCGGATCTTCATTTGGGATATCATCTAGGGAATTAGATACAAGTAATAGAGGCTTCCCCTTGTACTATTATGAGACCTAGATGATTATTTCCAGCCTATTTACTCCATTTTTATTTGTATGATTCATCAGAAGTCTTTGTTCCCCATTTTTTGCTATTAGACCAGTTTCAGATCTTCAATACGGATATCTTCTAGGGATTGAGATACAAGTAATAGAGGCTTCTATTTTTTACTATTTTGAGTCCCAGATGACTATTTCAAGCCTTTTTACTCTATTTTCTTTGTATGATTCATCAGAAGTCCGTTTTCTCCATTTTCGGCAAGTAGACCAGTTTCGGATCTTCATTTTGGATATCTTCCACGAAATGTGATACAAGTAATATAGGCTTCCCCTTGTACTATTAAGAGTCCTAGATGACTATTTCCAGCCTATTTACACCATATTTATATGTATGATTCTTCAGAAGTCCGTTTTCCCCATTTTCGGATCTTCATTTGGGATATCATCTAGGGAATTAGATACAAGTAATAGAGGTTTCTCCTTGTACTATTATGAGACCTAGATGACTATTTCCAGCCTATTTACTCCATTTTTATTTGTATGATTCATCAGAAGTCTGTGTTCCCCATTTTTTGCTATTAGACCAGTTTCAGATCTTCAATACGGATATCTTCTAGGGATTGAGATACAAGTAATAGAGGCTTCTCTTTTTACTATTTTGAGTCCTAGATGACAATTTCAAGCCTTTTTACTCCATTTTCTTTGTATGATTCATCAGAAGTCCGTTTTCCCCATTTTCAGCTAGTAGACCAGTTTCGGATCTTCATTTTGGATATCTTCCACGAAATGTGATACAAGTAATATAGGCTTCCCCTTGTACTATTAAGAGTCCTAGATGACTATTTCCAGCCTATTTACACCATATTTATATGTATGATTCTTCAGAAGTCCGTTTTCCCCATTTTCGGATCTTCATTTGGGATATCATCTAGGGAATTAGATACAAGTAATAGAGGCTTCCCCTTGTACTATTATGAGACCTAGATGACTATTTCCAGCCTATTTACTCCATTTTTATTTGTATGATTCATCAGAAGTCTGTGTTCCCCATTTTTTGCTATTAGACCAGTTTAAGATCTTCAATACGGATATCTTCTAGGGATTGAGATACAAGTAATAGAGGCTTCTCTTTTTACTATTTTGAGTCCCAGATGACTATTTCAAGCCTTTTTACTCCATTTTCTTTGTATGATTCATCAGAAGTCTGTTTTCCCCATTTTCAGCTAGTAGACCAGTTTCAGATCTTCATTTTGGATATCTTCCACGAAATGTGATACAAGTAATATAGGCTTCCCCATGTACTATTAAGAGTCCCAGATGACTATTTCCAGCCTATTTACACCATATTTATATGTATGATTCTTCAGAAGTCTGTTTTCCCCATTTTTGGCTAGTAGACCAGTTTTGGATCTTTATTTGGGATCTTTAGTACAGAATGAGATACAAGTAATAAAGGCTTCTCCTTGTACTATTATGAGTCCCATATGACCATTTCCACCCTATTTACTCCATTTTTATTTGTATGATCCATTAGAAGTCCATTTTTCCCATTTTCGGCTAGTAGACCAGTTTCGGATCTTAATTTGGTAACTCTTCTACAGAATGAGATACAAGTAATAGAGGCTTCCCTTTTTACTATTTTGAGTCCCAGATGACTATTTCAAGCCTATTTACTCCATTTTCTTTGTATGATTCATCAGAAGTCCATTATCCCCATTTTCGGCTAGTAGACCGGTTTCGGATCTTCATTTGGGAAATCTTCTAGGGAATGAGATACAATTAATAGAGGCTTCCCCTTGTACTATTAAGAGTCCCAGATGACTATTTCAAGCGTATTTACTCCATTTTCTTCATATGATTCATCAGAAGTCTGTTTTCCCATTTTTGGCTAGTAGACCAGTTTCAGATCTTCATTTCGGATATCCTCTAGGGAATGAGATACAAGTAACATAGGCTTCTTCTTGTACTATTTTGATTCCCAGATGACTATTTCAAGCCTATTTACTTCATTTTATTTGTATGATTCATCAGAAGTCCGTTTTCCCCATTTTCGGCTAGTAGACCAGTTTCGAATCTTCATTTGGGATATCTTCCAGGGAATGATATACAAGTAATGGAGGCTTCCCCTTGTACTATTAAGAGTCCCAGATGACTATTTCCATCCTATTTACTCCATTTTTATTTATATGATTCATCAGAAGTCCGTTTTCCCCATTTTCGACTAGTAGACAAGTTTCAGATCTTTATTTGGGATCTCTTTTACAGAATGAGATAAAAATAATAGAGGCTTCTACTTGTACTATTATGAGTCTCAGATGACTGTTTCCAGCCTATTTACTCCATTTTCATTTGTATGATTCAACAGAAGTCAATTTTCCCCATTTTCAGCTAGTAGACCAGTTTTAGATTTTCATTAGGGAACTCTTCTACGGAATGTGATACAAGTAATAGAGGCTTCTCTTTTTACTATTTTGAGTTCCAGATTACTATTTCATGCCTATTTACTCCATTTTCTTTGTATTATTCATCAGAAGTCCGTTTTCCCCATTTTCAGCTAGTAGACCAGTTTCAGATCTTCATTTTGGATATCTTCAAGGGAATGAGATACAAGTAATAGAGGCTTCCCCTTGTACTATTAAGAGTCCCAGATGACTATTTCCAAACTATTTACTCAATTTTTATTTGTATGATTCATCAGAATTCCGTTTTCCCCATTTTCGGCTAGTAGACCAGTTTCAGATCTTTATTTGGGATCCTTCTACGGAATGAGATACAAGTAATAGAGGGTTCTCCTTGTACTATTATGAGTCCCAGATGACTAATTCCAGCCTATTTACTCTATTTTTTTTTTGTATGATTCATCAGAAGTCCATTTTCCCCAATTTTCGGCTAGTAGACCAGTTTCGGATCTTCATTTGGGAACTCTTCTAGGGAATGAGATACAATTAATAGAGGCTTCCCCTTGTACTATTAAGAGTCCCAGATGACTATTTCCAGCCTATTTACTCCATTTTCATTTGTATGATTCATCAGAAGTCCGTTTACCCCATTTTCGGCTAGTAGACAAGTTTCGGATCTTCATTTGGGATATCTACCAGGGAATGAGATACAAGTAATATAGGCTTCCCCTTGTACTATTAAGAGTCCCAGATGACTATTTCCAGCCTATTTACTCCATTTTCATTTGTATGGTTCATCAGAAGTCTGTTTTCCCCATTTTTGGCTTGTAGACAAGTTTCAGATCTTTATTTGGGATCTCTTCTACGGAATGAGATACAAGTAATAGAGGCTTCTCTTTTTACTAGTTTGAGTCCCAGAAGACTATTTCAAGCCTATTTACTCCATTTTATTTGTATAATTCATCAGAAGTCCGTTTTGCCTATTTTCGGCAAGTAGACAAGTTTCGGATTTTCATTTGGGATATCTACCACGGAATGAGATACAAGTAATATAGGCTTCCTCTTGTACTATTAAGATTCCCAGATGACTATTTCTAGCGTATTTACTCCATTTTCTTCGTATGATTCATCAGAAGTCCGTTTTCCCATTTTCGGCTAGTAGACCAGTTTCAGATCTTTATTTCGGATATCCTCTAGGGAATGAGATACAAGTAAGAGAGGATTCTCCTTGTACTATTTCGAGTCCCAGATGACTATTTTAAGCCTATTTACTTCATTTTATTTGTATGATTCATCAGAAGTCCGTTTTCCCCATTTTCGGCTAGTAGACCAGTTTCGGATCTTCATTTGGGATATTTTCCAGGGAATGATATACAAGTAATAGAGGCTTCCCCTTGTACTATTAAGAGTCCCCGATGACAATTCCTGCATATTTACTCCATTTTTATTTGTATGATTTATCAGAAGTCCGTTTTCCCCATTTTCGACTAGTAGACAAGTTTCGGATCTTTATTTGGGATCTCTTTTACAAAATGAGATAAAAATAATAGAGGCTTCTACTTGTACTATTATGAGTCTCAGATGACTGTTTCCAGCCTATTTACTCCATTTTATTTGAATGATTCAACAGAAGTCAATTTTCCCCATTTTCAGCTAGTAGACCAGTTTTGGATTTTCATTTGGAAACTCTTCTACGGAATGTGATATATGTAATAGAGGCTTCTCTTTTTACTATTTTGAGTTCCAGATGACTATTTCATGCCTATTTACTCCATTTTCTTTGTATGATTCATCAGATGTCCGTTTTCCCCATTTTCAGCTAGTAGACCAGTTTCGGATCTTCATTTTGGATATCTTCTAGGGAATGAGATACAAGTAATAGAGGCTTCCCCTTGTACTATTAAGAGTCCCAGATGACTATTTCCAAACTATTTACTCAATTTTTATTTGTATGATTCATCAGAATTCCGTTTTCCCCATTTTCGGCTAGTAGACCAGTTTCGTATCTTTATTTGGGATCCTTCTACGGAATTAGATACAAGTAATAGAGGGTTCTCCTTGTACTATTATGAGTCCCAGATGACTAATTCCAGCCTATTTACTCTATTTTTATTTGTATGATTCATCAGAAGTCCATTTTCCCCAATTTCGGCTAGTAGACCAGTTTCGGATCTTCATTTGGGAACTCTTCTAGGGAATGAGATACAATTAATAGAGGCTTCCCCTTGTACTATTAAGAGTCCCAGATGACTATTTCCAGCCTATTTACTCCATTTTCATTTGTATGATTCATCAGAAGTCCGTTTACCCCATTTTCGGCTAGTAGACAAGTTTCGGATCTTCATTTGGGATATCTACCAGGGAATGAGATACAAGTAATATAGGCTTCCCCTTGTACTATTAAGAGTCCCAGATGACTATTTCCAGCCTATTTACTCCATTTTCATTTGTATGGTTCATCAGAAGTCTGTTTTCCCCATTTTTGGCTTGTAGACAAGTTTCGGATCTTTATTTGGGATCTCTTCTACAGAATTAGATACAAGTAATAGAGGCTTATCGTTGTACTATTATGAGTCTCAGATGTCTATTTCCAGCCTATTTACTCCATTTTTATTTGTATGATTAATCAGAAGTCCGCTTTCCCCATTATCAGCTAGTACACCAGTTTCGGATTTTCATTTGGGAACTCTTCTACGGAATGAGATACAAGTAATAGAGGCTTCTCTTTTTACTATTTTGAGTCCCATATGACAATTTCAAGCCTATTCACTCCATTTTCTTTATATGATTAATCAGAAGTACGTTTTCCCCATTTTCAGCTAGTAGACCAGTTTCGGATCTTCATTTGGGATATCTTCTAGGGAATGTGATACAAGTAATAGAGGCTTCACCTTGTACTATTAAGAGTCCCAGATGACTATTTCCAGACTATTTACTTTATTTTTATTTGTATGATTCATCAGAAGTCCGTTTTCGCCATTTTTGGCTAGTAGACAAGTTTCGGATCTTTATTTGGGATCTCTTCTACGGAATGAGATACAAGTAATAGAGGCTTCTCTTTTTACTATTTTGAGTCCTAGAAGACTATTTCAAGCCTATTTACTCCATTTTATTTGTATGATTCATCAGAAGTCTGTTTTCCCTATTTTCGGCTAGTAGACCAGTTTCAGATCTTCATTTCGGATATCTTCGAAAGAATGAGATACAAGTAATAGAGGCTTCTCTTTGTACTTTTATCAGTCCAAGATGACTATTGCCAGCCTATTTACTCCATTTTCATTTGTATGATTCATCAGAAGTCCGCTTTCCCCATTTTCGGCTAGTAGACCAGTTTCGGATCTTTATTTGGGATCTCTTCTACGGAATGAGATACAAGTAATAGAGGCTTCTCTTTTTACTAGTTTGAGTCCCAGAAGACTATTTCAAGCCTATTTACTCCATTTTATTTGTATAATTCATCAGAAGTCCGTTTTGCCTATTTTCGGCAAGTAGACAAGTTTCGGATTTTCATTTGGGATATCTACCAGGGAATGAGATACAAGTAATATAGGCTTCCCCTTGTACTATTAAGAGTCCCAGATGACTATTTCCAGCCTATTTACTCCATTTTCATTTGTATGATTCATCAGAAGTCCGTTTTCCCCATTTTTGGCTAGTAGACAAGTTTCAGATCTTTATTTGGGATCTCTTCTACGGAATTAGATACAAGTAATAGAGGCTTCTCCTTGTACTATTATGAGTCCCAGATGACTATTTCCAACCTATTTACTCCATTTTTATTTGTATGATTCATCAGAAGTCCATTTTTCCCAGTTTTGGCTAGTAGACAAGTTTCGGATCTTCATTTGGGAACTCTTCTATGGAATGAGATACAAGTAATAGAGGCTTCCCCTTGTACTATTAAGAGTCCCAGATGACTATTTCTAGCGTATTTACTCCTTTTTCTTATTATGATTGATCAGAAGTCCGTTTTCCCCATTTTCAGCTAGTAGACCAGTTTCAGATCTTCATTTCGGATATCTTCGAAAGAATGAGATACATGTAATAGAGGCTTCTCTTTGTACTTTTATCAGTCCAAGATGACTATTTCCAGCCTATTTACTCCATTTTTATTTGTATGATTCATCAGAAGTCCGTTTTCCCCATTTTCGCCTAGTAGAGCAGTTTCGGATCTTTATTTGGGATCTCTTCTACGGAATGAGATACAAGTAATAGAGGCTTCTCTTTTTACTAGTTTGAGTCCCAGAAGACTATTTCAAGCCTATTTACTCCATTTTATTTGTACAATTCATCTGAAGTCCGTTTTGCCTATTTTCGGCAAGTAGACAAGTTTCGGATCTTCATTTGGGATATCTACCAGGGAATGAGATACAACTAATATAGGCTTCCCCTTGTACTATTAAGAGTCCCAGATGACTATTTCCAGCCTATTTACTCCATTTTCATTTGTATGATTCATCAGAAGTCCGTTTTCCCCATTTTCGGCTAGTAGACAAGTTTCAGATCTTTATTTGGGATCTCTTCTACGGAATTAGATACAAGTAATAGAGGCTTCTCCTTGTACTATTATGAGTCCCAGATGACTATTTCCAACCTATTTACTCCATTTTTATTTGTATGATTCATCAGAAGTCCATTTTTCCCATTTTTGGCTAGTAGACAAGTTTCGGATCTTCATTTGGGAACTCTTCTACGGAATGAGATACAAGTAATAGAGGCTTCTATTTTTACTATTTTGAGTCCCAGATGACTTTTTCAAGCCTATTTACTCCATTTTCTTTGTATGATTCATCAGAAGTCCGATTTCCCCATTTTCAGCTAGTACACCAGTTTCAGATCTTCATTTGGGAAATCTTCTAGGGAATTTGATACAATTAATAGAGGCTTCGCCTTGTACTATTAAGAGTCCCAGATGACTATTTCCAGCGTATTTACTCCATTCTCTTTGTATGATTCATCAGAAGTCCGTTTTCCCCATTTCGGCTAGTAGACCAGTTTCAGATCTTCATTTCGGATATCTTCTAGAGAATGAGATACAAGTAATAGAGGCTTCTCTTTGTACTATTATAAGTCCCAGATGACAATTGCCCGCCTATTTACTCCATTTTTATTTGTATGATTCATCAGAAGTCTGTTTTCCCCATTTTCGACTAGTAGACCAGTTTCGGATCTTTATTTGGGATCTCTTCTATGGAATGAGATACAAGTAATAGAGGCTTCTTGTAGCGTCTGTATCCGAGAGAATTCAGAATGATCGTACCAGACAGGGCATTGTCCGAGGAATAATCTAGCCAAGGGTCGGATATTGGCTGGGTAATGGAGGTTCAGACTATGGTCGGGTGATAACCGAGGAAATAGTCAGATGGTGGCTGGATAGCCGAGCCGGATGGACCATATCCGAGTGAAACAGGGTCCAGTCCGTGGGAAATGGGATTTATCCCGGGGCAGTGGGATTTATCCGAGAGTATGGGAGGTTAGTCCGAGTATCAGTGGACTATCTCCGAGGGAGAAAGGGAAACCTCCGAGAGAAATAGAGGATTAGCCGAGGTGGGAGAATTTGTCGGAGAAAAAATAGGAATATCTGGGTGAAAAATGGAAAACACCTCGGATAAGGGCGGTTTATCCGAGTGGGAAGGGATTCAGCGATGTTCAGGAGTAAGTACTTCCCACAAGAAGCTTACAACGAGTTGGAGAAGGCATTCTTGTACCTTAGTCAGGGGACGCTTACAGCGAGGCAGTATGAGACTCAGTTTAACCAGCTGAGGAAGTATGTTTCTCATGAGTTTGACACGGAGGAGAAGCTGATTCGTAGGTTTATGAGTGGACTGCGAGTTGAGCTTAGGAACGGATGTGTTGTTCGTGACTTCAGGACAGTTGCTGAGCTTGTTGAGAAGGCGGCATTGTTGGAGTCAGGACAGGCGGAAGCTGCGTTGATGTCAGCTGGGGCTAGTACAGCCGTGACCAAGGCGGGTCAGTCTAGTGGACAGAACCGGAAGTTTGGGAAAGGAGTACCGAACAAAGGATCTGGGGGACGCAACGTGTGCGGCAAGTGTGGCAAGGCTCACGTTGGCGAGTGTAGGCGCGGTGGTAGTGGATGCCACAGGTGCAGGAGTTTAGAGCATCGGGTACGAGACCGTCCGGAGGAGGATCAGAGAGTGGTCCGTGTGTCCGACAGTGATGGTGCGGTTCGGGTTTCCTACGGTTGTGGAGAACCAAGGCATTTCAAGCGTGAGTGTCCTAAGCCAGGAGTGGTGGAGCAAACCGTGGCTCAAGGGAAAAGAGCAGGGGAGGCGCTTGCATCACAGGCCAAGAGACAGGCCATTATACCGAGGGTGTACACAACGAGTGCAGCAGCAGCCGAGGAACCGAGCACTTCTCATCCGATTATTGGGACCTTGCTAATGGGTGAGGTTGAGACCCATGTTCTGTTTGACTCGGGAGCGAGTCATTGTTTTGTTAATCTGGATATGATTGGAAAGGGACAGTTTCGGAAGGAACCCGGAGAGGACTTCGGGTTAGTTCAAGCGGCTGGAGGCCAAGTGATGTTTTCATTAGGAACGGTTAAGAATGTTCCAGTGATGTTTGGCGAAGTGAACATGCCAGCGGATCTAGTGATCTGTAGAGTTAAGTCCTATGATGTCATTTTGGGAATAGACTGGTTAGGCAAGCACATAGCTCACTTGGATTGTCACCGTGGAAGGGTGCGGTTTGAGAGAGACGGAGAAGTCTTGGTTTATCAGGGAGTTAGACCAACCTCGGGAAGTTTGGTGGTTTCAGCTATTCAAGCAGAACGGCTGATAGAGAAGGGTTGTGAGGCGTATATAGCAACGATCACTACCACAGAAGGAGGACCGGATGTAGACTTGGTCAGTATACCGGTGGTGCAGGAATTTGAGGATGTTTTTCAGGCGTTGGCAGGACTGCCACCAGCTCGTTCAGATCCATTCACGATTAAACTTGAGCCGGGGACAGCTCCATTGTCCAAAGCACCATACCGGATGGCGCCAGCAGAGATGGCGGAACTGAAGAAGCAGCTAACGGAGTTGTTGGACAAAGGGTTCATTAGACCTAGTAGTTCACCATGGGGAGCACCAGTGTTGTTCGTGAAGAAGAAGGATGGGAGCTTCAGGCTTTGCATTGATTACCGCGGATTGAACCGTGTGACCGTGAAGAACAAGTATCCACTTTCCAGGATAGACGAGTTGTTGGACCAACTCAGGGGAGCTACTTGGTTCTCTAAGATTGATCTGGCATCAGGGTACCATCAGATACCCATAGAGGAGACATACGTGCATAAGACTGCCTTTAGGACAAGGTATGGTCATTACGAATTTGTGGTTATGCCGTTTGGTTTGACGAATGCGCCAGCTGCATTCATGAAGTTGATGAATGACGTATTCAGAGAGTACCTAGATGAGTTTATGATCATTTTTATAGATGATATTCTAGTATACTCTAAGGATGAGGAAAACCATAGGAGTCATTTGCGGACTGTTCTGGAGAAGTTGAGAGAACAGAAGTTATATGCCAAGCTCAGTAAGTGTAGCTTTTGGCAACAGCATATAGGGTTCTTGGGTCACATTGTTTCAGATAAGGGAGTGTCTGTGGACCCAGAGAAGATCCAGGCTATTGCGGATTGGCCTAGACCAGAGAATGCTACAGAGATAAGGAGTTTTCTCGGACTAGCTGGTTACTACAGGTGGTTTGTCAAAGGTTTTGCAAGCATGGCTCAGCCAATGACAAAGCTGACTGGTAGAGACGTGGAGTATGTCTGGACGGATGAGTGTGAAGAGTGCTTCTCAAAGTTAAAGGAGTTACTCACTAGTGTGATACAAGGGTTTTACCCCTTGTAGGACAATTGCCCTAGCTTGTACTAGTCAGTTGCAGTATAGCATAGGGTTGTATCAATCCAAATGGGAAGAGTTGAAAGACAGAAGAGTTGAGAGTGGAATCTCTAAGTCAAGCAAGTCAGGAAAGGGGTTTTGTTGCCTAAGAAACAGTTCTAACAACCTAAGTGAAACAAGCAGCCACATGGTGAAAGCAAAAGCAAACTAAGCAATTCTAAGCAAGAAAAACAGAGTAAAACAGAGCTAATCCGAAATTCAAATCAGAGAAAGACAAGTTCCTAGATGTGGTTATTGACTTTGGGGAATTTCAGACATTGATTAAGGCTGTTTCAAACTACATTGATCAAGCATGTAAGCAAGCAATGGTGGTTCCTAGACATATAGTTCACAACTAAGCTAGTTAGATCCAATGTCTTGGCAAATAACCCTTTGCTAAACATCTTAACAAGAACTAACTCTCATTAGTGCTAAAACATCAAGCAAGCAAGACTAATCAACTCTATTCAAGTCAAAATGCTCCTCAAACAGTCAATCTCTTGAGCCAAGGCCAGCAAATCCTCTAATAAACAGGTTCAGCATTTCATCAAACACTTGGTGGGCATAAGAGAAAGCTAACAACCTAGACCAGTTTGATCAAGACTAATCTAGCATGAATAACAGATTAATAGAGAGGAACCCATAAACAGAAGCACATAACAATCCTTAATCAAGCCAGAGATTCCCCTAATCTACCACATCTAGAAACTCTAAGGTAACTACTCACTCATAATCATGTTTAACACCAAATCACAAAGGGAGAAGATGCTAATCATGATTAAAAGAAAGATTATAGAAAGATTAAAGCAAATACTTGATTGTATTAAACAAAGCAAAGAAATTGTCTTACAAACTTAAAGAAATAGCTTAAGAACAGTATTTTGACAAGACCTCTCGAAAATATAGAAAAAGGGGCTATTTATAGCCTAAGGGAGAAAACCCTAGAAAGGTGGCAAAAGTGTAATTAAAAACAGGTTCGGGCTGGGTCAGTATCGGTCAGTTGTGTCGACCTCCAGTGACCGAAATTTATCTGTATTGGTCATCAGTGATCGACACACACGACCAAAATTATAACGGTGTGTTTGTGTCGACCACATCAGACCGATACTGGTGATCGATACTGCTCCATTTCGGTCACCAGAGACCGAAAATTCCAGGCTCTGACCAAAAACTTCTGCAGAGATCTTCTGCTTTGATCCTTCTTGCTCCCTTTTGTCCAGCTAGCCTCCTGGATCATTCCCAAAGCTCCTCCAAGCTCCTTTAAGCTCCAAAAGCACCTAAAAACATCCAATATGCAAGGAAAATGCAATCTATACTCCTAATGCAACCTAAGTCTAAAAGGAGAAGAAAATAGGACAAAAGCTAAGGGAAAATATGCAAAAGAGAACCAAAACATGTACTAAATGCAGCCCTAAATGGTGTAAATACAAGGGAAACCGGGTGAGCCATACGTGGTATACACGTATGTATCAAGGAAAGGACTAGGTTGTGTTCTGATGCAGAATGGTAAGGTGATAGCTTATGCTTCGCGGCAGCTACGGAAGCATGAAGGAAACTACCCTACGCATGATTTAGAGATGGCGGCTGTGGTATTTGCACTCAAGATATGGAGATCTTACTTGTATGGGGAGAAAGTGCAGATATACACGGACCATAAGAGTTTAAAGTACATCTTTACTCAACCGGATTTGAACTTGAGACAGCGTAGATGGATGGAGTTGGCAGCGGACTATGACTTGGAGATAGCATACCATCCAGGAAAGGCCAACTTTGTGGCGGATGCGTTGAGTAGGAGAAGGGTGAGCGTATCATCTGAACAGAATGTTGGAAGCATTGTGAACATGCTAAGGACATTGCAGGTAAATGCAATAACAGAAAGGGTTGAACCGTTGGGTCTGGAAGCTGCAGATAGAGCTGACTTGTTGACTAGGATTCGGATTGCTCAGGAGCAGGATGAGAATCTGAAAAAAGGTGTCACAGAATGACAAGACGTAATATCAGACTTCAAACAATGGGACCATTGTTGTGAACGGACGGGTCTGTGTTCTAGATGTGAAGGAGTTAAGGGATGAGATCCTGAAGGAGGCACATCAGTCAAGGTTTTCTGTTTATCCGGAGATGACCAAGATGTATCAGGATTTGAAACGGTACTATCATTGGGTTGAGATGAAACGTGATGTGGCTAAGTGGGTAGCCGGATGTGAGACATGCCAATTGGTTAAGGCAGAGCATCAGTTTCCGAGTGGTTTATTGCAAACGTTGCCAATGCCGGAATGGAAATGGGACATGATCACCATGGACTTTGTACTGGGATTACCTAAGACTAAGAAGTTGCATGACGGGATATGGGTCATTGTGGATCGTTTGACCAAGTATGCTCACTTCTTAGCAATGAAAAAGACTGATAGAGTACCAAAGTTGGTGGAAATGTATATTGATCAGATCGTGAGGTTGCATGGAGTGCCAATGAGTATCATCTCAGATCGTGATCCGAAGTTTACTTCAAGGTTCTGGAAAGAATTCCAGGAAGAGTGTGGAACGCGGTTGCATATGAGTACAACGTATCATCCTCAGACTGATGGGCAATCAGAGCGGACAATCAGGACATTGGAGGATATGTTGAGAGCGTGTGTACTGGACTGGGGCGGTAGTTGGGAAGACTACTTGCTGTTGGCTGAATTCGCATACAACAATAGCTACCAAAGGAACATTGAAATGTCTCAGTGTGAGGCGTTGTATGGCAGGCCGTGCAGGACACCATCGTGTTGGACACAAGTGGGGGAGCGTAGTGTAATGGGGCCAGCAGTGGTCGAGGCTACTACATAAAAGATCAGATTGTTAAAGGTTAAGCTGAAAGAGGCTATGGACAGGCAGAAAAGTTATGCGGACAAGCGTCGCAGGGATTTGGAGTTCAGTGTGGGTGATATGGTTTATCTAAAGGCACTGACTTATAAGGGAACGAATAGGGCAGCCAAGAGTGCCAAGTTGAATCTGAGGTACATGGGGCCGTACCGGATACTGGAAAGAGTTGGCGCAGTGGCTTACAAGTTGGACTTGCCATCAGAAATGGGAGCGTTCCATAATGTATTTCATGTGTCACAGCTGAGAAAGCACATTACCGAACGGGAAACGGTTATAGAGGAGCCACCAGCAGACTTGCAAGAGGACCTTGCAGTAGTGGCTAGGCCGGTTCGGTTAATAGGTCGGAAGGAAAAGACTAAGAGTGGGAAGCTGGTCAGAATGGTTCAGGTCGTATGGGACTGCGACGGACAAGAACATGTCACTTGGGAGAATGAGGCTAGGATGAAATCTGAGTACCCCAAATGGTTTGAAAAGTTGCAAACGGATGATTCGGATTCGAGGACGAATCCAGAATGGGTGGGGGAGAGTTGTAGCATCCGTATCCGAGAGAATTCGGAATGATCGTACCGGACAGGGCATTATCCGAGGAATAATCGAGCCAAGGGTCGGATATTGGCTGGGAAATAGAGGTTTGGACTATGGTCGGGTGATGACAGAGGAAATATTCGGATGGTGGCTGGATAGCCGAACCGGATGGACCATATCCGAGGGAAACAGGGTCCAGTCCGTGGGAAATAGGATTTATCACGGGGCAGTGGGATTTATCCGAGAGTTTGGGAGGTTAGTCCGAGTGTCAGTGGACTGTCTCCGAGGGAGAAAGGGAAACCTCCGAGAGAAATAGAGGATTAGCCGAGGTGGGACAAGTTGTCCGAGAGAAATAGGAATATCCGGGTGAAAAATGGAAAACACCTCGGATAAGGGCAGTTTATTCGAGTGGGAAGGGATTTGGGCCGTGGGCCAAGTGTTTGGTCGGCTATTTTGTGATTTATCGAGGGAATGGTTGAGCCGGTACAGGAAATAGCCGAGAGAATCGAATCGGACCGGGATAAAACTTACTGGAACCAGGAAAACGTCGGATAAGTCCGGGTTATCTAGGGTTTTGCGAGTATTTAAGGGATTTTGAGACTTTTCTTGGGAGAGTTGTGTTTATTCGAGAGCAATAAAGCAAAGAAAGAGAATAGTCGACAGAAAACCCTAAAAAAAACAGTTTATCCCGAGGACATCCGAGAGAGATCAGGTTATCACCGAGCAGATCCGACCATCGGCGAGATAAATTGGTAAGCGATCGGATATTTCCCTAAGTGTTGAGTTTTCATCAGATAACCTCGAGCTAATAGCCTTGTTTTGTGGGGTTTCTGAGGGAAAACAGAGTTTGGCTCGAAGAAAGGTGAACGGATCGAGAGATAGCCGAGGGGATAAGGATCGGATCGTACGGGCAGCCGAGAGATTCTAAAGGAGATCGGATATCTTCGTTTTGGTGCGGTTTTCATCGGGATTTCTTCTGACCAATCTGTTTCCAGCCTTGTCTAAGGTGAGTGCGTGACTGTTTGCATGTTGATTGTGTGATTTTCATGTTATGTGTTTAGAACTGATAAGCAATCCTTATGTTATGATATATTGTGGTGTTTACCGTGGCATATATGATGTTTAGCTAACCTCAGGGTAATCCGGATCATGTACTAGCTTAGGGGATGTGGGATTCTCGCTGAAGTAGACATGGGTCTTAAAAAGGGATTGATCTTGGTTGGTTAGGCTAGATGATCATGGCCGTTTGATATTGTTATGTCTATTGCGAATTGATTGTGTTGAATGTTGAATCCCGAAAGTATGATTGCGTGTTTGGTAATGACCAGGTGTTACGGGATGACCGTACTCACTAAGTATTTATGAAATACTTATGCCTCTCATCTTGAGTGTGCAGGTAGTAAGCAGTAAAGGGGCGAGACCAGGCGGCAGTGATGGATATGGATGGATCGGGACTGGGTTTTATTTATGTTTATGACTTGTGTTTAGGGTCTTATGGCTTTGGTGTTTGACTATTTAGGTTGCTAGATGATCGTTTGTATTTATTAGCGAACCATTGTGATTTGTTTAAGTTATCCCCGAATCCTGTTCAAGTGTTTTATGAAAGTTAAAATGAATGAAATGAGTTGCTTTATATTCCGTTGTGTATTGATAAGAAAGAATAAGAATAAAGAAAAAAGTTCAAAAATATGGCTAAGTATAGAAACGGATTTAGAGGATGTAGTGGGACACAGCCGCGGTACGGTTTACCGGGTTGGGTTATCACAAGTTGGTATCAGAGCGTTTTAACGCTTCTAGGACTGAAATTGGTGACTGCTGTTGTTTGCTTGTTTGGGGTTTATGGGGGTCCGATCCATTCTTCACTGCCAAGGTCTCGCAGTAAGTTGTTGTGTGGTGTTGTGAAACACGTTTTGAGTTAGCTTCGGCTAACTGGCATTGTGTACTTGAAGATGGTTGATACCAGAAGAACCATGAGAAACAATGGGGACAACCAGGCTGCGGGGTCTGTGAACTCAGTCAACGGTGATGTTGCTGAGAGGGCAAGGGAAGCCGAGAGATAGGCAGCTGCGGTTGCAAATGAGGCGGCTAGAGTGGCAGCCGTGGAAGTAGCAAGGAATGCTGCGGACGCTGAGAACGTGGCTAGGAATGCTGCGGGTGCAGCTGGGATTGCTGCGAATGTGGCACCAGTGGGGGTTAGAGGCTGTGCTTGGGATGTAAGCACAGGTACTAGCTAGACTCCCTGCGGTGGCTCCTGCTCCGGCGGTTGCAGCAGCACCACATGTAGTACCACCGGTGGGGGTTCACGTGGATGTGATTGGGGAAGAAGCGAACCAAGTGGAGAGGGTTCCGAGTTACCTCAAGGTTTTGGATCACATGGTGCGGTTGGGAACCAAGTTCTTTACTGGAGGTTCTACACCGATTGAGGCAGATGAGAAGAGGATGAGACTGGAATGGAATTTAGAGTCTATCCGATGTCCAGAGGGTTATAAGAGTGACATAGCCGTACACTAGTTGGAGGATGATGCACACACGTGGTGGAAAGGAATCGTTGGAAGACAAGTTTCGGATCTTTATTTGGGATCTCTTTTACGGAATGAGATACAAGTAATAGAGGCTTCTCCTTGTACTATTATGAGTCCCAGATGACTATTTCCAACCTATTTACTCCAATTTTGTTTGTATGATTCATCAGAAGTCCGTTTTCCCCATTTTCGGCAAGTAGACCAGTTTCGGATCTTCATTTAGGAACTCTTCTACGGAATGAGATACAAGTAATAGAGGCTTATCCTTGTACTATTATGAGTCTCAGGTGACTATTGCAAGCCTATTTACTCCATTTTCTTCGTATGACTCATCAGAAGTCCGTTTTCCCCATTTTCAGCTAGTAGACCAGTTTCTGATCTTCATTTGGGATCTCTTCTACGGAATGAGATACAAGTAATAAAGGCTTCTCCTTGTACTATTATGACTCGCAGATGACTATTTCCAGCATATTTTCTCCATTTTTATTTGTATGATTCATCAGAAGTCCGTTTTCCCCATTTTCAGCTAGTAGACCAGTTTCAGATCTTCATTTCGGGTATCTTCTAGGGAATGAGATAAAAGTAATAGAGGCTTCCCCTTGTACTATTAAGAGTCCCAGATGATTATTTCCAGCGTATTGACTCCATTTTCTTCGTATGATTCATGAGAAGTCTGTTTTCCCCATTTTTGGCTAGTAGACCAGTTTCAGATCTTTATTTGGGATCTCTTTTACGGAATGAGGAACAAGTAATAGATGCCTCTCCTTGTACTATTATGAGTCTCAGATGACTATTTCCAGCCTATTTACTCCATTTTTATTTGTATGATTCATTAGTATTCCATTTTCCCCATTTTCGGCTAGTATACCAGTTTCGGATCTTCATTTGGGAACTCTTCTACGGAATGAGATACAAGTAATAGAGGCTTCTCTTTTTATAATTTGAGTCCCAGATGACTATTTCAAGCCTATTTACTCCATTTTCTTTTCCCCATTTTCAGCTAGTACGCGAGTTTTGGATCTTCATTTGGGAAATCTTCTAGGGAATGAGATACAATTAATAGAGGCTTCTCCTTGTACTATTAAGAGTCCCAGATGACTATTTCCAGCGAGTTTACTCCATTTTCTTCGTATGATTCATCAGAAGTCTGTTTTCCCTATTTTCGGCTAGTAGACCAGTTTCAGATCTTTATTTCGGATATCTTCTAGAGAATGAGATACAAGTAATCGATGCTTCTCTTTGTACTATTATAAGTCCCAGATGACTATTGCCAGCCTATTTACTCCATTTTTATTTGTATGATTTATCAGAAGTCCGTTTTCCCTATTTTCGGCTAGTAGACCAGTTTCAGATCTTTATTTGAGATCTCTTCTACGGAATGAGATAAAAGCAATAGAGGCTTATCTTTTTATTATTTTGAGTTCCAAATGACTATTTCAAGCCTATTTACTCCATTTTCTTTGTATGATTCATCAGAAGTCCGTTTTCCCCATTTTCAGCTAGTACGCCAGTTTTGGATCTTCATTTTTGGATATCTTCTAGGGAATGAGATACAAGTAATAGAGGCTTCTTCTTGTACTATTTTGAGTCCTAGATGACTATTTAAAGCCTATTTACTCCATTTTATTTGTATGATTCATCAGAAGTCTGTTTTCCCCATTTTCGGATAGTAGACCAGTTTCGGATCTTCATTTGGTATCTCTTCAATGGAATGAGATACAAGTAATAGAGGCTTCTCCTTGTACTATTATGAGTCTCAGATGACTATTTCTGGCATATTTATTCCATTTTTATTTGTATGATTCATCAGAAGTCCGTTTTCCCTATTTTCGGCTAGTAGACCAGTTTCAGATCTTCATTTCGGATATCTTCTAGGGAATGAGATACAAGTAATAGAGGCTTCCCCTTGTACTATTAAGGGTTCGAGATGAATATTTCCAGCGTATTTACTCCATTTTCTTCGTATGATTCATCAGAAGTCTGTTTTCCCCATTTTGGCTAGTAGACCTGTTTCAGATCTTCATTTCGGATATCTTCTAGCGAATGAGATACAAGTAATAGAGGCTTCCCCTTGTACTATTAAGAATTTGAGATGAATATTTCCAGCGTATTTACTCCATTTTCTTCGTATGATTCATCAGAAGTCTGTTTTCCCCATTTTTGGCTAGTAGACCTGTTTCAGATCTTCATTCCGAATATCTTCTAGAGAATGAGATACAAGTAATAAAGGCTTCTCTTTATACTATTATAAGTCCCAGATGACTATTGCCAGCCTATTTACTCCATTTTTATTTGTGTGGTTCATCAGAAGTCTGTGTTCCCTATTTTCAGCTAGTAGACAAGTTTTAGATCTTCATTTCGGATATCTTCTAGGGAATGAGATACAAGTAATAAAGGCTTCAATTTGTACTATTATGAGTTCCAGATGACTATTTCCAGCCTATTTACTCCATTTTTATTAGTATGATTCATCAGAAGTCCGTTTTCCCCATTTTCGGCTAGTAGACCAGTTTCGGATCTTTATTTAGGATCTCCTCTACGGAATGAGATACAAGTTATAGAGGCTTCCCTTTGTACTATTATGAGTCCCATATGACTATTTCCAGCCTCTTTACTCCATTTTTATTTGTATGATTCATCAGAAGTCCGTTTTCCCCATTTTTGGCTAGTTGACCAGTTTCGGATCTTCATTTAGGAACACTTCTACGGAAAGAGATACAAGTAATAGAGGCTTATCCTTGTACTATTATGAGTTCCAGGTGACTATTGCAAGCCTATTGACTCCATTTTCTTTGTATGATTCATCAGAAGTCCGATTTCCCCATTTTCGGCTAGTACACCAGTTTCGGATCTTCATTTGGGATATCTTCTAGGGAATGAGATACAAGTAATAGAGACTTCCCCTTGTACTATTATGGGTGCTAGATGACTATTTACAGCCTATTTACTCCATTTTTATTTGTATGATTCATCAGAAGTCCAATTTCCCCATTTTCGGCTAGTATACCAGTTTCGGATCTTTATTTGGGATCTCTTCTACGCATTGAGATACAAGCAAAATAGGCTTCTCCTTGTACTATTATGAGTTCGGATATATCTTCTAGGTAATGAGATACAAATAATAGAGGCTTCCCCTTGTACTATTAAGAGTCCCAGATGACTATTTCCAACCTATTTACTCCATTTTTATTTGTATGGTTCATCAGAAGTCTATTTTCCCCATTTTCGGCTAGTAGACCATTTTCGAATCTTTATTTAGGATCTCCTCTACAGAATGAGATACAAGTTATAGAGGCTTCTCCTTGTACTATTATGAGTCCCATATGACTATTTCCAGCCTCTTTACTCCATTTTTATTTGTATGATTCATCAGAAGTCCGTTTTCCCCATTTTCGGCTAGTTGACCAGTTTCGGATCTTCATTTAGGAACACTTCTACGGAATGAGATACAAGTAATCGAGGCTTCTCCTTGTACTATTATGAGTCCCAGATGACTATTTCCAGCCTTTTTACTCCATCTTTGTTTGTATGATTCATCAGAAGTCCTTTTTCCCCATTTTTGGCTAGTAGACCAGTTTCGGATCTTAATTTAGGAACTCTTCTACGGAATGAGATACAAGTAATAGAGGCTTATCCATGTACTATTATGAGTCTCAGGTGACTATTGCAAGCCTATTTACTCCATTTTCTTCGTATGATTCATCAGAAGTCCGTTTTCCCCATTTTGGGCTAGTAGACAAGTTTCGGATCTTCATTTGGGATCTCTTCAATGGAATGAGATACAAGTAATAGAGGCTTCTCCTTGTACTATTATGAGTCTCAGATGACTATTTCTGGCATATTTACTCTATTTTTATTTGTATGATTCATCAGAAGTCCGTTTTCCCCATTTTCGGCTTGTAGACCAGTTTCGGATCTTCATTTCGGATATCTTCTAGCGAATGAGATACAAGTAATAGAGGCTTCCCCTTGTACTATTAAGAGTTTGTGATGAATATTTCCAGCGTATTTACTCCATTTTCTTCGTATGATTCATCAGAAGTCTGTTTTCCCCATTTTTGGCTAGTTGACCAGTTTCGGATCTTCATTTAGGAACACTTCTACGGAATGAGATACAAGTAATAGAGGCTTCTCCTTGTACTATTATGAGTCCCAGATGACTATTTCCAGCCTTTTCACTCCATATTTGTTTGTATGATTCATCAGAAGTCCTTTTTCCCCATTTTTGGCTAGTAGACCAGTTTCGGATCTTAATTTAGGAACTCTTCTACGGAATGAGATACAAGTAATAGAGGCTAATCCATGTACTATTATGAGTCTCAGGTGACTATTGCAAGCCTATTTACTCCATTTTCTTCGTATGATTCATCAGAAGACCGTTTTCCCCATTTTGGGCTAGTAGACAAGTTTCGGATCTTCATTTGGGATCTCTTCAATGGAATGAGATACAAGTAATAGAGGCTTCTCCTTGTACTATTAAGAGTCCCAGATGACTATTTCCAGCCTATTTACTCCATTTTTATTTGTATGATTCATCAGAAGTCCGTTTTCCCCATTTTCGGGTAGTAGACCAGTTTCAGATCTATATTTGGGATGTCTTCTACAGAATAAGATAAAAGTAATAGAGGCTTATCTTTGTACTATTATAAGTCTCGGATGACTATTTCCAGCCTATTTACTCCATTTTTATTTGTATGGTACATTAGTAGTCCATTTTCCCCATTTTCGGCTAGTAGACCAGTTTCGGATTTTCATTTGGGAACTCTTCTATGGAATGAGATACAAGTAATACAGGCTTCTCTTTTTACTATTTTGAGTCCCAGATGACTCTTTCACGCCTATTTACACCTTTTCTTTGTATGATTCATCAGAAGTCCGTTTTCCTCATTTTCAGCTAGTACACCAGTTTCGGATCTTCATTTGGGAAATCTTTTGGGGAATGAGATACAGTTAATAGAGGCTTCCCCTTGTACTATTAAGAGTCGCAGATGACTATTTCTAGCGTATTTACTCCATTTTCTTCGAATGATTCATCAGAAGTCCGTTTTCTCCATTTTCGGCTAGTAGACCAGTTTCAGATCTTCATTTCCGATATTTTCTAGGGAATGAGATACAAGTAATAGAGGCTTCTCCTTGTACTATTTTGGGTCCCAGATGACTATTTCAAGCCTATTTACTCCATTTTATTTGTATGATTCATCAGAAGTCCGTTTTGCCCCATTTTCGGCTAGTAGACCTGTTTCAGATCTTCATTTGGGATATCTTCCACGGAATGATATACAAGTAATAGAGGCTTCCCCTTGTACTATTAAGAGTCCCAGATGAGTATTTCCAGCCTATTTACTCCATTTTTATTTGTATGATACATCAGAAGTCCGTTTTCCCCATTTTCGACTAGTGGAAAAGTTTCGGATCTTTATTTGGGATCTCTTCTACAGAATGAAATACAAGTAATAGAGGCTTTTTCTTGTACTATTATGAGTCTCAGATGACTATTTCCATCCTATTTACTCCATTTTTATTTGTTTCGTTCATTAGAAGTCTATTTTCCCATTTTTTGCTACTAGACCAGTTTCGGATTTTCATTTGGGAACTCTTCTACGGAATGAGATACAAGTAATAGAGGCTTCTCTTTTTACTATTTAGAGTCCCAGATGACTATTTCAAGCCTATTTACTCCATTTTCTTTGTATGTTTCATCAGAAGTCCGTTTTCCCCATTTTCAGCTAGTAGGCCAGTTTTGGATCTTCGTTTTGGATATCTTCTAGGGAATGAGATACAAGTAATAAAGGCTTCCCCTTGTACTATTAAGAGTCCCATATGACTATTTCCAGACTATTTACTCCATTTTTATTTGTATGATTCATCAGAAGTCCCTTTTCCCCATTCTCGGCTAGTAGACCAGTTTCAGATCTTTATTTGGGATCTCTTCTACGGAATGAGATACAAGTAATATAGGCTTCTCTTTTGTATTATTATAAGTCCCAGATGACTATTGCCAGCCTATTTACTCTATTTTTATTTGTATGATTCATCACAAGTTCGTTTTCCCCATTTTCGGCTAGTAGACCTGATGTAAGACTCAAGTCCCATTCACTTAAAACAACCAAGAAGTGGAGCCTTGGAGCTAAAGATGGTGCATAACAGCTTGTAGCCGTGGGGAATGAAGGCTTTGTAGCTGAGGATGGAGCAGCTAAGGACCAAACACCAAAACGCCAGCGTTCTCTACATCCCAAGCAGCAAATTGATCGAGCTAAACCCTGGCCGGTTCGATCTAAAATCAGAGATACAGCCCTTGAACCGCCGGATGAGCTAGATAAGAAAAGTCTGAATATATGCTACACCAACATAATATTCGACCAACCTAAATCATTCTTTGGAACTAAGGAGAGCCACAAACCATCCCTGGTTCAGTGCAAGCCGCCATTTAACCAAGAAGATCCCCCAAATCCACCTAAACCAACGATTGAGCTAAGAGAAGCATTCAACGAGCTATTTAAGGAAACAACGGATATTACTTGTATGAAGACATTATATTCGACCCTCCTCACGTCCACAGCAACTACCAAGAGTCATACCACACCAGAACAAGTCATTAATCGCCCCATTCCATCAGAAGTCAAAGAAAATTTCATTAAGTAGAAGCTTTCCCCATTTGAAGATCATCACTCATATCTATTCAATATTGAAGACCAACGACCACCTTCATCACTCAATCTCGACCATTCATCATCATTAGAAGATCTCTCACATTCATCTCGTGCCAAAGAATCAACACAACCCCCTCATTTAGCGCCAAAGACCAAATCAAGCCAATTGAAGCCTAACAGCTAGTAAGGAGATCAGTAATCATTCAGCTTGATTCTTGCCCCATTTTTAATGTTTATTTCCATTGTATTTCATTATTCTCGAGCCTATATAAAGCTCAAAGCATTGTACTTTTAAAGTTACCCAAGTTATAATCAAAAAGAAGTTATTTTGTTTTCAAAGAAAGTGTCTCTTTGCATTACAAACTGTTCCTGCGATTTCTTTAAGTGTTTTGAGGATTCAACCTTATAGAATTTCGTGTAGAATCACCTAAACTCTTGTGAGGATTAGCCCTTGAGCTGAGAAGAGTCTAACCCTTGGTGTTTGAGGTCATCAAGCATCAACAAGGCTATAAAACTACCAGTCTTCTCTTCCACTCTATCAAGCTTAAAGCAATCTGTTCTAAGACACATTCCTTAAGTTTTTGAGGATTGTATCATTGGTATCAGAGCTAAAAGCTCCTTATCCAGGTGTTTTCAGTTCCCTTCCCAAGTTTTAGATTTTTATTTTCATTCATTTTTCCCCTCTTTTAAAACTAAAAACCCACAAAAACTATTTTATTTTTCATCTGTCTTCTGCGAATTCTATAAAATCCAAAAAAATCCATAAAAATTGTTTTTGCTTTTTGTTTCGGTTTATTTAATATCTTAAAAACACAAAAAATTATTTCCCAAAATTATTCGGATCGTTTGATAATTTGTTTTGATTTTTCAACTCAATTGGTCAAATCCGCTTAATTCTGTGTTCTTCATTTTGTCCGATATAAAATCCAGAAAAACTCAAAAAAAATTAATTTCTTTTTGTTTCTGTTAAATTAAACACTTAAAAACAACAAAACACATCTGTTCCTAAGCTCAACTCGCAGTCCACTCATAAACCCACGAATCAGCTTCTCCTCCATGTCAAACTCATGAGACACATACTTCCTCAGCTGGTTAAACTGAGTCTCATACTGCCTCAGTGTAAGCGTCCCCTGACTAAGGTACAAGAACGCCTTCTCCAACTCGTTGTAAGCTTCCTGTGGGAAGTACTTACTCCTGAACATCGCTGAAAATGTCTCATAAGAGCAATTCGCATTCACCAGCCTTACAACGATTCCTTTCCACCACGTGTGTGCATCACCCTCCAAGTAGTGTACGGCTATGTCTCTCTTATAACCCTCTAGACATCGGATAGACTCAAAATTCTGTTCCAGTCTCATCCTCCACTCATCTACCTCAATCGGTGTAGAACCTCCAGCAAAGAACTTGGTTCCCAACCGCACCATGTGATCCAAAACCTTGAGGTAACTCGGAACCCTCTCCACTTGGTCCGCTTCCTCTCCAATCACATCCGCGTGAACCCCCACAGGTGCTACTACATGTGGTGCTGCTGCAACCGCCGGTGCAGGAGCCACCGCAGGTAGCCTAGCTAGTACCTGTGCTAACATCCCAAGCACAGCCTCTAACCCCACTAGTGCCACATTCGCAGCAATCCCAGCTGCATCCGCAGCATTCTTAGCCATGTTCTCAGCGTCTGCAGCATTCCTTGCTGCTTCCACGGCTGCCACTCTAGCCGCCTCATTTGCAACCGCAGCTGCCTGTCTCTCGGCTACCCTTGCCCTCTCAGCAACATCACCGTTGGCTGAGTTCACAGACCCCGCAGCCTGGTTGTCCCCATTGTTTCTCACGGTTCTTCTGGTATCAACCATCTTCAAGTACACAATGCAAGTTAGCCGAAGCTAACTCAAAACGTGTTTCACAACACCACACAACAACTTATCGCTAGACCTTGGCAGTGAAGAATGGATCAGACCCCCATAAACCCCAAACAAGCAAACAACAGCAGTCACCAATTTCAGTCCTAGAAGCGTTAAAACGCTATGATACCAACTTGTGGTAACCCAACCCTGTAAACCGTACCGCGGCTGTGTCCCACTACATCCTCTAAGTCCGTTTCTATACTTAGCCATATTTTTGAACTTTTTCCTTTATTCTTATTCTTTCTTATCAATACACAGCAGAATATCTCTCGATCCGTTCACCTTTCTTCGAGCCAAACTCTGTTTTCCCTCAGAAACCCCACAAAACAAGGCTATTAGCTCGAGGTTATCCGATGTAAACTGAACACTTAGGGAAATATCCGATCGCTTACCAATTTATCTCGGCGACGGTCGGATCTGCTCGGCGATAACCTGATCTCTCTCGGATGTCCTCGGGATACACTGTTTTTCTTAGGATTTTCTCTCGACTATTCTCTTTCTTTTCTTTATTGCTCTCGAATAAACACAACTCTCCCAAGAAAAGTCTCAAAATCCCTTAAATACTCGCAAAACCCTAGATACCCCGGACTTATCCGACGTTTTCCTGGTTCCAGTAAGTTTTATCCCGGTCCGATTTGATTCTCTCAGCTATTTCCTGTACCGGCTCGACCATTCCCTCGATAAACCACAAAATAGCTAACCAAACACTTGGCCCACGGCCCAAATTCCTTTCCACTCGGATAAACCGCCCTTATCCGAGGTGTTTTCCATTTTTCACCCGGATATTCCTATTTCTCTCGGATAACTTGTCGCATTTCGGCTAATCCTCTATTTCTCTCGGAGGTTTCCCTTTCTCCCTCGGAGACAGTCCACTGACACTCGGACTAACCTCCCAGATTCTCGGATAAATCCCACTGCCCCGGGATAAATCCCATTTCCCACGGACTGGACCCTGTTTCCCTCGGATATGGTCCATCCGGCTCGGCTATCCAGCCACCATCCGACTATTTCCTCGGTCATCACTCATCCATAGTCCAAACCTCCATTTCCCAGCCAATATCCGACCCTTGGCTCGATTATTCCTCGGACAATGCCCTGTCCAGTACGATCATTCCAAATTCTCTCGGATACGGATGCTACACTTCCCCTTGTACTATTAAGAGTCCCAGATGACTATTTCTAGCGTATTTACTCCATTTTCTTTTTTATGATTCATCAGAAGTCCGTTTTCCCCATTTTCGGCTAGTAGACCAGTTTCAGATCTTCATTTTTGGATATCTTCTAGGGAATGAGATACAAGTAATAGAGGCTTCTTCTTGTACTATTTTGAGTCCTAGATGACTATTTCAAGCCTATTTACTCCATTTTATTTGTATGATTCATCAGAAGTCTGTTTTCCCCATTTTCGGATAGTAGACCAGTTTCAGATCTTTATTTGGGATCTCTTCTACAGAAAAAGATACAAGTAATAGAGGCTTCTCCTTGTACTATTATGAGTCTCAGATGACTATTTCCAGCCTATTTACTCCATTTTTATTTGTATGATTCATTAGAAGTCCATTTTCCCTATTTTCGGCTACTAGACCAGTTTCAGATTTTCATTTGGGAACTCCTCTACAGAATGAGATACAAGTAATAGAGGCTTCTCTTTTTACTATTTAGAGTCCCAGATGACTATTTCAAGCCTATTTACTCCATTTTCTTTGTATGATTCATCAGAAGTCCCTTTTCCCCATTTTCCAGCTAGTAGACTAGTTTTGGATCTTCATTTTGGATATCTTCTAGGGAATGAGATACAGGTAAAAGAGGCTTCCCCTTGTACTATTAAGAGTCCCAGATGACTATTTCCAGACTATTTACTCCATTTTTATTTGTATGATTAATCATAAGTCCGTTTTCCCCATTTTCGGCTACTAGACCAGTTTTGGATCTTTATTTGCGATCTCTTCTACGGAATGAGATACAAGTAATAGAGGTTTCTCCTTGTACTATTATGAGTCCCAGATGACTATTTCCAGCCTATGTACTCCATTTTTGTTTTTATGATTCATCAGAAGTCCGTTTTCCATATTTTTGACTAGTAGACAAGTTTCAGATCTTTATTTGGGATCTATTCTACGGAATTAGATACAAGTAATAGAGGCTTCTCCTTGTACTATTAAGAGTCCCAGATGACTATATCCAGCCTATTTACTCCATTTTTATTTGTATGATTCATCAGAAGTCCGTTTTCCCCATTTTCGGCTAATAGACCAGTTTCAGATCTTTATTTGGGATATCTTCTACGGAATGAGATACAAGTAATACAAGCTTCTCCTTGTACAATTATGAGTCCTAGATGACTATTTCCAGCCTTTTTACTCCATCTTTGTTTGTATGATTCATCAGAAGTCCGTTTTCTCCATTTTTGGCTAGTAGACCAGTTTCGGATCTTAATTTAGGAACTCTTCTACGGAATGAGATACAAGTAATAGAGGCTTATCCATGTACTATTATGAGTCTCAGGTGACTATTGCAAGCCTATTTACTCCATTTTCTTCGTATGATTCATCAGAAGTCCGTTTTCACTATTTTGGGCTAGTAGACAAGTTTCGGATCTTCATTTGGGATCTCTGCAATGGAATGAGATACAAGTAATAGAGGCTTCCCCTTGTACTATTATGAGTCTCAGATGACTATTTCCGGCATATTAACTCTATTTTTATTTGTATGCTTCATCAGAAGTCCGTTTTCCCCATTTTCGGCTTGTAGACCAGTTTCGGATCTTCATTTCGGATATCTTCTAGGGAATGAGATACAAGTAATAGAGGCTTCCCCTTGTACTATTAAGAGTTCGAGATGAATATTTCCAGCGTATTTACTCCATTTTCTTCGTATGATTCATCAGAAGTCTGTTTTCCCCATTTTTGGCTAGTTGACCAGTTTTGGATCTTCATTTAGGAACACTTCTACGGAATGAGATACAAGTAATAGAGGCTTCTCCTTGTACTATTATGAGTCCCATATGACTATTTCCAGCCTATGTACTCCATTTTTGTTTGTATGATTCATCAGAAATCCGTTTTGCTCCATTTTCGGCTAGTAGACAAGTTTCGGACCTTTATTTGGGAACTCTTTTACGGAATGAGATACAAGTAATAGAGGCTTCTCCTTGTACTATTAAGAGTCCCAGATGACTATTTCCAGCCTATTTACTCCATTTTTATTTGTATGATTCATCTGAAATCCGTTTTCCCCATTTTCGGCTAGTAGACCAGTTTCAGATCTATATTTGGGATCTCTTCTACAGAATAAGATAAAAGTAATAGAGGCTTCTCTTTGTACTATTATAAGTCTCGGATGACTATTTCCAGCCTATTTACTCCATTTTTATTTGTATGGTACATTAGTAGTCCATTTTCCCCATTTTTGGCTAGTAGACCAGTTTCGGATTTTCATTTGGGAACTCTTCTATGGAATGAGATACAAGTAATAGAGGCTTGTATTTTTACTATTTTGAGTCCCAGATGACTATTTCACGCCTATTTACACCTTTTCTCTGTATGATTCATCAGAAGTCCGTTTTCCCCATTTTCAGCTAGTACACCAGTTTCGGATCTTCATTTGGGAAATCTTTTGGGGAATGAGATACAGTTAATAGAGGCTTCCCCTTGTACTATTAAGAGTCGCAGATGACTATTTCTAGCGTATCTACTCCATTTTCTTCGAATGATTCATCAGAAGTCCGTTTTCTCCATTTTCGGCTAGTAGACCAGTTTCAGATCTTCATTTCCGATATTTTCTAGGGAATGAGATACAAGTAATAGAGGCTTCTCCTTGTACTATTTTGAGGCCCAAATGACTATTTCAAGCCTATTTACTCCATTTTATTTGTATGATTCATCAGAAGTCCGTTTTCCCTATTTTCGGCTAGTAGACCTGTTTCAGATCTTCATTTGGGATATCTTCCACGGAATGATATACAAGTAATAGAGGCTTCCCCTTGTACTATTAAGAGTCCCAGATGAGTATTTCCAGCCTATTTACTCCATTTTTATTTGTATGATTCATCAGAAGTCCGTTTCCCCATTTTCGACTTGTAGAGAAGTTTCGGATCTTTATTTGGGATCTCTTCTACAGAATGAAATACAAGTAATAGAGGCTTTTCCTTGTACTATTATGAGGCTCAGATGACTATTTCCATCCTATTTACTCCATTTTTATTTGTTTCATTCATTAGAAGTCTATTTTCCCCATTTTTGGCTACTAGACCAGTTTCGGATTTTCATTTGAGAACTCTTCTACGGAATGAGACACAAGTAATAGAGGCTTCTCTTTTTACTATTTAGAGTCCCAGATGACTATTTCAAGCCTATTTACTCCATTTTCTTTGTATGATTCATCAGAAGTCCGTTTTCCCCATTTTCAGCTAGTAGACCAGTTTTGGATCTTCGTTTTGGATATCTTCTAGGGAATGAGATACAAGTAATAAAAGCTTCCCCTTGTACTATTAAGAGTCCCAGATGACTATTTCCAGACTATTTACTCCATATTTATTTGTATGATTCATCAGTAGTCCCTTTTCCCCATTCTCGGCTAGTAGACCAGTTTCAGATCTTTATTTGGGATCTCTTCTACGGAATGAGATACAAGTAATATAGGCTTTTTTGTACTATTATAAGTCCCAGATGACTATTGCCAGCCTATTTACTCCATTTTTATTTGTATGATTCATCACAAGTCCGTTTTCCCCATTTTCGGCTAGTAGACCTGATATAAGACTCAAGTCCCATTCACTTAAAACAACCAAGAAGTGGAGCCTTGGAGCTAAAGATGGTGCAGAACAGCTTGTAGCTGTGGGGAATGAAGGCTTTGAAGCTGAGGATGGAGCAGCTAAGGACCAAACACCAAAACGCCAGTGTTCTCTACATCCCAAGCAGCAAATTGATCGAGCTAAACCCTGGCCGGTTTGATCTAAAATCAGAGATACAGCCCTTGAACCGCCGGATGAGCTAGATAAGGAAAGTCTGAATATATGTTACACCAACATAATATTCGACCAACCTAAATCATTCTTTGGAACTAAGGAGAGCCACAAACCGTCCCTGGTTCAGTGCAAGCCGCCATTTAACCAAGAAGATCCCCCAAATCTACCTAAACCAACGATTGAGCTAAGAGAAGCATTCAGCGAGCTAAATAAGGAAACAACGGATATTACTTGTATGAAGACATTATATTCGACCCTCCTCACGTCCACAGCAACTACCAAGAGTCATACCACACCAGAACAAGTCATTAATCGCCCCATTCCATCAGAAGTCAAAGAAAATTTCATTAAGGAGAAGCTTTCCCCATTTGAAGATCATCATTAATATCTATTCAATATTGAAGACCAACGACCACCCTCATCACTCAATCTCGAGCATTCATCATCATTAGAAGATCTCTCGCATTCATCTCGTGCCAAAGAATCAACACAACCCCCTCATTTAGCGCCAAAGACCAAATCAAGCCAATTGAAGCCTAACGGCTAGTAAGGAGATCAGTCATCATTCAGCTTGATTCTTGCCCCATTTTTAATGTTTATTTCCATTGTATTTCATTATTCTCGAGCCTATATAAAGCTCAAAGCATTGTACTTTTAAAGTTACCCAAGTTATAATCAAAAAGAAGTTATTTTGTTTTCCAAGAAAGTGTCTCTTTGCATTACAAACTGTTCCTGCGATTTCTTTAAGTGTTTTGAGGATTCAACCTTATAGAATTTCGTGTAGAATCACCTAAGCTCTTGTGAGGATTAGCCCTTGAGCTGAGAAGAGTCTAACCCTTGGTGTTTGAGGTCATCAAGCATCAACAAGGCTATAAAACCACCAGTCTTCTCTTCCACTCTATCAAGCTTAAAGCAATCTGTTCTAAGACACATTCCTTAAGTTTTTGAGGATTGTATCATTGGTATCAGAGCTAAAAGCTCCTTATCCAGGTGTTTTCAGTTCTCTTCTCAAGTTTATGATTTTTATTTTCATTCATTTTTCCCCTCTTTTAAAACTAAAAACCCACAAAAACTATTTTATTTTTCATCTGTCTTCTGCGAATTCTATAAAATTCAAAAAATCCATAAAATTGTTTTTGCTTTTTGTTTCGGTTTATTTAATCTCTTAAAAACACAAAAAAAATATTTCCCAAAATTATTCGGATCGTTTGATAATTTGTTTTGACTTTTCAACTCAATTGGTCAAATCCGCTTAATTCTGTGTTCTTCATGTTGTCCGATTTTTATAAAATCCAGAAAAACTCAAAAAAAAATTAATTTCTTTTTTCTTCTGTTAAATTAAACACTTAAAAACAACAAAACACATCCGTTCCTAAGCTCAACTCGCAGTCCACTCATAAACCCACGAATCAGCTTCTCCTTCGTGTCAAAATCATGAGACACATACTTCCTCAGCTGGTTAAACTGAGTCTCATACTGCCTCATTGTAAGCGTCCCCTGACTAAGGTACAAGAACGCCTTCTCCAACTCGTTGTAAGCTTCCTGTGGGAAGTACTTACTCCTGAACATCGCTGAAAATGTCTCATAAGAGCAATTCGCATTCACCAGCCTTCCAACGATTCCTTTCCACCACGTGTGTGCATCACCCTCCAAGTAGTGTACGGCTATGTCTCTCTTATAACCCTCTAGACATCGGATAGACTCAAAATTCCGTTCCAGTCTCATCCTCCACTCATCTGCCTCAATCGGTGTAGAACCTCCAGCAAAGAACTTGGTTCCCAACCGCACCATGTGATCCAAAACCTTGAGGTAACTCGGAACCCTCTCCACTTGGCCAGCTTCCTCTCCAATCACATCCGCGTGAACCCCCACAGGTGCTACTACATGTGGTGCTGCTGCAACCGCCGGTGCAGGAGCCACCGCAGGTAGCCTAGCTAATACCAGTGCTAACATCCCAAGCACAGCCTCTAACCCCACTAGTGCCACATTCGCAGCAATCCCAGCTGCACCCGCAGCATTCTTAGCGACGTTCTCAGCGTCCGCAGCATTCCTTGCTGCTTCCACGGCTGCCACTCTAGCCGCCTCATTTGCAATCGCAGCTGCCTGTCTCTCGGCTTCCCTTGCCCTCTCAGCAACATCACCGTTGGCTGAGTTCACAGACCCCGCAGCCTGGTTGTCCCCATTGTTTCTCATGGTTCTTCTGGTATCAACCATCTTCAAGTACACAATGCAAGTTAGCCGAAGCTAACTCAAAACGTGTTTCATAACACCACACAACAACTTATCGCTAGACCTTGGCAGTGAAGAATGGATCGGACTCCCATAAACCCCAAACAAGCAAACAACAGCAGTCACCAGTTTCAGTCCTAGAAGCGTTAAAACGCTCTGATACCAACTTGTGGTAACCCAACCCTGTAAAACAACAGCAGTCACCAGCCATATTTTTGAACTTTTTCCTTTATTCTTATTCTTTCTTATCAATACACAGCGGAATATAAAGCAACTAATTTCATTCATTTTAACTTTCATAAAACACTTAAACAGGATTCGGGGCAAACTTAAACAAATCACAATGGTTCGCTAATGAATAATAACAATCATCTAGCAACCTAAATAGTCAAGCACCAAAGCCATAAGACCCTAAACACAAGTCTTAAATATAAATAAAACCCAGTCCCGATCCATCCATATCCATCACTGCCGCCTGGTCTCGCCCCTTTACTGCTTAGTACCTGCACACTCAAGATGAGAGGCATAAGTATTTCATAAATACTTAGTGAGTACGGTCATCCCGTAACACCTGGTCAGTACCAAACACGCAATCATACTTTCGGATTCAATATTCAACACAATCAATTCGCAATAGACATAACAATATCAAACGGCCATGATCATCTAGCCTAACCAACCAAGATCAATCCCTTTTTAAGACCCATGTCTACTTCAGCGAGAATCTCACATCCCCTAAGCTAGTACATGATCCGGATTACCCTGAGGTTAGCTAAACATCATATATGCCATGGTAAACACCACAATATATCATAACATAAGGATTGCTTATCAGTTCTAAACACATAACATGAAAATAACACAATCAACTTGCAAACATTCAACCCTAGCAATCCTACGGTCCTAGACACCAACCACAGTCACGCACTCACCTTAGACAAGGCTGGAAACAGAATGGTCAGAAGAAATCTCGATGAAAACGCACCAAAACGAAGATATCCGATCTCCCTAAGAATCTCTCGGCTGCTCGTACGATCCGATCCTTATCCCCTTGGCTATCTCTCGATCCGTTCACCTTTCTTCGAGCCAAACTCTGTTTTCCCTCAGAAACCCCACAAAACAAGGCTATTAGCTCGAGGTTATCCGATGTAAACTGAACACTTAGGGAAATATCCGATCGCTTACCAATTTATCTCGGCGACGGTCGGATCTGCTCGGCGATAACCTGATCTCTCTCGGATGTCCTCGGGATAAACTGTTTTTCTTAGGATTTTCTCTCGACTATTCTCTTTCTTTTCTTTATTGCTCTCGAATAAACACAAGTCTCCCGAGAAAAGTCTCAAAATCCCTTAAACACTCGCAAAACCCTAGATACCCCGGACTTATCCGACGTTTTCCTGGTTCCAATAAGTTTTATCCTGGTCCGATTCGATTCTCTCGGCTATTTCCTGTATCGGCTCGACCATTCCCTCGATAAACCACAAAAGGTCCGACCAAACACTTGGCCCACGGCCCAAATGCCTTCCCACTCGGATAAACCGCGCTTATCCGAGGTGTTATCCATTTTTCACCAGGATATTCCTATTTCTCTCGGACAACTTGTCCCACCTCGGCTAATCCTCTATTTCTCTCGGAGGTTTCCCTTTCTCCCTCGGAGACAGTCCACTGACACTCGGACTAACCTCCCAGACTCTCGGATAAATCCCACTGCCCCGGGATAAATCCCATTTCCCACGGACTGGACCCTGTTTCCCTTGGATATGGTCTATCCGGCTCGGCTATCCAGCCACCATCCGACTATTTCCTCGGTCATCACCCATCCATAGTCCGAACCTACATTTCCCAGCCAATATCCGACCCTTGGCTCGATTATTCCTCGGACAATGCCCTGTCCAGTACGATCATTCCGAATTCTCTCGGATACGGATGCTACACTTCCCCTTGTACTATTAAGAGTCCCAGATGACTATTTCTAGCGTATTTACTCCATTTTCTTTTTTATGATTCATCAGAAGTCCGTTTTCCCCATTTTCGGCTAGTAGACCAGTTTCAGATCTTCATTTTTGGATATCTTCTAGGGAATGAGATACAAGTAATAGAAGCTTCTTCTTGTACTATTTTGAGTCCTAGATGACTATTTAAAGCCTATTTCCTCCATTTTATTTGTATGATTCATCAGAAGTCTGTTTTCCCCATTTTCGGATAATAGACCAGTTTCAGATCTTTATTTGGGATCTCCTCTACGGAATGAGATACAAGTAATAGAGGCTTCTCCTTGTACTATTATGAGTCCCATATGACTATTTCCAGCCTTTTTACTCCATTTTTATTTGTATGATTCATTAGAAGTCCGTTTTCCCCATTTTCGGCTAGTTGACAAGTTTAAGATCTTTATTTGGGATCTCTTCTACAGAATAAGATACAAGTAATAGAGGCTTCTCTTTGTACTATTATGAGTCTCAGATGACTATTTCCAGCCTATTTACTCCATTTTTATTTGTATGATTCATTAGAAGTCCATTTTCCCCATTTTTGGCTACTAGACCAGTTTCAGATTTTCATTTGGGAACTCTTCTACGGAATGAGATACAAGTAATAGAGGCTTCTCTTTTTACTATTTAGAGTCCCAGATGACTATTTCAAACCTATTTACTCCATTTTCTTTGTATGATTCATCAGAAGTCCTTTTTCCCCATTTTCCAGCTAGTAGACCTGTTTTGGATCTTCATTTTGGATATCTTCTAGGGAATGAGATACAGGTAATAGAGGCTTCCCCTTGTACTATTAAGAGTCCCAGATGACTATTTCCAGACTATTTACTCCATTTTTATTTGTATGATTCATCATAAGTCCGTTTTCCCCATTTTCGGCTACTAGACCAGTTTCGGATCTTTATTTGGGATCTCTTCTACGGAATGAGATACAAATAATAGAGGCTTCTCTTTGTACTATTATAAGTCCCAGATGACTATTGCCAGCCTATTTACTCCATTTTTATTTGTATGATTCATCAGAAGTCCGTTTTCCCCATTTTCGGCTAGTAGACCAGTTTCGGATCTTTATTTGGGATCTCTTCTACGGAATGAGATACAAGTAATAGAGGCTTCTCCTTGTACTATTATGAGTCCCAGATGACTATTTCCAGCCTATGTACTCCATTTTTGTTTTTATGATTCATCAGAAGTCCGTTTTCCCCATTTTTGGCTAGTAGACAAGTTTCAGATCTTTATTTGGGATCTCTTTTACGGAATGAGATACAAGTAATAGAGGCTTCTCCTTGTACTATTAAGAGTCCCAGATGACTATATCCAGCCTCTTTACTCCATTTTTATTTGTATGATTCATCAGAAGTCCGTTTTCCCCATTTTTGGCTAGTTGACCAGTTTCGGATCTTCATTTAGGAACACTTCTACGAAATGAGATACAAGTAATAGAGGCTTCTCCTTGTACTATTATGAGTCCCAAATGACTATTTCCAGCCTTTTTACTCCATCTTTGTTTGTATGATTCATCAGAAGTCCTTTTTCCCCATTTTTGGCTAGTAGACCAGTTTCGGATCTTAATTTAGGAACTCTTCTACGGAATGAGATACAAGTAATGAGGCTTATCCATGTACTATTATGAGTCTCAGGTGACTATTGCAAGCCTATTTACTCCATTTTCTTCGTATGATTCATCAGAAGTCCGTTTTCCCCATTTTGGGCTAGTAGACAAGTTTCGGATCTTCATTTGGGATCTCTTCAATGGAATGAGATACAAGTAATAGAGGCTTCTCCTTGTACTATTATGAGTCTCAGATGACTATTTCTGGCATATTTACTCTATTTTTATTTGTATGATTCATCAGAAGTCCGTTTTCCCCATTTTCGGCTTGTAGACCAGTTTCGGATCTTCATTTCGGATATCTTCTAGCGAATGAGATACAAGTAATAGAGGCTTCCCCTTGTACTATTAAGAGTTTGAGATGAATATTTCCAGCGTATTTACTCCATTTTCTTCGTATGATTCATCAGAAGTCTGTTTTCCCCATTTTTGGCTAGTAGACCTGTTTCAGATCTTCATTCCGGATATCTTCTAGAGAATGAGATACAAGTAATAAAGGCTTCTCTTTGTACTAATATAAGTCCCAGATAACTATTGCCAGCCTATTTACTCCATTTTTATTTGTATGGTTCATCAGAAGTCCATTTTCCCCATTTTCGGCTAGTAGACCAGTTTCGGATCTTTATTTAGGATCTCCTCTACGGAATGAGATACAAGTTATAGAGGCTTCTCCTTGTACTATTATGAGTCCCATATGACTATTTCCAGCCTCTTTAATCCATTTTTATTTGTATGATTCATCAGAAGTCCGTTTTCCCCATTTTCGGCTAGTTGACCAGTTTCGGATCTTCATTTAGGAATACTTCTACGGAATGAGATACAAGTAATAGAGGCTTATCCTTGTACTATTATGAGTCCCAGGTGACTATTGCAAGCCTATTTACTCCATTTTCTTCGTATGATTCATCAGAAGTCCGATTTCCCCATTTTCGGCTAGTACACCAGTTTCAGATCTTCATTTGGATATCTTCTAGGGAATGAGATACAAGTAATAGAGACTTCCCCTTGTACTATTATGGGTGCTAGATGACTATTTCCAGCCTATTTACTCCATTTTTATTTGTATGATTCATCAGGAGACTGTTTTCCCCATTTTCGACTAGTAGACAAGTTTCAGATCTTTATTTGGCATCTCTTCTACAGAATGAGATACAAGTAATAGAGGCTTCTCCTTGTGCTATTATGGGTCTCAAATGACTATTTCCAGCCTATTTACTCTATTTTTATTTGTTTGATTCATTAGAAGTCCACTATTCCCATTTTCGGCTACTAGACCAGTTTCGGATTTTCATTTGGGAACTCTTCTACGGAATGAGATACAAGTAATAGAGGCTTATCTTTTTACTATTTTGAGTCCCAGATGACTATTTCAAGCCTATTCACTCCATTTTCTTTGTATGATTCAACCGAAGTTCGTTTTCCCCATTTTCAGCTAGTAGACCAGTTACGGATCTTCATTTTGGATATCTTCTAGGTAATGAGATACAAGTAATAGAGGCTTCCCCTTGTACTATTAAGAGTCCTACATGACTATTCTAGACTATTTACTCTATTTTTATTTGTATGATTCATCAGAAGTCCGTTTTCCCCATTTTCGGCTAGTAGACCAGTTTCAGATCTTTATTTGGGATCTCTTTTACGGAATGAGATACAATTAATAGAGGCTTCTCCTTGTACTATTAAGAGTCCCAGATGACTATTTCCAGCCTATTTACTCCATTTTTATTTGTATGATTCATCAGAAGTCCGTTTTCCCCATTTTCGGCTAGTAGACCAGTTTCAGATATATATTTGGGATCTCTTCTACATAATGAGATAAAAGTAATAGAGGCTTCTCTTTGTACTATTATAAGTCTCGGATGACTAGTTCCAGCCCATTTACTCCATTTTTATTTGTATGATTCATTAGTAGTCCATTTTCCCCATTTTTGGCTACTAGACCAGTTTCAGATTTTCATTTGGGAACTCTTCTTTGGAATGAGATACAAGTAATAGAGGCTTTTTTTTTACTATTTTGAGTCCCAGATGACTATTTCAAGCCTATTTACACCATTTTCTTTGTATGATTCATCAGAAGTCCGTTTTCCCCATTTTCAGCTAGTACACCAATTTCAGATCTTCATTTGGGAAATCTTCTAGGGAATGAGATACAGTTAATAGAGGCTTCCCCTTGTACTATTAAGAGTCGCAGATGACTATTTCTAGCGTATTTACTACATTTTCTTCGAATGATTCATCAGAAGTCTGTTTTCTCCATTTTCGGCTAGTAGACCAGTTTCAGATCTTCATTTCCGATATCTTCTAGGGAATGAGATACAAGTAATAGAGGCTTCTCATTGTACTATTTTGAGTCCCAGATGACTATTTCAAGCCTATTTACTCCATTTTATTTGTATGATTCATCAGAAGTCCGTTTTCCCCATTTTCGGCTAGTAGACCAGTTTCAAATCTTCCTGGGAATGATATACAAGTAATAGAGGCTTCCCCTTGTACTATTAAGAGTCTCAGATGACTATTTCTAGCCTATTTACTCCATTTTTATTTGTTTTATTCATTAGAAGTCCATTTTCCCCATTTTCGGCTACTAGACCAGTTTCAGATTTTCATTTGGGAACTCTTCTACGGAATGAGATACAAGTAATACAGGCTTCTCTTTTTACTATTTAGAGTCCCAGATGACTATTTCAAGCCTATTTACTCCATTTTCTTTGTATGATTCATCAGAAGTCCGTTTTCCCCAGAGAAGCATTCAGCAAGCGATTTAAGGAAACAACGGATATCACTTTTATGAAGACATTATATTCGACCCTCCTCACGTCCACAGCAACTACCAAGAGTCATACCACACCAGAACAAGTCATTAATCGCCCCATTCCATCAGAAGTCAAAGAAAATTTCATTAAGGAGAAGCTTTCCCCATTTGAAGATCATCATTCATATCTATTCAATATTGAAGACCAACGACCACCCTCATCACTCAATCTCGACCATTCATCATCATTAGAAGATCCCTCACATTCATCTCGTGCCAAAGAATCAACACATTCCCCTCATTTAGCGCCAAAGGCCTAATCAAGCCAATTGAATCCTAACGGCTAGTAAGGAGATCAGTCATCATTCAGCTTGATTCTTGCACCATTTTTAATGTTTATTTCCGTTGTATTTCATTATTCTCGAGCCTATATAAAGCTCAAAGCATTTTACTTTTAAAGTTACCCAAGTTATAATCAAAAAGATGTTATTTTGTTTTCAAAGAAAGTGTCTCTTTGCATTACAAACTGTTCCTGCGATTTCTTTAAGTGTTTTGAGGATTCAACCTTATAGAATTTCGTGTAGAATCACCTAAGCTCTTGTGAGGATTAGCCCTTGAGCTGAGAAGAGTCTAACCCTTGGTGTTTGAGGTCATCAAGCATCAACAAGGCTATAAAACCACCAGTCTTCTCTTCCACTCTATCAAGCTTAAAGCAATCTGTTCTAAGACACATTCCTTAAGTTTTTGAGGATTGTATCATTGGTATCAGAGCTAAAAGCTCCTTATCCAGGTGTTTTCAGTTCTCTTCTCAAGTTTTTGATTTTTATTTTCATTCATTTTTCCCCTCTTTTAAAACTAAAAACCCACAAAAACTATTTTATTTTTCATATGTCTTCTGCGAATTCTATAAAATCCAAAAAATCCATAAAAATTGTTTTTGCTTTTTGTTTCGGTTTATTTAATCTCTTAAAAACACAAAAAAAAAATTATTTCCCAAAATTATTTGGATCGTTTGATAATTTGTTTTGATTTTTCAACTCAATTGGTCAAATCCGCTTAATTCTGTGTTCTTCATTTTGTCCGATTTTTATAAAATCCAGAAAAACTCAAAAAAATTAATTTCTTTTTGTTTCTGTTAAATTAAACACTTTAAAACAACAAAAAAATTGTTTCTTGAATTTTCCAAATCATTTGATATTTTATCTTTGATTTTTCATTCAACAGCTAAAACAGTCTGAAAACTGTTCTTGTGTTCTTGTGATTCATCTTGAACAAACTTTGATCTTTTGTACTTGAATCTTATTTGCAAGGTACTAGATGGAAGATCCACCACCAGTAGACCCAATGCAGACAATGATGGCCATGATGCAAACACAATTCGCAGCCATCAATGAAAATCTTGCCAACCTCAATGTCAATACCCAAGCTACTGCTGAAAGGTTAAATCGCTTGGAGAATCCAGCACGTCCTCCACATCTATTGCGAAGAAGAAACATTCCAGGAGGTCAACAAGAAGCTAACCGTGTAGAGGAGCCCCCTGATGTACCACCTCGAGCACCAGACCCTGTACAAGATGCCCCAGACATTCTAAATAGAAGAAATGCTGATCGCAACAGGCCATACCAAGAGGATAGAAACTTACCACCAGAAGTCAAGCTTGCTGCTCCAAATTTTGCAGGAAAGATTGACCCAGCCGCCTACCTAGAGTGGGAAAGAAGAATGGAACATTTGTTTGAGTATTACTCTTACAATGAACCAAAGAAGATGGCCTTATCAATTGCAAGTCTCACTGATCATGCCTTAGCTTGGTGGGACAGAGAAACAGCTGAAAAGAGGAGACTAAGATATCTTCAAATCAACAGATGGGCAGACATGAAATTTGAGCTACAAAAGAGGTATGTTCCCCCTCATTATCACAGAAATTTACTAAAAAGATTTAGGTCTTTGTATCAGGGAACCAAGAGTGTAGAAGAGTACTTTGAAGAATTTGATGTTCTAAGAAGTAGGCTGGAGTTAGAAGAATCAGAGGAGTCCCTCATGTCTCAATTCATGGATGGCTTACAAGAGAGGATACAAAGGAAGGTGGAAATGCAGTCTTACCACTCTTTACAAGAACTTCTCCTCTTGGCCATTCAAAGAGAGCAACAAATCAAGAAAAAAACCTCTGCTAGAAGAGGCTCAAACAACAATGCTTGGAACCAACAAAATCAACCCCAACAGCAGCAACACCCAACGCCAACACCCTTGGTAGATAAAGGCAAAGCCATTGCCATAGAATCAAGATTCAAAACCAATGAATCACGCCAAGAGCAAGGTAAGTCTAGCAACTCAAATAGACATCATGACATTATTTGTTTTAAATGTCAAGGCAGGGGTCATGTTTCAAGGGAATGTCCAAATAAGAGGACCATGATTATTAGACCAGATGGTGGTTATGATTCTCAAGATGAGGAAATGGCTAAAACCTCAGAAGAAGAAATCACTATATATGCTGATGAAGGAGAGCTGTTAGTCATTCAAAGAGCTCTAAGCTCTCAACCAGTTTTGGAGGACTTAGAACAGAGAGACAATCTCTTTCACTCCAGATGCAGTATTCAGAACAAGGTATGTCATTTAATAATTGACAGTGGTTCTAGTGCTAATATTGCTAGTGTTTGTTTAGTAGAGAAGCTAGGTCTTAAAGCTAAACCTCACCTAAGGCCATACAAGCTTAAATGGCTTAACGACAAAGAAGAGTTGAAGGTGAACAAGCAAGTAGAAGTTCCTCTCTCCATTGGCCAGTACAAAGACCAGATTCTATGTGATGTGGCGCCAATGCAAGCTGGGCATGTACTGCTTGGAAGGCCATGGCAGTATGATAGAAATGTTGCACATAATGGGAGGACCAATGAATATTCATTCTCTTTCAACCATTGTAAGTTTATTCTTGCTCCTTTACCTCAAAAAGAAGTTAGAGTTTTACAAAACAGAGCTAAAGGAAAGAGTAGTTATTTTGCTATTCAAGAGTTTTCAGATTTAAATCCCACAGATATGATGCACTTGTCTTTGTCAAAGAATTGTTTTGCAGGAATTAAAGAGCAAGAGTTCAAAGATGAGAAAGCTAAGGAGATTGGCGTGGGTAATAGTGGTGAAAGCTTGATGATTGCTAAGGAGAAATCACCCTTAGTTGATTTTAAATCAACACTGGAGCTTAAGGAAGCAAAAGACATTCCATTCATTCATCTAATGGAGCATTTACAAGCCAATTCTCAAGTTAAGTTCTTAAACATAAAACATTTTCCAAAAACTAACTTAGGGTTGTTTGATGCAGGTTCTACAGTTTTGAGGACAAAACCTCTACAAGAGGGAGAGGATGGTGTAAGACTCAAGTCCCATTCACTTAAAACAACCAAGAAGTGGAGCCTTGGAGCTAAAGATGGTGCAGAACAGCTTGTAGCCGTGCGGAATGAAGGCTTTGTAGCTAAGGATGGAGCAGATAAGGACCAAACACCAAAACGCCAGTGTTCTATACATCCCAAGGAGCAAATTGATCGAGCTAAACCCAGGTCGGTTTGATCTAAAATCAGAGATACAGCCCTTGAACCGCCGGATGAGCTAGATAAGGAAAGTCTGAATATATGTTACACCAACATAATATTCGACCAACCTAAATCATTCTTTGGAACTAAGGAGAGCCACAAACCGTCCCTGGTTCAGTGCAAGCCGCCATTTAACCAAGAAGATCCCCCAAATCCACCTAAACCAACGATTGAGCCAAGAGAAGCATTCAGCAAGCTATTTAAGGAAACAACGGATATCACTTGTATGAAGACATTATATTCGACCCTCCTCACGTCCACAGCAACTACCAAGAGTCATACCACACCAGAACAAGTCATTAATCGCCCCATTCCATCAGAAGTCAAAGAAAATTTCATTAAGGAGAAGCTTTCCCCATTTGAAGATCATCATTCATATCTATTCAATATTGAAGACCAACGACCACCCTCATCACTCAATCTCGACCATTCATCATCATTAGAAGATCCCTCACATTCATCTCGTGCCAAAGAATCAACACATTCCCCTCATTTAGCGCCAAAGACCAAATCAAGCCAATTGAATCCTAACGGCTAGTAAGGAGATCAGTCATCATTCAGCTTGATTCTTGCACCATTTTTAATGTTTATTTCCGTTGTATTTCCTTATTCTCGAGCCTATATAAAGCTCAAAGCATTGTACTTTTAAAGTTACCCAAGTTATAATCAAAAAGATGTTATTTTGTTTTCAAAGAAAGTGTCTCTTTGCATTACAAACTGTTCCTGCGATTTCTTTAAGTGTTTTGAGGATTCAACCTTATAGAATTTCGTGTAGAATCACCTAAGCTCTTGTGAGGATTAGCCCTTGAGCTGAGAAGAGTCTAACCCTTGGTGTTTGAGGTCATCAAGCATCAACAAGGCTATAAAACCACCAGTCTTCTCTTCCACTCTATCAAGCTTAAAGCAATCTGTTCTAAGACACATTCCTTAAGTTTTTGAGGATTGTATCATTGGTATCAGAGCTAAAAGCTCCTTATCCAGGTGTTTTCAGTTCCCTTCTCAAGTTTTTGATTTTTATTTTCATTCATTTTTCCCCTCTTTTAAAACTAAAAACCCACAAAAACTATTTTATTTTTCATATGTCTTCTGCGAATTCTATAAAATCCAAAAAATCCATAAAAATTGTTTTTGCTTTTTGTTTCGGTTTATTTAATCTCTTAAAAACACAAAAAAAAAATTATTTCCCAAAATTATTTGGATCGTTTGATAATTTGTTTTGATTTTTCAACTCAATTGGTCAAATCCGCTTAATTCTGTGTTCTTCATTTTGTCCGATTTTTATAAAATCCAGAAAAACTCAAAAAAATTAATTTCTTTTTGTTTCTGTTAAATTAAACACTTTAAAACAACAAAAAAAATTGTTTCTTGAATTTTCCAAATCATTTGATATTTTATCTTTGATTTTTCATTCAACAGCTAAAACAGTCTGAAAACTGTTCTTGTGTTCTTGTGATTCATCTTGAACAAACTTTGATCTTTTGTACTTGAATCTTATTTGCAAGGTACTAGATGGAAGATCCACCACCAGTAGACCCAATGCAGACAATGATGGCCATGATGCAAACACAATTCGCAGCCATCAATGAAAATCTTGCCAACCTCAATGTCAATACCCAAGCTACTGCTGAAAGGTTAAATCGCTTGGAGAATCCAGCACGTCCTCCACATCTATTGCGAATAAGAAACATTCCAGGAGGTCAACAAGAAGCTAACCGTGTAGAGGAGCCCCCTGATGTACCACCTCGAGCACCAGACCCTGTACAAGATGCCCCAGACATTCTAAATAGAAGAAATGCTGATCGCAACAGGCCATACCAAGAGGATAGAAACATACCACCAGAAGTCAAGCTTGCTGCTCCAACTTTTGCAGGAAAGATTGACCCAGCCGCCTACCTAGAGTGGGAAAGAAGAATGGAACATTTGTTTGAGTATTACTCTTACAATGAACCAAAGAAGATGGCCTTATCAATTGCAAGTCTCACTGATCATGCCTTAGCTTGGTGGGACAGAGAAACAGCTGAAAAGAGGAGACTAAGATATCCTCAAATCAACAGATGGGCAGACATGAAATTTGAGCTACAAAAGAGGTATGTTCCCCCTCATTATCACAGAAATTTACTAAAAAGATTTAGGTCTTTGTATCAGGGAACCAAGAGTGTAGAAGAGTACTTTGAAGAATTTGATGTTCTAAGAAGTAGGCTGGAGTTAGAAGAATCAGAGGAGTCCCTCATGTCTCAATTCATGGATGGCTTACAAGAGAGGATACAAAGGAAGGTGGAAATGCAGTCTTACCACTCTTTACAAGAACTTCTCCTCTTGGCCATTCAAAGAGAGCAATAAATCAAGAAAAAAACCTCTGCTAGAAGAGGCTCAAACAACAATGCTTGGAACCAACAAAATCAACCCCAACAGCAGCAACACCCAACGCCAACACCCTTGGTAGATAAAGGCAAAGCCATTGCCATAGAATCAAGATTCAAAACCAATGAATCACGCCAAGAGCAAGGTAAGTCTAGCAACTCAAATAGACATCATGACATTATTTGTTTTAAATGTCAAGGCAGGGGTCATGTTTCAAGGGAATGTCCAAATAAGAAGACCATGATTATTAGACCAGATGGTGGTTATGATTCTCAAGATGAGGAAATGGCTAAAACCTCAGAAGAAGAAATCACTATATATGCTGATGAAGGAGAGCTGTTAGTCATTCAAAGAGCTCTAAGCTCTCAACCAGTTTTGGAGGACTTAGAACAGAGAGACAATCTCTTTCACTCCAGATGCAGTATTCAGAACAAGGTATGTCATTTAATAATTGACAGTGGTTCTAGTGCTAATATTGCTAGTGTTTGTTTAGTAGAGAAGCTAGGTCTTAAAGCTAAACCTCACCCAAGGCCATACAAGCTTAAATGGCTTAATGACAAAGAAGAGTTGAAGGTGAACAAGCAAGTAGAAGTTCCTCTCTCCATTGGCCAGTACAAAGACCAGATTCTATGTGATGTGGCGCCAATGCAAGCTGGGCATGTACTGCTTGGAAGGCCATGGCAGTATGATAGAAATGTTGCACATAATGGGAGGACCAATGAATATTCATTCTCTTTCAACCATTGTAAGTTTATTCTTGCTCCTTTACCTCAAAAAGAAGTTAGAGTTTTACAAAACAGAGCTAAAGGAAAGAGTAGTTATTTTGCTATTCAAGAGTTTTCAGATTTAAATCCCACAGATATGATGCACTTGTCTTTGTCAAAGAATTGTTTTGCAGGAATTAAAGAGCAAGAGTTCAAAGATGAGAAAGCTAAGGAGATTGGCGTGGGTAATAGTGGTGAAAGCTTGATGATTGCTAAGGAGAAATCACCCTTAGTTGATTTTAAATCAACACTGGAGCTTAAGGAAGCAAAAGACATTCCATTCATTCATCTAATGGAGCATTTACAAGCCAATTCTCAAGGTAAGTTCTTAAACATAAAACATTTTCCAAAAACTAACTTAGGGTTGTTTGATGCAGGTTATACAGTTTTGAGGACAAAACCTCTACAAGAGGGAGAGGATGGTGTAAGACTCAAGTCCCATTCACTTAAAACAACCAAAAAGTGGAGCCTTGGAGCTAAAGATGGTGCAGAACAGCTTGTAGCCGTGCGGAATGAAGGCTTTGTAGCTGAGGATGGAGCAGATAAGGACCAAACACCAAAACGCCAGTGTTCTATACATCCCAAGGAGCAAATTGATCGAGCTAAACCCAGGCCGGTTTGATCTAAAATCAGCGATACAGCCCTTGAACCGCCGGATGAGCTAGATAAGGAAAGTCTGAATATATGTTACACCAACATAATATTCGACCAACCTAAATCATTCTTTGGAACTAAGGAGAGCCACAAACCGTCCCTGGTTCAGTGCAAGCCGCCATTTAACCAAGAAGATCCCCCAAATCCACCTAAACCAACGATTGAGCCAAGAGAAGCATTCAGCAAGCTATTTAAGGAAACAACGGATATCACTTGTATGAAGACATTATATTCGACCCTCCTCACGTCCACAGCAACTACCAAGAGTCATACCACACCAGAACAAGTCATTAATCGCCCCATTCCATCAGAAGTCAAAGAAAACTACATTAAGGAGAAGCTATCCCCATTTGAAGATCATCACTCATATCTATTCAATATTGAAGACCAACGACCACCCTCATCACTCAATCTCGACCATTCATCATCACTAGAAGATCCCTCACATTCATCTCGTGCCAAAGAATCAACACAACCCCCTCATTTAGCGCCAAAGACCAAATCAAGCCAATTGAAGCCTAACGGCTAGTAAGGAGATCAGTCATCATTCAGCTTGATTCTTGCCCCATTTTTAATGTTTATTTCCGGTGTATTTCATTATTCTCAAGCCTATATAAAGCTCAAAGCATTGTACTTTTAAAGTTACCCAAGATATAATCAAAAAGAAGTTATTTTGTTTTCAAAGAAAGTGTCTCTTTGCATTACAAACTGTACCTTCGATTTCTTTAAGTGTTTTGAGGATTCAACCATATAGAATTTCGTGTAGAATCTCCTAAGCTCTTGTGAGGATTAGTCCTTGAGCTGAGAAGAGTCTAACCCTTCGTGTTTGAGGACATCAAGCATCAACAAGGCTATAAAACCACAAGTCTTCTCTTCCATTCTATCAAGCTTAAATCAATCTGTTCTAAGACACATTCCTTAAGTTTTTGAGGATTGTATCATTGGTATCAGAGCTAAAGGCTCCTTATCCAGGTGTTTTCAGTTTCTTTCTCAAGTTTTTGATTTTTATTTTCATTCATTTTTCCCCTCTTTTAAAACTAAAAACCCACAAAAACTGTTTTAATTTTCATCTGTCTTCTGCGAATTCTATAAAATCTAAAAAATCCATAAAAATTGTTTTTGCTTTTTGTTTCGGTTTATTTAATCTCTTAAAAACACAAAAAATTATTTCCCAAAATTATTCGGATTGTTTGATAATTTGTTTTGATTTTTCAACTCAATTGGTCAAATCCGCTTATTTATGTGTTCATCATTTTGTCCGATTTTTATAAAATCCAGAAAAACTCAAAAACAAATTAATTTCTTTTTGTTTCTGTTAAATTAAACACTTAAAAACAACAAAAAATTGTTTTTTGAGTTTTCCAAATCATTTGATATTTTATCTTTGATTTTTCATTCAACTGCTAAAACAGTCTGAAAACTGTTCTTGTGTTCTTGTGATTCATCTTGAACAAACTTTGATCTTTTGTACTTGAATCTTATTTACAAGGTACTAGATGGAAGATCCACCACCAGTAGACCCAATGCAGGCAATGATGGCCATGGTGCAAACACAATTCGCAGCCATCAATGAAAATCTTGCCAACCTCAATGCCAATACCCAAGCCACTGCTGAAAGGTTAAATCGCTTGGAGAATCCAGCACGTCCCCCACATCTATGGCCAAGAAGAAACATTCCAGGAGGTCAACAAGAAGCTAAGCGTGTAGAGGAGCCCCCTGATGTACCACCACGAGCACCAGACCCTGTACAAGCTTCCCCAGACATTCTAAATAGAAGAAATGCTGATCGCAACAGGCCATACCAAGAGGATAGAAACTTACCACCAGAATTCAAGCTTGCTGCTCCAACTTTTGCAGGATAGATTGACCCAGCCGCCTACCTAGAGTGAGAAAGAAGAATGGAACATTTGTTTGAGTATTACTCTTACAATGAACAAAAGAAGATGGCCTTAGCAATTGCAAGTCTCACTGATCATGCCTTAGCTTAGTGGGACAGAGAAACAGCTGAAAAGAGGAGACTAAGACATCCTAAAATCAACAGATGGGCAGACATGAAATTTGAGCTACAAAAGAGGTATGTTCCCCCTCATTATCACAGAAATTTACTAAAAAGATTTAGGTCTTTGTATCAGGGAACCAAGAGTGTAGAAGAGTACTTTGAAGAATTTGATGTTTTAAGAAGTATGCTGGAGCTAGAAGAATCAGAGGAGTCCCTCATGTCTCAATTCATGGATGGCTTACAAGAGAGGATACAAAGGAAGGTGGAAATGCAGCCTTACCACTCTTTACAAGAACTTCTCCTCTTGGCCATTCAAAGAGAGCAACAAATCAAGAAGAAAACCTCTGCTAGAAGAGGCTCAAACAACAATGCTTGGAACCAACAAAATCAACCCCAACAGCAGCAACACCCAACGCCAACACCCTTGGTAGATAAAGGCAAAGCCATTGCCATAGAATCAAGATTCAAAACCAATGAATCACGCCAAGAGCAAGGTAAGTCTAGCAACTCAAATAGACATCATGACATTATTTGTTTTAAATGTCAAGGCAGGGGTCATGTTTCAAGGGAATGTCAAAATAAGAGGACCATGATTATTAGACCAGATGGTGGTTATGATTCTCAAGATGAGGAAATGGCTAAAACCTCAGAAGAAGAAATCACTATATATGCTGATGAAGGAGAGCTGTTAGTCATTCAAAGAGCTCTAAGCTCTCAACCAGTTTTGGAGGACTTAGAACAGAGAGACAATCTCTTTCACTCCAGATGCAGTAATCAGAACAAGGTATGTCATTTAATAATTGACAGTGGTTCTAGTGCTAATATTGCTAGTGTTTGTTTAGTAAAGAAGCTAGGTCTTAAAGTTAAACCTCACCCAAGGCCATACAAGCTTAAATGGCTTAATGACAAAGAAGAGTTGAAGGTGAACAAGCAAGTAGAAGTTCCTCTCTCCATTGGCCAGTACAAAGACCAGATTCTATGTGATGTGGCGCCAATGCAAGCTGGGCATGTACTGCTTGGAAGGCCATGGCAGTATGATAGAGATGTTGCACATAATGGGAGGACCAATGAATATTCATTCTCTTTCAACCATTGTAAGTTTATTCTTGCTCCTTTACCTCAAAAAGAAGTTAGAGTTTCACAAAACAGAGCTAAAGGAAAGAGTAGTTATTTTGCTATTCAAGAGTTTTCAGATTTAAATCCCACAGATATGATGCACTTGTTTTTGTCAAAGAATTGTTTTGCAGGAATTAAAGAGCAAGAGTTCAAAGATGAGAAAGCTAAGGAGATTGGCGTGGGTAATAGTGGTGAAAGCTTGATGATTGCTAAGGAGAAATCACCCTTAGTTGATTTTAAATCAACACTGGAGCTTAAGGAAGCAAAAGACATTCCATTCATTCATCTAATGGAGCATTTACAAGCCAATTCTCAAGGTAAGTTCTTAAACATAAAACATTTTCCAAAAACTAACTTAGGGTTGTTTGATGCAGGTTCTACAGTTTTGAGGACAAAACCTCTACAAGAGGGAGAGGATGGTGTAAGACTCAAGTCCCATTCACTTAAAACAACCAAGAAGTGGAGCCTTGGAGCTAAAGATGGTGCAGAACAGCTTGTAGCCGTGCGGAATGAAGGCTTTGTAGCTGAGGATGGAGCAGATAAGGACCAAACACCAAAACGCCAGTGTTCTATACATCCCAAGGAGCAAATTGATCGAGCTAAACCCAGGCCGGTTCGATCTAAAATCAGAGATACAGCCCTTGAACCGCCGGATGAGCTAGATAAGGAAAGTCTGAATATATGTTACACCAACATAATATTCGACCAACCTAAATCATTCTTTGGAACTAAGGAGAGCCACAAACCGTCCCTGGTTCAGTGCAAGCCGCCATTTAACCAAGAAGATCCCCCAAATCCACCTTAACCAACGATTGAGCCAAGAGAAGCATTCAGCAAGCTATTTAAGGAAACAACGGATATCACTTGTATGAAGACATTATATTCGACCCTCCTCACGTCCACAGCAACTACCAAGAGTCATACCACACCAGAACAAGTCATTAATCGCCCCATTCCATCAGAAGTCAAAGAAAACTACATTAAGGAGAAGCTATCCCCATTTGAAGATCATCACTCATATCTATTCAATATTGAAGACCAACGACCACCCTCATCACTCAATCTCGACCATTCATCATCACTAGAAGATCCTTCACATTCATCTCGTGCCAAAGAATCAACACAACCCCCTCATTTAGCGCCAAAGACCAAATCAAGCCAATTGAAGCCTAACGGCTAGTAAGGAGATCAGTCATCATTCAGCTTGATTCTTGCCCCATTTTTAATGTTTATTTCCGTTGTATTTCATTATTCTCAAGCCTATATAAAGCTCAAATCATTGTACTTTTAAAGTTACCCAAGATATAATCAAAAAGATGTTAATTTTGTTTTCAAAGAAAGTGTCTTTTTGCATTACAAACTGTTCCTTCGATTTCTTTAAGTGTTTTGAGGATTCAACCATATAGAATTTCGTGTAGAATCTCCTAAGATCTTGTGAGGATTAGTCCTTGAGCTGAGAAGAGTCTAACCCTTGGTGTTTGAGGTCATCAAGCATCAACAAGGCTATAAAACCACCAGTCTTCTCTTCCATTCTATCAAGCTTAAAGCAATCTGTTCTAAGACACATTCCTTAAGTTTTTGAGGATTGTATCATTGGTATCAGAGCTAAAGGCTCCTTATCCAGGTGTTTTCAGTTTCTTTCTCAAGTTTTTGATTTTTATTTTCATTCATTTTTCCCCTCTTTTAAAACTAAAAACCCACAAAAACTGTTTTAATTTTCATCTGTCTTCTGCGAATTCTATAAAATCTAAAAAATCCATAAAAATTGTTTTTGCTTTTTGTTTCGGTTTATTTAATCTCTTAAAAACACAAAAAATTGTTTCCCAAAATTATTCGGATCGTTTGATAATTTGTTTTGATTTTTCAACTCAATTGGTCAAATCCGCTTTTTTATGTGTTCATCATTTTGTCCGATTTTTATAAAATCCAGAAAAACTCAAAAACAAATTAATTTCTTTTTGTTTCTGTTAAATTAAACACTTAAAAACAACAAAAAAATTGTTTTTTGAGTTTTCCAAATCATTTGATATTTTATCTTTGATTTTTCATTCAACTGCTAAAACAGCCTGAAAACTGTTCTTGTGTTCTTGTGATTCATCTTGAACAAACTTTGATCTTTTGTACTTGAATCTTATTTACAAGTTACTAGATGGAAGATCCACCACCAGTAGACCCAATGCAGGCAATGATGGCCATGGTGCAAACACAATTCGCAGCCATCAATGAAAATCTTGCCAACCTCAATGCCAATACCCAAGCCACTGCTGAAAGGTTAAATCGCTTGGAGAATCCAGCACATCCCCCACATCTATTGCCAAGAAGAAACATTCCAGGAGGTCAACAAGAAGCTAACCGTGTAGAGGAGCCCCCTGATGTACCACCACGAGCACCAGACCCTGTACAAGCTGCCCCAGACATTCTAAATAGAAGAAATGCTGATCGCAACAGACCATACCAAGAGGATAGAAACTTACCACCAGAAGTCAAGCTTGATGCTCCAAATTTTGCAGGAAAGATTGACCCAGCTGCCTACCTAGAGTGGGAAAGAAGAATGGAACATTTGTTTGAGTATTACTCTTACAATGAACCAAAGAAGATGGCCGTAGCAATTGCAAGTCTCACTGATCATGCCTTAGCTTGGCGGGACAGAGAAACAGCTGAAAAGAGGAGACTAAGACATCCTAAAATCAACAGATGGGCAGACATGAAATTTGAGCTACAAAAGAGGTATGTTCCCCCTCATTATCAAAGAAATTTACTAAAAAGATTTAGCTCTTTGTATCAGGGAACCAAGAGTGTAGAAGAGTACTTTGAAGAATTTGATGTTCTAAGAAGTAGGCTGGAGCTAGAAGAATCAGAGGAGTCCCTCATGTCTCAATTCATGGATGGCTTACAAGAGAGGATACAAAGGAAGGTGGAAATGCAGCCTTACCACTCTTTACAAGAACTTCTCCACTTGGCCATTCATAGAGAGCAACAAATGAAGAAGAAAACCTCTACTAGAAGAGGCTCAAACAACAATGCTTGGAACCAACAAAATCAACCCCAACAGCAGCAACAACCAACGCCAACACCCTTTGTAGATAAAGGCAAAGCCATTGACATAGAATCAAGATTCAAAACCAATGAATCAAGCCAAGAGCAAGGTAAGTCTAGCAACTCAAATAGATATCATGACATTATTTGTTTTAAATGTCAAAGCAGGGGTCATGTTTCAAGGGAATGTCCAAATAAGAGGACCATGATTATTAGACCAGATGGTGGTTATGATTCTCAAGATGAGGAAATGGCTAAAACCTCAGAAGAAGAAATCACTATATATGCTGATGAAGGAGAGCTGTTAGTCATTCAAAGAGCTCTAAGCTCTCAACAAGTTTTGGAGGACTCGTGCTAATATTGCTAGTGTTTGTTTAGTAGAAAAGCTAGGTCTTAAAGCTAAACCTCATCCAAGGCCATACAAGCTTAAATGGCTTAATGACAAAGAAGAGTTGAAGGTGAACAAGCAAGTAGAAGTTACTCTCCCCATTGGCCAGTACAAATACCAGATTCTATGTGATGTGGCGCCAATGCAAGCTTGGCATGTACTGCTTGGAAGGCCATGGCAGTATGATAGAGATGTTGCACATAATGGGAGGACCAATGAATATTCATTCCCTTTCAACCATTGTAAGTTTATTCTTGCTCCTTTACCTCAAAAGAAGTTAGAGTTTTACAAAACAGAGCTAAAGGAAAGAGTACTTATTTTGCTATTCAAGAGTTTTCAGATTTAAATCCCAAAGATATGATGCACTTGTCTTTGTCAAAGAATTGTTTTGCAGGAATTAAAGAGCAAGAGTTCAAAGATGAGAAAGCGAAGGAGATTGGCGTCGGTAATAGTGGTGAAAGCTTGATGATTGCTAAGGAGAAATCACCCTTAGTTGATTTTAAATCAACACTGGAGCTTAAGGAGGCCAAAGACATTCCATTCATTAATCTAATGGAGCATTTACAAGCCAATTCTCAAGGTAAGTTCTTAAACATAAAACATTTTCCAAAAACTAACTTAGGGTTGTTTGTTGGAGTTTCTAAAGTTTTGAGGAGAAAACAATTACAAGAGGGAGAGGATGGTGTAAGACTCAAGTCCCATTCACTTAAAACAACCAAGAAGTGGAGCCTTGGAGATAAAGATGGTGCAGAACAGCTTGTAGCCGTGGGGAATGAAGGCTTTGTAGCTGAGGATGGAGCAGATAAGGACCAAACACCAAAACTCCAGCGTTCTATACATCCCAAGGAGCAAATTGATTGAGCTAAACCCAGGCCGGTCGGATCTAAAATCAGAGATACAGCCCTTGAACCGCCGGATGAGCTAGATAAGGAAAGTCTGAATATATGTTACACCAACATAATATTCGACCAACCTAAATCATTCTTTGGAACTAAGGAGAGCCACAAACCGTCCCTGGTTCAGTGCAAGCCGCTAATCAACCAAGAAGATCCCCCAAATCCACCTAAACCAACGATTGAGCCAAGAGAAGCATTCAGCAAGCTATTTAAGGAAACAACGGATATCACTTGTATGAAGACATTATATTCGACCCTCCTCACGTCCACAGCAACTACCAAGAGTCATACCACACCAGAACAAGTCATTAATCGCCCCATTCCATCAGAAGTCAAAGAAAACTACATTAAGGAGAAGCTTTCCCCATTTGAAGATCATCACTCATATCTATTCAATATTGAAGACCAACGACCACCCTCATCACTCAATCTCGACCATTCATCACCATTAGAAGATCCCTCACATTCATCTCGTGCCAAAGAATCAACACAACCCCCTCATTTAGCGCCAAAGACCAAATCAAGCCAATTGAAGCCTAACGGCTATTAAGGAGATCAGTCATCATTCAGCTTGATTCTTGCCCCATTTTTAATGTTTATTTCCATTGTATTTCATTATTTTCGAGCCTATATAAAGCTCAAAGCATTGTACTTTTAAAGTTACCCAAGATATAATCAAAAAGAAGTTATTTTGTTTTCAAAGAAAGTGTCTCTTTGCATTACAAACTGTTCCTGCGATTTCTTTAAGTGTTTTGAGGATTCAACCTTATAGAATTTCGTGTAGAATCTCCTAAGCTCTTGTGAGGATAACCCTTGAGCTGAGAAGAGTCTAACCCTTGGTGTTCGAGGTCATCAAGCATCAACAAGGCTATAAAACCACCAGTCTTCTCTTCCATTCTATCAAGCTTAAAGCAATCTGTTCTAAGACACATTCCTTAAGTTTTTGAGGATTGTATCATTGGTATCAGAGCTAAAAGCTCCTTATCCAGGTGTTTTTAGTTCCCTTCTCAAGTTTTTGATTTTTATTTTCATTCATTTTTCCCCCCTTTTAAAACTAAAAACCCACAAAAACTGTTTTAATTTTCATCTGTCTTCTGTGAATTCTATAAAATCCAAAAAAATCCATAAAAATTGTTTCTGCTTTTTGTTTCGGTTTATTTAATCTCTTAAAAACACAAAAAATTATTTATGAAAATTATTCGGATCGTTTGATAATTTGTTTTTGATTTTTCAACCCAATTGGTCAAATCCGCTTAATTCTGTGTTCTTCATTTTGTCCGATTTTATAAAATCCAGAAAAACTCAAAAAAAAAAAATTTCATTTTGTTTCTGTTAAATTAATCACTTAAAAACAACAAAAAAATGTTTTTTGAATTTTCCAAATCATTTGATATTTTAAATTAATCATTCAACTGCTAAAACAGCTTGAAAACTGTTCTTGTGTTCTTGTATTCATCTTGAACAAACTTTAATCTTTTGTACATGAAACTTATTTGCAAGGTACTAGATGGAAGATCCACCACCAGTAGACCCAATGCAGGCAATGATGGCCATGATGCAAACACAATTCGCAGCCATCAATGAAAATCTTGCCAACCTCAATGCCAATACCCAAGCCACTGCTGAAAGGTTAAATCGCTTGGAGAATCCAGCACGTCCCCCACATCTATTGCCAAGAAGAAACATTCCAGGAGGTCAACAAGAAGCTAACCGTGATGTAGTACTCGGTTGAGAGTGTTACGGTGATCAGAGTAGGTGGCTTGGTGGAGACAACACACTGGCTTTGACGCTCTCTTGTGTTGGCAAAAGGGGTGAAATGATAGAACAAGGCGTGATGGTCACTCCTTGAGCCGAGATGGGATCTGTCAAGCTGGCTATGACGCTCTCTCTTGAGGGATCGAATGAATGGAGTAATGAAGTGGATTGATGGCACCACAGGGAGGATGGAGGGCTCCCTGATACAGCAACACTTGGTCTTGCACGAATCACACGAACAAGAACAAAGCAAGAACAAAGGCAAAGCGGCGGCTATTGCTTTTGGAAGAAAGTTCAGTCTTTATTGATAATGTAGGGTGAGCAAAAATACAACGCTGCAGGGGAGCTTTATAAACAGCTCGTCAGCTAGCCCTAAGGCCAAAAATAAAAACAAAACGACATAACAAAAGAGTACAAAAGAGCAAAACGCACAAAGGCAAAAATACATGAAAAAAGAAAGTTCACTTAAACTAAAAGAAATAAAACTAAGCCGACTTTCTTGATGCCTTAAGGGCTCGAACTGGTGTTGCCTTGGTGTGTTGGAAGGCTTAAGAACCACTGAAGCAAGCCTCATTACCTGCACAAATCATATAAACTGAAAATACCTGGTTTTGGCGCGCATGTTCCTTGGTTGGCAAGTAGTGGTTTAGGTCCGGTCTTGGGCTGCATTGTCCGAGTTCCTTGAAGCCCTCATCTTCCTGATATCCTCTGAGGTCAAGTTGGGGTGGTTCCTCGAGAGTTCCTCCTGGTTCTTGGTTTAAAGTGTCTTCTAGCTCCATTGATGCCTTCTCTGCTCTTAAGCTTGGTTTGGTCGTATCTTGGCGCTCCGGTACGGCATTGGTGAGATTCTTGTTGTTTTGAGCTCCATTTCCTGTCAAGTAAATGGTCATACCTTGGTTTGTGGCCGGTGGATCCTCCTTGAGGCTCATTTTGGCAAAGTCCTCGGTAATGTCTAGTTCGGGTGCAATGGAGAGTGGTTGGGGGCTAAGTATGTTCTCCACGTCCATGTTGCTCAAAAGAGTTTGTATTGCCTCGTTAAACCCCTCTCTTAACCTCCTGGTCTTAGAACGCGTCATGGGAGAGCCATGTACGGACGGTATGGTGTTTGAGTCCAGCTCCCTTCGTACCGGTATGGGCTGCTGGTCGTTGCTACCGTCATCCTCTCGACCCGGTACGGTCATATGGTCTATGTCCTCATCATCCCCTCCCCCTTGGCGAGGTTTTGTCCTCAAAACTGGATCATCTGCATCATAAGGGGATTAGTCAGTAACATTAAAGCTATGGGATATGTTAAACTCACCTGGAAGATCTAAACGATATGCATTGTCATTGATCTTTTCTAGAACTTTGAATGGTCCATCTCCTCGCGGTGCAAGCTTAGAACTCCTCTTCTGGGGAAACCTTTCTTGTCTCATGTGTAGCCAGACCCATTGTCCTGGCTCAAACGTCATCTCTCTTCGCTTCTTGTCAGCATGTTTCTTGTAAGCTTCCGTCTTCTTCAAGATGTTCTCTCGGACCCTCTCATGTAGCTTCTTAATGAATTCACCTTTCCTGAGACCATCTAGATTAACTTGCTCAACTTGGGGAATTAGCGAAAGGTCAAGTGGGGTTAGTGGATTAAAACCATAAACAACCTCAAATGGGGACATTTTAGTAGCTGAGTGAACAGCTCGGTTGTAAGCAAATTCTATAAATGGTAAACAATCAACCCAAGTTTTTAGATTCTTGCCAAGAGTAACTCTAAGTAGAGAGGAAAGAGTACGGTTTACCACTTCAGTTTGGCCATCCGTTTGGGGGTGGCAAGTGGTTGAGAACAGCAGTTTCGTACCAAGCTTCCTCCATAAAGTCCTCCAAAAGTGGCTCAAGAATTTTGTATCACGGTCAGAGACAATGGTCCTTGGCAAACCATGTAAACGCACCACCTCCTTGAAAAACAAGTCAGCCGTTTGTGTAGCATCATTCGTCTTGTCACATGGTATGAAGTGAGCCATCTTTGAAAACCGGTCCACCACAACAAAGATTGAATCCTTGTGCTTAATCTTGGGTAAACCTAGGACAAAATCCATAGACACATCCACCCAAGGTGCGTTAGGGATAGGCAAAGGTAAATAAAGGCTGTGAGGGTGTAACCTGGATTTTGCTTTGTGGCAAGTGACACATCTAGAGCAATGTTTCTCAACATCTCTCTTCAAGTGTGGCCAGTAGAAATGATCAGTCACCATCGCCAAGGTTTTGTTAACTCCAAAGTGACCCATAAGACCTCCACCGTGTGCTTCTTTGAGTATCAAGTCCCTCATTGAACATTGTGGAATGCATAACCGCTTGTCTTTGAACAGGAACCCATCGTGTAGATAGAAAGAGGTGAAAGCTCCTGTGCCGTGCTCCTGGTAAGCTTCTCCTAGTTCCGGGTCCTCCTTGTACAACTCCTTTATATGCTCAAATCCAAGTACCTTAGCCTCCATGGTGGATATCAAAGCAAACCTCCTTGATAGTGCATCGGCTACTACATTCTCTTTGCCCTTCTTGTACTTGATCACATACGGAAACGTCTCTATAAACTCCAACCACTTAGCGTGTCTCCTTTTGAGTGATGTCTGCCCTCTCAAGTGCTTAAGTGTCTCGTGGTCAGTATGGATGATGAACTCCTTGGACAACAAGTAATGCTGCCATGTCTCCAAAGCTCTCACCAAAGCATAGAGCTCCTTGTCGTACGTTGGGTAGTTCAGTGTAGCTCCACTGAGTTTTTCACTGAAGAAGGCTACTGGCTTCTTTCTCTGATGTAGCACAGCTCCTATGCCTAAGCCAGAAGCGTCACATTCCACCTCAAACATCTCGTCAAAATCTGGTAAGGCTAGAACCGGCGCCTCGGTCAGTTTCTCCTTCAAGGTGTTGAATGCTTTCTCTTGAGCTGCTCCCCACGAGAATGGTGTGTTCTTCTTGATCACGGCAGTGAGTGGTACAGCTACGGTACTAAAGTCTCTCACGAATCGGCGGTAGAAGCTAGCTAGCCCATGAAAGCTCCTCACATGACCGATTGTAGAAGGTGTAAGCCATTCTCTGATTGCCTTTATCTTCTCCTCGTCAACTTGTAGTCCCTGTTTACTTACTACAAAACCTAAGAACACGATTTGATCAGTACAAAAGGTGCACTTCTTAAGGTTGGCATATAGACCTTCCTTTCGAAGTGATTTAAGCACTAGTTCGAGATGTTTAAGATGATCAGCTAAGTTCTTACTATAGATAAGTATATCATCGAAATAAACAACTACGAATTTGCTTATGTATGATCTAAGAACCTGGTTCATGAGTCTCATGAATGTGCTTGGGGCATTGGTTAAGCCAAAAGGCATTACTAACCATTCGTACAGCCCTTGTTTGGTCTTGAAGGCGGTTTTCCACTCATCTCCTTCCCTCATTCTCACTTGGTGATAACTGCTTTTGAGATCCACCTTTGAGAAGATTGTTGAACCGCTTAGCTCGTCCAGCATGTCATCTAACCGCGGTATAGGGTGGCGGTACTTGATGGTGATGTTGTTGATGGCTCGGCAGTCCACACATGTCCTCTATGTTCCATCTTTCTTGGGGACTAGTAGCACCGGTACAGCACAGGGGCTAAGACTCTCCCGGATGTATCCCTTCTCCATTAGGTCTCTGACTTGATTCTCCAGCTCCTTAGTCTCGGTGGGGTTCATTCTGTAAGCCGGCTTGTTGGGTAAGGTTGACCCTGGTACAAGATCTATTTGGTGTTCTATACCCCGGAGAGGGGGTAGTCCCGGGAAACACATCTTGGAACCAGTCTAGTACAGCTTGTACTTCTGGTGGAACCTCTAAGTCACCTAGTCCTGCGCTTAGACATTCTTTGAAATACATTAGTAGCACGGTGCCCTTGGCACTCATGGTTTTAGAGATGTCATTAGCTGAAAGATAGAGACTAGCTTTACTTACCTCAACCTCCTTAGACATGTGTTTTTGTAACTCATGTACCTCGGTTGGGCTGAGTGGGGCAAGAGTGAACTTACGGTCCTTATGCATGAAGACATAGTGGTTGGTACGTCCATTGTGGCTAACGGCTCGGTCAAACTGCCACGGCCTCCCAAGTAGTAAATGTCCCGCTTGCATTGGTACCACGTCGCATAGAACCTCGTCTAAGTACTTCCCCACACTGAATGGCACTACGACTTGTTCCGAGATTTTAAGCTCGGTTTGATCGTTTAACCATATTAGCTTGTAGGGTCGTGGATGTTGATCTTCTCAAGACCTAACCTGTCCACCATATACTTGCTAGCTACATTAGTACATGATCCACCGTCTATGATGAGATTACATACCTTTCCTCGGATTGTACATCTTGTGTGAAAGATGTTTTCTCTTTGTGCTTTCTCCTCGGGGTTGACTAGCACGCTAAGCACCCTCCTTGTAACTAGAAGGTCTCCTCGGTCTGGGTACTGAATGTCACCCTCGTCACCATCTGAATCCTCTTCTAGCTCATCTTGTGATTCATACTCGCCGCTAGGGGTGAGAATCATCACTCGGTTGTTGGGGCATTCTCTTGAGATATGTCCCCTGCCTTGACACTTGAAACAAGTTATGTCTCTAGACCTTTAATTAGTACTAGGGAACTTACCTTGCTCTGGTCGGTTAAATTTGGGGACCTCGGTAGTCTTGCTCTTAAAACGAGAGTCTATTTCTAGACCCTTTCCCTTATCTAAGGGTTTTGAGCTACTTGATGCCCACGGCTGAGTAGGTTTGTTGCGGTTGAAGTGGGGGTTCTTGCGCTTGATTTGTTGTTCTACTTGCACAGCTAAGTGTAGCAACTCATGCATCCCCGCGTACTGCATCCGCTCCACCTTCCTTGCAATCCTTTCTTGCAAACCATCTAGGAACTGAGCCATTAAGGCTTCCTCCGATTCCTCTAACTCTAAAGAGTTCATCAGCTTCTCAATCTCCTCAAAGTACTCATCTACGCTCCTTGTTCCCTGAGAAAGCTTACGAAAACGTTTTTATAAGTCCCTATGATAATGCTCAGGTACATACCTTTGTTTGAGCAGATACTTCATATCGCTCCATGTTGACACTTGGCCAAACCGTTGCCTTCTCCTTTCGGCTACGGTCCTGTCCCACCACGCAAGTGCATTCTCCGTGAGGTTAGCAGCTGCTACGACTACTTTCTTACGTTCAGGATATCCATAGCACTCGAATATGTGGTCCATACGCCTCTCCCAATCCAAGTATAGCTCCGGATTAGATTTTCCTGCAAAGGTAGGGGGTGTTAGTTTGATATCATGGGTTGTGTCTCTAACATTTACCTCGCGGTTTGGGTTTCTTTGTAGGGGATCTTGTCTCCTTTGCCCTCGTCTCATGAGAGGGTCAAAGTTGTCATCATCAGTGTCTTGTAACTCATCTCCCGGGTCTACTGGTGGTATGGGGGGGCCTCGTACAGCCGCTCTCCTTGGCTGAGTTTCAATCTGTTCGAGACGAGCTCCAAACTCTTGACGGATGGTACCCATCTGTTGGGTCATGTTTCTCATGTCCTCCCTCATGGCTGCTAGCACTTGGGCGAGATCAACTGGTGCACCGTTTGCTCCCTCGGTCATGTTGTCAAAACTACTTAACCTTGCAACACTTAACAAACTTATCAAGGCACCAACGAATTAACAACTAACAAAGGTTACTAACTAGTCTAATAATCAAGCAATATGACCAAAGACAACTAGCAACACGCAAACACAAGAAGAAAACTTTTTATGGGTTTTTTTTTTTTTATAGGTTTTATGAAAACACTTAACATCTTAAACAAGGAAATGAAACAAGCAACACGGATCTATTCTTTTGGGGTTTTTTTTTTTATAAAAACTTAATACTCGAAACTAAGTAAAACAAGTAAACGATTCTTATGGGTTTTTCAATAAGGATAAGCAAAGAAACCAAACAACAATGAAAAAAAACAAGAGCAACCAGAAACGGATCTATGAAAGGTAAAGGATAGAAAACCGAAGATAGAATCTTCTGCTCTGATACCAGATGATGTAATACTCGGTTGAGAGTGTTACGGTGATCAGAGTAGGTGGCTTGGTGGAGACAACACACTGGCTTTGACGCTCTCTTGTGTTGGCAAAAGGGGTGAAATGATAGAACAAGGCGTGATGGTCACTCCTTGAGCCGAGATGGGATCTGTCAAGCTGGCTATGACGCTCTCTCTTGAGGGATCGAATGAATGGAGTAATGAAGTGGAATGATGGCACCACAGGGAGGATGGAGGGCTCCCTGATACAGCAACACTTGGTCTTGCACGAATCACACGAACAAGAACAAAGCAAGAACAAAGGCAAAGCGGCGGCTATTGCTTTTGGAAGAAAGTTCAGTCTTTATTGATAATGTAGGGTGAGCAAAAATACAACGCTGCAGGGGAGCTTTATAAACAGCTCGTCAGCTAGCCCTAAGGCCGAAAATAAAAACAAAATGACATAACAAAAGAGTACAAAAGAGCAAAACGCACAAAGGCAAAAATACATGAAAAAGGAAAGTTCACTTAAACTAAAAGAAATAAAACTAAGCCGACTTTCTTGATGCCTTAAGGGCTCGAACTGGTGTTGTCTTGGTGTGTTGGAAGGCTTAAGAACCACTGAAGCAAGCCTCATTACCTGCACAAATCGTATAAACTGAAAATACCTGGTTTTGGCGCGCATGTTCCTTGGTTGGCAAGTAGTGGTTTAGGTCCGGTCTTGGGCTGCATTGTCCGAGTTCCTTGAAGCCCTCATCTTCCTGATATCCTCTGAGGTCAAGTTGGGGTGGTTCCTCGAGAGTTCCTCCTGGTTCTTGGTTTAAAGTGTCTTCTAGCTCCATTGATGCCTTCTCTGCTCTTAAGCTTGGTTTGGTCGTATCTTGGCGCTCCGGTACGGCATTGGTGAGATTCTTGTTGTTTTGAGCTCCATTTCCTGCCAAGTAAATGGTCATACCTTGGTTTGTGGCCGGTGGATCCTCCTTGAGGCTCATTTTGGCAAAGTCCTCGGTAATGTCTAGTTCGGGTGCAATGGAGAGTGGTTGGGGGCTAAGTATGTTCTCCACGTCCATGTTGCTCAAAAGAGTTTGTATTGCCTCGTTAAACCCCTCTCTTAACCTCCTGGTCTTAGAACGCGTCATGGGAGAGCCATGTACGGATGGTATGGTGTTTGAGTCCAGCTCCCTTCGTACCGGTATGGGCTGCTGGTCGTTGCTACCGTCATCCTCTCGACCCGGCACGGTCATATGGTCTATGTCCTCATCAAACCGTGTAGAGGAGCCCCCTGATGTACCACCACGAGCACCAGACCCTGTACAAGCTGCCCCAGACATTCTAAATAGAAGAAATGCTGATCGCAACAGACCATACCAAGAGGATAGAAACTTACCACCAGAAGTCAAGCTTGATGCTCCAAATTTTGCAGGAAAGATTGACCCAGCTGCCTACCTAGAGTGGGATAGAAGAATGGAACATTTGTTTGAGTATTACTCTTACAATGAACCAAAGAAGATGGCCTTAGCAATTGCAAGTCTCACTGATCATGCCTTAGCTTGGTGGGACAGAGAAACAGCTGAAAAGAGGAGACTAAGATATCCTCAAATCAACAGATGGGCAGACATGAAATTTGAGCTACAAAAGAGGTATGTTCCCCCTCATTATCACAGAAATTTACTAAAAAGATTTAGGTCTTTGTATCAGGGAACCAAGAGTGTAGAAGAGTACTTTGAAGAATTTGATGTTCTAAGAAGTAGGCTGGAGTTAGAAAAATCAGAGGAGTCTCTCATGTCTCAATTCATGGATGGCTTACAAGAGAGGATACAAAGGAAGGTGGAAATGCAGCCTTACCACTCTTTACAAGAACTTCTCCACTTGGCCATTCAAAGAGAGCAACAAATCAAGAAGAAAACCTCTAGTAGAAGAGGCTCAAACAAAAATGCTTGGAACCAACAAAATCAACCCCAACAGCAGCAACAACCAACGCCAACACCCTTGGTAGATAAAGGCAAAGCCATTGCCATAGAATCAAGATTCAAAACCAATTAATCACGCCAAGAGCAAGGTAAGTCTAGCAACTCAAATAGACATCATGACATTATTTGTTTTAAATGTCAAGGCAGGGGTTATGTTTCAAGGGAAATAAGAGGACCATAATTATTAGACCAGATGGTGGTTATGATTCTCAAGATGAGGAAATGGCTGAAAACTCAGAAGAAGAAATCACCATATATGCTGATGAAGGAGAGTTGTTAGTCATTCAAAGAGCTCTAAGCTCTCAACCAGTTTTGGAGGACTTAGAACAGAGAGACAATCTCTTTCACTCCAGATGCAGTATTCAGAACAAGGTATGTCATTTAATAATTGACAGTTGATACAATACTTGAAATGCTCCAAGTAATGTCCCTTTGAAATCTTTGCTTAGAAGCCTTTGATGGTTGAATGGCTAGATGGTTGGTTGGCCAGCTGTGCTTGAACCCCAAACACAAAGGGTTTAGATTCTAATGTTCAAGGGCTAATCTTCACAAGAACACTAGTCTCTACACTCTTTACAAGTTCTAATAATCCCTCTTGAAGAACTAGTAATAAGCAGGAACAATATTGATTCAAAAGACAACTCTCTTTGAAACAAAATAAACTTTTCTTGATTAATAATTTGGTGGTTTAGGAATCTTGGTAAACTCTGTAGACCTCAAGGGAGGCGTGAATGATATGTTGGTATAAGCTATGCTCCTTGTTTCCTTGAATTGCTCCATACACTTGCATGTAGGTCTATATATGCACTTGGTTGGATCTTCTGGGGTAAGTGATGACTTGAATTGAACCAAAGGTGGTTTATTCTTCTCAGTAGCTTCTTGGGACGTGGGGCTGGTTGAATAATATGTCATGGCTTGACATATTTCCATAGATGGCTCCAAATATACACTTGTTGCTCCATTTATGTGTATATGCGGTTTTGATGGTTTGTCTTGGTTCTTTTGCAGATTAAACTGAACCTGTACATGCTTGGCACGATCATAAGGCTCCCTTTGGTGTATAGAACGACAGTGTATTGATGTTAAGTCCTCATCTCCTTTGAAAACAGCTTCATGTCTCCTTTGCTCCTTATCAACAAGCTTGTTTAGCTCCAAGTCAGCTTCTATATGGCTCCTCTTCCCTGGTTCAGCTAGTATGGTACTGATGCTTACATCATACTCTCTCTCTTGAAAAGGTTTTGTCCTCAAAACATTAGTACCTGCATCAAACAAGGCTAAGTTAGTTTCTGGAAGAAAAATAGAGTTTAGAAACTTACCTTGGTGATTGTTCTGTAAATGCTGCAAGAGTTGATTGAATGGGATGTCTTTGGCTTTAGCAAGTTCCAGGGTTGGTGTCAGCTCGTGTGCAGCTGGTCTCTCCTTAACAAACATCAGGTTTTCTCCATTGTTTCTCATGTTCTCCTCTTGCACAATTTGGGTTTCTCCTTCTACTAATGGGACAGTAGTCTTCTCTTCTGGTGGCAAACTTCCTTTGAAAAAATCTTGGGCCACATGTATGGGGTTTGTTGCTTGAGGTGGAGATACATCAGGTGGCTTTGGCGCCTTGTAATGTTGGTATGGCTCGTTTGACAAGCTGGTTGCTTCAGCTTTTCTCCTTTCAAGGCGTTTAAGGTGAACATAGCTTTCAGTCCTGAATGCATTGAAGGTTTCAGTCAAGTTGGCAATGGCAGCCGGTATTGCTTGAATAGGGTTAGCTGCTGGTGTGTTATCTCCCATGGTACCTTGTAAAAATCAAGTGAAACAAATCAGAGATGTGTTTTAAATGACAATAAAATACAAGAACAAGTAATTAATCAGATTTCGACCAGTTGAGGGAGAATGATTGTAAAAATTATTAAATGGATCGAAAATTCAAAGGAATAATTTTTTGTGGTTTTTAAGAGTTTAATTTAAAATAAAAAAAAAGAAATTAATTTGTTTGAGTTTTTCTGGATTTTATAAAAATAGAACAAAACGAAGAACACAGAATTAAGCGGTTTTGACCAATTGAATTGAAAAATCAAAACAAATTATCAAACGATCCGCATAATTTTGGGAAATAATTTTTGTATGTTTTTAAGAGATTAAATAAACCGAAACAAAAATCAAAAACAATTTTTATGGATTTTTGGATTTTATAAAAGTCTCAGAAGACAGATGAAAATTAAAACAGTTTTTTTGTTTTTTATAAGAATGAATACTTTAAAATGAATAAAAATCAAAAACTAGAGAAGGGAACTGAAAACATCTGGATAAGGAGCTTTTAGCTCTGATACAAGTTCTAAGAATCCCTCAAAAAGAACTTAATAAAAAGCAGAAACAATTTGTATGCAAAGAGGTACTTTTCTTTGAAACAAAAATAACTTTCTTTGATTGATAATTTCGTGGTTTAGGAATCTTGGTAAACTCTGTAAACCTCAAGGGAGGCGTGAATGATATGTTGGTATAAGCTATGCTCCTTGTTTCTTTGAATGGCTCCATATACTTGCATGTAGGTCCATATATGCACTTGGTTGGATCTTCTTGGGTAAGTGATGACTTGAATTGAACCAAAGGTGGTTTATTCTTCTCAGTTGCTTCTTGGGACGTGGGGCTGGTTGAATAATATGTCATGGCTTGACATATTTCCATAGATGGCTCCAAATATACACTTGTTGCTCCATTTATGTGTATATGCGGTTTTGATGGTTTGTCTTGGTTCTTTTGCAGATTAAACTGAACCAGTACATGCTTGACACGATCATAAGGCTCCCCTTGGTGTATAAAACGACAGTGTATTGATGTTAAGTCCTCATCTCCTTTGAAAACAGCTACATGTCTCCTTTGCTCCTTATCTACAAGCTTGTTTAGCTCCAAGTCAGCTTCTATATGGCTCCTCTTCCCTGGTTCAGCTAGCATGGTACTAATGCTTACATCAACAGTGGTTCTTGTGCTAATATTGCTAGTGTTTGTTTAGTAGAGAAGCTAGGTCTTAAAGCTAAACCTCACCCAAGGCCATACAAGCTTAAATGGCTTAATGACAAAGAAGAGTTGAAGGTGAACAAGCAAGTAGAAGTTCCTCTCTCCATTGGCCAGTACAAATACCAGATTCTATGTGATGTGGCGTCAATGCAAGCTGGGCATGTACTGCTTGGAAGGCCATGGCAGTATGATAGAAATGTTGCACATAATGGGAGGACCAATGAATATTCATTCTCTTTCAACCATTGTAAGTTTATTCTTGCTCCTTTACCTCAAAAAGAAGTTAGAGTTTTACAAAACAGAGCTAAAGGAAAGAGTAGTTATTTTGCTATTCAAGAGTTTTCAGATTAAAATCCCACATATATGATGCACTTGTATTTGTCAAAGAAATGTTTTGCAGGAATTAAAGAGCAAGAGTTCAAAGATGAGAAAGCTAAGGAGATTGGCGTGGGTAATAGTGGTGAAAGCTTGATGATTGCTAAGGAGAAATCACCCTTTGTTGATTTTAAATCAACACTGGAGCTTAAGGAAGCCAAAAACATTCCATTCATTCATCTAATGGAGCATTTACAAGCCAATTCTCAAGGTATGTTCTTAAACATAAAACATTTTCCAAAAACTAACTTAGGGTTGTTTGATGCAGGTTCTACAGTTTTGAGGACAAAACCTCTACAAGAGGGAGAGGATGATGTAAGACTCAAGTCCCATTCACTTAAAACAACCAAGAAGTGGAGTCTTGGAGCTAAAGATGGTGCAGAACAGCTTGTAGCCGTGGGGAATGAAGGCTTTGTAGCTGAGGATGGAGCAGCTAAGGACCAAAAACCAAAACGCCAGCGTTCTATACATCCCAAGGAGCAAATTGATCGAGCTACACCCCGGCCGGTTCGATCTAAAATCAGAGATACAGCCCTCGAACCGCCGGATGAGCTAGATAAGGAAAGTCTGAATATATGTTACACCAACATAATATTCGACCAACCTAAATCATTATTTGGAACTAAGGAGAGCCACAAACCATCCCTGGTTCAGTGCAGGCCGCCATTTAACCAAGAAGATCCCCCAAATCCACCTAAACCAACGATTGAGCCAAGAGAAGCATTCAGCGAGCTATTTAAGGAAACAACGGATATCACTTGTATGAAGACATTATATTCGACCCTCCTCACGTCCACAGCAACTACCAACAGTCATACCACACCCGAACAAGTCATTAATCGCCCCATTCCATCAGAAGTCAAAGAAAACTACATTACGAAGAAGCTTTCCCCATTTGAAGATCATCACTCATATCTATTCAATATTGAAGATCAACGACCACCCTCATCACTCAATCTCGACCATTCATCATCATTAGAAGATCCCCCACATTCATCTCGTGCCAAAGAATCAACACAACCCCCTCATTTAGCGCCAAAGACCAAATCAAGCCAATTGAAGCCTAACGGCTAGTAAGGAGATCAGTCATCATTCAGCTTGATTCTTGCCCCATTTTTAATGTTTATTTCCGTTGTATTTCATTATTCTCGAGCCTATATAAAGCTTAAAGCATTGTACTTTTAAAGTTACCCAAGTTATAATCAAAAAGAAGTTATTTTGTTTTCAAAGAAAGTGTCTCTTTGCATTACAAACTGTTCCTGCGATTTCTTTAAGTGTTTTGAGGATTCAACCTTCTAGAATTTCGTGTAGAATCTCCTAAGCTCTTGTGAGGATTAGCCCTTGAGCTGAGAAGAGTCTAACCCTTGGTTTTTGAGGTCATCAAGCATCAACAAGGCTATAAAACCACCAGTCTTCTCTTCCATTCTATCAAACTTAAAGCAATCTGTTCTAAGACACATTCCTTAAGTTTTTGAGGATTGTATCATTGGTATCAGAGCTAAAAGCTCCTTATCCAGGTGTTTTCATTTCCCTTCTAAAGTTTTTGATTTTTATTTTCATTCATTTTTCCCCTCTTTTAAAACTAAAAACCCACAAAAACTGTTTTAATTTTCATCTGTCTTCTGTGAATTCTATAAAATCCAAAAAATCCATAAACATTGTTCTTGCTTTTTGTTTCGGTTTATTTAATCTCTTAAAAACACAAAAAAAATATTTCCCAAAATTATTCGGATCGTTTGATAATTTGTTTTGATTTTTCAACTCAATTTGTCAAATCCGCTTAATTCTGTGTTCTTCATTTTGTCCGATTTTTATAAAATCCAGAAAAACTCAAAAAAAATTAATTACTTTTTGTTTCTGTTAAATTAAACACTTAAAAACAACAAAAAAATTGTTTCTTGAATTTTCCAAATCATTTGATATTTTATCTTTGATTTTTCATTCAATTGCTAAAACAGCCTGAAAACTTTTCTTGTGTTCTTGTGATTCATCTTGATCAAACTTTGATCTTTTGTACTTGAATCTTATTTGCAAGGAACTAGATGGAAGATCCACCACCACTAGACCCAATGTAGGCAATGATGGCCATGATGCAAACACTATTCGCAGCCATCAATGAAAATCTTGCCAACCTCAATGCCAATACCCAAGCCACTGCTGAAAGGTTAAACCGCTTGGAGAATCCAGCACGTACCCCACATCTATTGCCAAGAAGAAACATTCCAGGAGGTCAACAAGAAGTTAAACGTGTAGAGGAGCCCCCTGATGTACCACCACGAGCACCAGACCCTGTACAAACAGCCCCAGACATTCTAAATAGAAGAAATGCTGATCGCAACAGGCCATACCAAGAGGATAGAAACTTACCACCAGAAGTCAAGGTTGCTGCTCCAACTTTTGCAGGAAAGATTGACCCAGCCGCCTACCTTGAGTGGGAAATAAGAATGGAAAATTTGTTTGAGTATTACTCTTACAATGAACCAAAGAAGATGGCCTTAGCAATTGCAAGTCTCACTGATCATGCCTTAGCTTGGTGGGACAGAGAAACAGCTGAAAAGAAGAGACTAAGATATCGTCAAATCAACAGATGGGCAGACACGAAATTTGAGCTACAAAAGAGGTATGTTCCCCCTCATTATCACAGAAATTTAATAAAAAGAATTAGGTCTTTGTATCAGGGAACCAAGAGTGTAGAAGAGTACTTTGAAGAATTTGATGTTCTAAGAAGTAGGCTGGAGTTAGAAGAATCAGAGGAGTCCCTCATGTCTCTATTCATGGATGGCTTACAAGAGAGGATACAAAGGAAGGTGGAAATGCAGCCTTACCACTCTTTACAAGAACTTCTCCACTTGGCCATTCATAGAGAGCAACAAATCAAGAACAAAACCTCTACTAGAAGAGGCTCAAACAACAATGCTTGGAACCAACAAAATCAACCCTAAGAGCAGCAACAACCAACGCCAACACCCTTGGTAGATAAAGGCAAAGCCATTGCCATAGAATCAAGATTCAAAACCAATGAATCACGCCAAGAGCAAGGTAAGTCTAGAAACTCAAATAGACATCATGACATTATTTATTTTAAATGTCAAGTCAGGGGTCATATTTCAAGGGAATTTCCAAATAAGAAGACCATGATTATTAGACCAGATGGTGGTTATGATTCTCAAGATGACGAAATGGCTGAAAACTCAGAAGAAGAAGTCACCATATATGCTGATGAGGGAGAGCTGTTAGTCATTCAAAGAGCTTTAAGCTTTCAACCAGTTTTAGAGGACTTAGAACAAAGAGACAATCTCTTTCACTCCAGATGCAGTATTCAGAACAAAGTATGTCATTTAATAATTGACAGTGGTTCTTGTGTTAATATTGCTAGTGTTTGTTTAGTAGAGAAGCTAGGTCTTAAAGCTAAACCTCGCCCAAGGCCATACAAGCTTAAATGGCTTAATGACAAAGAAGAGTTGAAGGTAAACAAGCAAGTAGAAGTTCCTCTCTCCATTAGCGAGTACAAAGACCAGATTCTATGGGATGTGGCGCCAATGCAAGCTGGGCATGTACTGCTTGGAAGGCCATGGCAGTATGATAGAGATGTTGCACATAAAGGGAGGGCCAATGAATATTCATTCTCTTTCAACCATTGTAAGTTTATTCTTGCTCCTTTACCTCAAAAAGAAGTTAGAGTTTTACAAAACAGAGCTAAAGGAAAGAGTAGTTATTTTGCTATTCAAGAGTTTTCAGATTTAAATCCCATAGATATAATGCACTTGTCTTTGTCAAAGAATTGTTTTGCAGGAATTAAAGAGCAAGAGGTCAAAGATGAGAAAGCTAAGGAGATTGGCGTGGGTAATAGTGGTGAAAGCTTGATGATTGCTAAGGAGAAATCACCCTTAGTTGATTTGAAATCAACACTAGAGCTGAAGGAAGCCAAAGACATTCCATTCATTCATCTAATGGAGCATTCACAAGCCAATTCCCAAGGTATGTTCTTAAACATAAAACATTTACCAAAAACTAACTTAGGGTTGTTTGATGGAGGTTCTAAAGTTTTGAGGACAAAACCTCTACAAGTGGGAGAGGATGATGTAAGACTCAAGTCCCATTCACTTAAAACAACCAAGAAGTGGAGCTTTGGAGCTAAAGATGGTGCAGAACAGCTTGTAGCCGTGGGGAATGAAGGCTTTGTAGCTGAGGATGGAGCAGCTAAGGACCAAACACCAAAACGCCAGCGTTCTATACATCCGAAGGAGCAAATTGATCGAGCTAAACCCAGGCCGGTTCGATCTAAAATCAGAGATACAGCCCTTGAACCGCCGGATGAGCTAGATAAGGAAAGTTTGAATATATGTTACACCAACATAATATTCGACCAACCTAAATCATTCTTTGGAACTAAGGAGAGCCACAAACCATCCCTGGTTCAGTGCAAGCCGCCATTTAACCAAGAAGATCCCCCAAATCCACCTAAACCAACGATTGAGCCAAGAGAAGCATTCAGCGAGCTATTTAAGGAAACAACGGATATCACTTGTATGAAGACATTATATTCGACCCTCCTCACGTCCACAGCAACTACTAAGTGTCATACCACACCAGAACAAGTCATTAATCGCCCCATTCCATCAGAAGTCAAAGAAAACTACATTACGGAGAAGCTTTCCCCATTTGAAGATCATCACTCATATCTATTCAATATTGAAGACCAACGACCACCCTCATCACTCAATCTCGACCATTCATCATCATTAGAAGATCCCTCACATTCATCTCGTGCCAAAGAATCAACACAACCCCCTCATTTAGCGCCAAAGACCAAATCAAGCCAATTGAAGCCTAACAGCTAGTAAGGAGATCGGTCATCATTCAGCTTGATTCGTGCCCCATTTTTAATGTTTATTTCTGTTGTATTTCATTATTCTCGAGCATATATAAAGCTCAAAGCATTGTACTTTAAAGTTACCCAAGATATAATCAAAAAGAAGTTATTTTGTTTTCAAAGAAAGTGTCTCTTTGCATTACAAACTGTTCCTGCGATTTCTTTAAGTGTTTTGAGGATTCAACCTTATAGAATTTTGTGTAGAATCTCCTAAGCTCTTGTGAGGATAACCCTTGGTGTTTGAGGTCATCAAGCATCAACAAGGCTATAAAACCACCAGTCTTCTCTTCCATTCTATCAAATTAAAGCAATCTGTTCTAAGACACTTTCCTTAAGTTTTTGAGGATTGTATCAAGACCAGTTTCAGATCTTTATTTGAGATCTCTTCTACGGAATGAGATACAAGTAATAGAGGCTTCTCCTTGTACTATTATGAGTCCCAGATGACTATTTCCAGCCTATGTACTCCATTTTTGTTTGTATGATTCATCAGAAGTCCGTTTTCCCCATTTTCGTCTAGAAGACAAGTTTCAGATCTTTATTTGGGAACTCTTTTACGGAATAAGATACAAATAATAGATGCTTCTCCTTGTACTATTAAGAGTCCTAGATGACTATGTCCAGCCTATTTACTCCATTTTTATTTGTATGATTCATCAAAAGTCCGTTTTCCCCATTTTCAGATAATAGACCAGTTTCAGATCTATATTTGGGATCTCTTCTACAGAATGAGATACAAGTAATATAGGCTTCTCTTTGTACTATTATAAGTCTCAGATGACTATTTCCAGCCTAGTTACTCCATTTTTATTTGTATGATTCATCGGAAGTCCATTTTCCCCATTTTCGGCTAGTAGACCAGTTTCAGATCTTTATTTGGGATCTCTTCTACGGAATGAGATACAAGTAATAGAAGCTTCTCCTTGTACTATTATGAGTTCCAGATGACTATTTCCAGCCTATTTACTCCATTTTTGTTTGTATGATTCATCAGAAGTCTGTTTTCCCCATTTTCGGCTAGTAGACCAGTTTCGGATCTTCATTTAGGAACTCTTCTACGGAATGAGATACAAGTAATAGAGGCTTACCCTTGTACTATTATGAGTCTCAGGTGACTATTGCAAGCCTATTTACTCCATTTTCTTCGTATGATTCATCAGAAGTCTGTTTTCCCCATTTTCGGCTAGTACACCAGTTTCGGATCTTCATTTAGGATCTCTTCTACGGAATGAGATACAAGTATTAGAGGCTTCTCCTTGTACTATTATAAGCCGCAGATGACTATTTCCAGCATATTTACTCCATTTTTATTTGTATGATTCATCAGAAGTCCGTTTTCCCTATTTTCAGCTAGTAGACCTGTTTCGGATCTTCATTTCGGATATCTTCTAGGGAATGAGACACATGTAATAGAGGCTTCCCCTTGTACTATTAAGTGTCCCAGATGAATATTTCCAGCGTATTTACTCCATTTTCTTCGTATGGTTCATCAGAAGTCAGTTTTCCCCATTTTTGGCTGGTAGACCCGTTTTGGATCTTTATTTGGGATCTCTTCAACGGAATGAGATACAAGTAATAGAGGCTTCTCTTTGTACTATTATAAGTCCCAGATGACTATTGCCAGCCTATTTACTCCATTTTTATTTGTATGATTCATCAGAAGTCCGTTTTTCCCATTTTCGGCTAGTACACCAGTTTCGGATCTGCTTTTGGGATCACTTCTACGGAATGAGATACATGTAATAGAGGCTTCAATTTGTACGATTATGAGCTCCAGATGACTATTTCCAGCCTATTAACTCCATTTTTATTTGTATGATTCATTAGAAGTCCGTTTTCCCCATTTTCGGCTAGTAGACCAGTTTCGGATCTTTATTTGGGATATCTTCTACAGAATGAGATAGAAGTAATAGAGGCTTCTCCTTGTACTATTATGAATCCCAGATAACTATTTCCAGCTTACTTACTCCATTTTTGTTTGTATGATTCATCAGAAGTCCGTTTTCCCCATTTTCGGCAAGTTGACCAGTTTCGGATCTTCATTTAGGAACACCTCTACGGAATGAGATACAAGTAATAGAGGCTTATCCTTGTACTATTATTAGTCCCAGGTGACTATTGCAAGCCTATTTACTCCATTTTCTTCGTATGATTCATCAGAAGTCCGATTTCCCCATTTTTGGGTAGTACACCAGTTTCGGATCTTCATTTGGGATATCTTCTAGGGAATGAGATACAAGTAATAGAGACTTCCCCTTGTACTATTATGGGTCCTAGATTACTATTTCCCGCCTATTTACTCTATTTTTATTTTTATGATTCATCAGAAGTCCGTGTTCTCCATTTTCAGCTAGTATACCAGTTTCAGATGTTCATCTCGGATATATCTTCTAGGGAATGAGATACAAATAATAGAGGCTTTCCCTTGTACTATTATGTGTCCCAGATGACTATTTCCAGCCTATTTACTCCATTTTTATTTGTATGATTCATCAGAAGTCCGTTTTCCCCATTTTCGACTAGTCGACAAGTTTCAGATCTTTAATTGGGATCTCTTCTACAGAATGAGATATAAATAATAGAGGCTTTCCCTTGTACTATTATGAGTCTTAGATGACTATTTCCAGCCTAATTACTCCATTTTTATTTGTATGATTCATTAGAAGTCCATTTTCCCCATTTTCGGCTACTAGACCAGTTTCGGATTTTCATTTGGGAACTCTTCTACGGAATGAGATACAAGTAATAGAGGCTTCTCTTTTTACTATTTTGAGTCCCAGATGACTAATTCAAGCCTATTTACTCCATTTTCTTTGTATGATTCATCAGAAGTCCGTTTTCCCCATTTTCAGCTAGTAGATTAGTTTCGGATCTTCATTTTGGATATTTTCTAGGGAATGAGATACAAGTAATAGAGGCTTCCCCTTGTACTATTAAGAGTCCCAGATGACTATTTCCAGACTATTTACTTTATTTTTATTTGTATGATTCATCAGAAGTCTGTTTTCCCCATTTTCGGCTGGTAGACCAGTTTCGGATCTTTATTTGGGATCTCTTCAACGGAATGAGATACAAGTAATAGAGGCTTCTCTTTGTACTATTATAAGTCCCAGATGACTATTGCCAGCCTATTTACTCCATTTTTATTTTTATGATTCATAAGAAGTCCGTTTTCCCCATTTTCGGCTAGTACCCCAGTTTCGGATCTTCATTTAGGATCTCTTCTACGCAACGAGATACAAGTAATAGAGGCTTCTCCTTGTACTATTATAAGTCGCAGATGACTATTTCGAGCATATTTACTCCATTTTTATTTGTATGATTCATGAGAAGTCCGTTTTCCCCATTTTCAGCAAGTAGACCAGTTTCGGATCTTCATTTCGGATATCTTCTAGGGAATGAGATACATGTAATAGAGGATTCTCCTTGTACTATTAAGTGTCCCAGATGAATATTTACAGCGTATTTACTCCATTTTCTTCGTATGATTGATCAGAAGTCTGTTTTCCCCCATTTTTGGCTAGTAGACCAATTTCAGATCTTCATTCCGGATATCTTCTAGAGAATGAGATACAAGTAATAGAGACTTCTCTTTGTATTATTATAAGTCCCAGATGACTATTGCCAGCCTATTTACTCCATTTTTATTTCTATGATTCATCAGAAGTTCGTGTTCCCCATTTTCAGCTAGTGGACCAGTTTGAGATCTTCATTTTGGATATCTTCTAGGGAATGAGATACAAGTAATAGAGGCTTCACTTTGTACTATTATGTGTTCCAGATGACTATTTCCAGCCTATTAACTCCATTTTTATTTGTATGATTCATTAGAAGTCCGTTTTCCCCATTTTCGGCTAGTAGACCAGTTTCAGATCTTTATTTGGGATCTCCTCTGCGGAATGAGATACAAGTAATAGAGGCTTCTCCTTGTACTATTATGAGTCCCAGATGACTATTTCCAGTCTCTTTACTCCATCTTTATTTGTATGATTCATTAGAAGTCCATTTTCCCCATTTTCGTCTACTAGACCAGTTTCGGATATTCATTTGGGAACTCTTCTACGGAATGAGATACAAGTAATAGAGGCTTCTCTTTTTACTATTATAAGTTCCAGATGACTATTTCCAGCCTATTTACTCCATTTTTGTTTGTATGATTCATCAGAAGTCCATTTTCCCCATTTTCGGCTAGTAGACCAGTTTCGGATCTTCATTTAGGAACTCTTCTACGGAATGAGATACAAGTAATAGAGGCTTACCCTTGTACTATTATGAGTCTCAGGTGACTATTGCAAGCCTATTTACTCCATTTTCTTCGTATGATTCATCAGAAGTCTGTTTTCCCCATTTTCGGCTAGTACACCAGTTTCGGATCTTCATTTAGGATCTCTTCTACGGAATGAGATACAAGTATTAGAGGCTTCTCCTTGTACTATTATAAGTCGCAGATGACTATTTCCAGCATATTTACTCCATTTTTATTTGTATGATTCATCAGAAGTCCGTTTTCCCTATTTTCAGCTAGTAGACCAGTTTCGGATCTTCATTTCGGATATCTTCTAGGGGCTTCTCCTTGTACTATTAAGTGTCCCAGATGAATATTTACAGCGTATTTACTCCATTTTCTTCGTATGATTCATCAGAAGTCAGTTTTCCCAATTTTTGGCTGGTAGACCCGTTTCGGATCTTTATTTGGGATCTCTTCAACGGAATGAGATACAAGTAATAGAGGCTTCTCTTTGTACTATTATAAGTCCCAGATGACTATTGCCAGCCTATTTACTCCATTTTTATTTGTATGATTCATCAGAAGTCCGTTTTTCCCATTTTCGGCTAGTACACCAGTTTCGGATCTGCATTTGGGATCTCTTCTACGGAATGAGATACATGTAATAGAGGCTTCAATTTGTACGATTATGAGCTCCAGATGACTATTTCCAGCCTATTAACTCCATTTTTATTTGTATGATTCATTAGAAGTCTGTTTTCCCCATTTTCGGCTAGTAGACCAGTTTCGGATCTTTATTTGGGATATCTTCTACGGAATGAGATACAAGTAATGGAGGCTTCTCCTTGTACTATTAAGTGTCCCAGATGAGTATTTACAGCGTATTTACTCCATTTTCTTCGTATGATTGATCAGAAGTCTGTTTTCCCCCATTTTTGGCTAGTAGACCAATTTCAGATCTTCATTCCGGATATCTTCTGGAGAATGAGATACAAGTAATAGAGACTTCTCTTTGTATTATTATAAGTCCCAGATGACTATTGCCAGCCTATTTACTCCATTTTTATTTCTATGATTCATCAGAAGTTCGTGTTCCCTATTTTCAGCTAGTGGACCAGTTTGAGATCTTCATTTCGGATATCTTCTAGGGAATGAGATACAAGTAATAGAGGCTTCACTTTGTACTATTATGTGTTCCAGATGACTATTTCCAGCCTATTAACTCCATTTTTATTTGTATGATTCATTAGAAGTCCGTTTTCCCCATTTCCGGCTAGTAGACCAGTTTCAGATCTTTATTTGGGATCTCCTCTACGGAATGAGATACAAGTAATAGAGGCTTCTCCTTGTACTATTATGAGTCCCAGATGACTATTTCCAGCCTCTTTACTCCATCTTTATTTGTATGATTCATCAGAAGTCCGTTTTCCCCATTTTCGGCTAGTTGACCAGTTTCGGATCTTCATTTAGGAACACTTCTACGGAATGAGATACAAGTAATAGAGGCTTATCCTTGTACTATTATTAGTCCCAGGTGACTATTGCAAGCCTATTTACCTCATTTTCTTCGTATGATTCATCAGAAGTCCGATTTCCCCATTTTCGGCTAGTACACCAGTTTCGGATCTTCATTTGGGATATCTTCTAGGGAATGAGATACAAATAATGGAGACTTCCCCTTGTACTATTATGGGTCCTAGATGACTATTTCCCGCCTGTTTACTCTATTTTTATTTTTATGATTCATCAGAAGTCCGTGTTCCCCATTTTCGGCTAGTATACCAGTTTCAGATGTTCATTTCGGATATATCTTCTATGTAATGAGATACAAATAATAGAGGCTTTCCCTTGTACTATTAAGAGTCCCAGATGACTATTTCCAGCCTATTTACTCCATTTTTATTTGTATGATTCATCAGAAGTCCGTTTTCCCCATTTTCGACTAGTCGACAAGTTTCAGATCTTTATTTGGGATCTCTTCTACAGAATGAGATACAAATAATAGAGGCTTTCCCTTGTACTATTATGAGTCCCAAATGACTATTTCCAGCCTATTTACTCAAATTTATTTGTATGATTCATTAGAACTCCATTTTCCCCATTTTCGGCTACTAGACCAGTTTCGGATTTTCATTTGGGAACTCTTCTACGGAATGAGATACAAGTAATAAAGGCTTCTCTTTTTACTATTTTGAGTCCCAGATGACTATTTCAAGCCTATTTACTCCATTTTCTTTGTATGATTCATCAGAAGTCCGTTTTCCCCATTTTCAGCTAGTAGATTAGTTTCGGATCTTCATTTTGGATATTTTCTAGGGAATGAGATACAAGTAATAGAGGTTTCCCCTTGTACTATTAAGAGTCCCAGATGACTATTTCCAGACTATTTACTTTATTTTTATTTGTATGATTCATCAGAAGTCAGTTTTCCCCATTTTTGGCTGGTAGACCCGTTTCGGATCTTTATTTGGGATCTCTTCAACGGAATGAGATACAAGTAATAAAGGCTTCTCTTTGTACTATTATAAGTCCCAGATGACTATTGCCAGCCTATTTACTCCATTTTTATTTGTATGATTCATCTGAAGTCCGTTTTTCCCATTTTCGGCTAGTACACCAGTTTCGGATCTTCATTTGGGATTTCTTCTACGGAATGAGATACATGTGATAGAGGCTTCCCCTTGTACTATTAAGTGTCCCAGATGAATATTTCCAGCGTATTTACTCCATTTTCTTCGTATGATTAATCAGAAGTCTGTTTTCCCCATTTTTGGCTAGTAGACCAGTTTCAGATCTTCATTCCGGATATCTTCTAGAGAATGAGATACAAGTAATAGAGACTTCTCTTTGTATTATTATAAGTCCCAGATGACTATTGCCAGCCTATTTACTCCATTTTTATTTCTATGATTCATGAGAAGTTCGTGTTCCCCATTTTCAGCTAGTAGACCAGTTTGAGATCTTCATTTCGGATATCTTCTAGGGAATGAGATACAAGTAATAGAGGCTTCACTTTGTACTATTATGTGTTCCAGATGACTATTTCCAGCCTATTAACTCCATTTTTATTTGTATGATTCATTATAAGTCCGTTTTCCCCATTTTCGGCTAGTAGACCAGTTTCAGATCTTTATTTGGGATCTCCTCTACGGAATGAGATACAAGTAATAGAGGCTTCTCCTTGTACTATTATGAGTCCCAGATGACTATTTCCAGCCTCTGTACTCCATTTTTATTTGTATGATTCATCAGAAGTCCGTTTTCCCCATTTTCGGCTAGTTGACCAGTTTCGGATCTTCATTTAGGAACACTTCTACGGAATGAGATACAAGTAATAGAGGCTTCTCTTTTTACTATTTTGAGTCCCAGATGACTATTTCAAGCCTATTTACTCTATTTCTTTGTATGATTCATCAGAAGTCCGCTTTCCCTATTTTCAGCTAGTACACCAGTTTCGGATCTTCATTTGGGATCTCTTCTACGGAATGAGATACAAGTAATAGAGACTTCTCTTTTTACTATTTTGAGTCCCAGATGACTATTTCAAGCCTATTTACTCTATTTCTTTGTATGATTCATCAGAAGTCCGCTTTCCCTATTTTCAGCTAGTACACCAGTTTCGGATCTTCATTTGGGATCTCTTCTACGGAATGAGATACAAGTAATAGAGACTTCTCCTTGTTCTATTATAAGTGCAGATGACTATTTCCAGCATATTTACTCCATTTTTATTTGTATGATTCTTCAGAAGTCCGTTTTCCCCATTTTCAGCTAGTAGACCAGTTTCGGATCTTCATTTCGGATATCTTCTAGGGAATGAGATACATGTAATAGAGGCTTCCCCTTGTACTATTAAGTGACCCAGATGAATATTTCTAGCGTATTTACTCCATTTTCTTCGTATGATTTATCAGAAGTCTGTTTTCCCCATTTTTGGCTAGTAGACCAGTTTCAGATCTTTATACCGGATATCTTCTAAAGAATGAGATACAAGTAATAGAGACTTCTCTTTGTATTATTATAAGTCCAAGATGACTATTGCCAGCCTATTTACTCCATTTTTATTTCTATGATTCATCAGAAGTTCGTGTTCCCCATTTTCAGCTAGTAGACCAGTTTGAGATCTTCATTTCGGATATCTTCTAGGGAATGAGATACAAGTAATAGAGGCTTCACTTTGTACTATTATGAGTTCCAGATGACTATTTCCAGCCTATTAACTCCATTTTTATTTGTATGATTCATCAGATGTCCGTTTTCCCTATTTTCGGCTAGTAGACCAGTTTCGGATCTTTATTTGGGATCTCCTCTACGCAATGAGATACAAGTAATAGAGGCTTCTCCTTGTACTATTATGAGTCCCAGATGACTATTTCCAGCCTCTTTACTCCATTTTTATTTGTATGATTCATCAGAAGTCCGTTTTCCCCATTTTCGGCTAGTTGACCAGTTTCGGATCTTCAATTAGGAACACTTCTACGGAATGAGATACAAGTAATAGAGGCTTATCCTTGTACTATTATTAGTCCCAGGTGACTATTGCAAGCCTATTTACTCCATTTTCTTCGTATGATTCATCAGAAGTCCGATTTCCCCATTTTCGGCTAGTACACCAGTTTCGGATCTTCATTTGAGATATCTTCAAGGGAATGAGATACAAGTAATGGAGACTTCCCCTTGTACTATTATGGGTCCTAGATGACTATTTCCCGCCTATTTACTCTATTTTTATTTTTATGATTCATCAGAAGTCCGTGCTCCTTATTTTCGGCTAGTATACCAGTTTCAGATGTTCATTTCGGATATATCTTCTATGCAATGAGATACAAATAATAGATGCTTTCCCTTGTACTATTAAGAGTCCCAGATGACTATTTCCAGCCTATTTACTCCATTTTTATTTGTATGATTCATCAGAAGTCCGTTTTCCCCATTTTCGACTACTCGACAAGTTTCAGATCTTTATTTGGGATCTCTTCTACAGAATGAGATACAAAAAATAGAGGCTTTCCCTTGTACTATTATGAGTCTCAGATGACTATTTCCAGCCTATTTACTCCATTTTTATTTGTATGGTTCATTAGAAGTCCATTTTCCCCATTTTCGTCTACTAGACCAGTTTCGGATATTCATTTGGGAACTCTTCTACGGAATGAGATACAAGTAATAGAGGCTTCTCTTTTTACTATTTTGAGTCCCAGAGGACTATTTCAAGCCTATTTACTCCATTTTCTTTGTATGATTCATTAGAAGTCCGCTTTCCCTATTTTCAGCTAGTACACCAGTTTTGGATCTTCATTTGGGATCTCTTCTACGGAATGAGATACAAGTAATAGAGGCTTCTCCTTGTTCTATTATAAGTGCAGATGACTATTTCCAGCATATTTACTCCATTTTTATTTGTATGATTCTTCAGAAGTCCGTTTCCCCATTTTCAGCTAGTAGACTAGTTTCGGATCTTCATTTCGGATATCTTCTAGGGAAAGAGATACATGTAATAGAGGCTTCCCCTTGTACTATTAAGTGACCCAGATGAATATTTCCAGCGTATTTACTCCATTTTCTTCGTATGATTTATCAGAAGTCTGTTTTCCCCATTTTTGGCTAGTAGACCAGTTTCAGATCTTTATACCGGATATCTTCTAGAGAATGAGATACAAGTAATAGAGACTTCTCTTTGTATTATTATAAGTCCTAGATGACTATTGCCAGCCTATTTACTCCATTTTTATTTCTATGATTCATCAGAAGTTCGTGTTCCCCATTTTCAGCTAGTAGACCAGTTTCGGATCTTTATTTGGGATCTCCTCTACGGAATGAGATACAAGTAAAAGAGGCTTCACTTTGTACTATTATGAGTCCCAGATGACTATTTCCAGCCTATTAACTCCATTTTTATTTGTATGATTCATCAGAAGTCCGTTTTCCCCGTTTTCGGCTAGTTGACCAGTTTCGGATCTTCATTTAGGAACACTTCTACGGAATGAGATACAAGTAATAGAGGCTTATCCTTGTACTATTATTAGTCCCAGGTGACTATTGCAAGCCTATTTACTCCATTTTCTTCGTATGATTCATCAGAAGTCCGATTTCCCCATTTTCGGCTAGTACACCAGTTTCGGATCTTCATTTGGGATATCTTCTAGGGAATGAGATACAAGTAATGGAGACTTCCCCTTGTACTATTATGGGTCCTAGATGACTATTTCCCGCCTATTTACTCTATTTTTATTTTTATGATCCATCAGAAGTCCGTGCTCCCTATTTTCGGCTAGTATACCAGTTTCTGATGTTCATTTCGGATATATATTCTATGTAAGGGGATACAAATAATAGATGCTTTCCCTTGTACTATTAAGAGTCCCAGATGACTATTTCCAGCCTATTTACTCCATTTTTATTTGTATGATTCATCAGAAGTCCGTTTTCCCCATTTTCGACTAGTCGACAAGTTCAACGGAATGAGATACAAGTAATAGAGGCTTATCCTTGTACTATTATGAGTCTCAGGTAAATAGCCTGGAAATAGTCATATGAGACTCATAATCGTACAATGGAAAGCCTTTATTATTTGTATCTCATTCTGTAGAAGAGATCACAAATAAAGATCTGAAACTTGTCGACTAGTCGAAAATAGGGAAAACGGACTTCTGATGAATCATACAAATAAAAATGGAGTAAATGGGCTTGCAATAGTCACCTGAGACTCATAATAGTACAAGGATAAGCCTCTATTACTTGTATCTCATTCCGTTGAAGAGATCCCAAATAAAGATCCGAAACTGGTCTACCAGCCGAAAATGGGGAAAACGGACTTCTGATGAATCATACAAATAAAAATAAAGTAAATAGGCTGGAAATAGTCATCTGAGACTTATAATAGTACAAAGAGTAGCCTCTATTACTTGTATCTCATTCTGTAGAAGAGATCCCAAATATAGATCTGAAACTGGTCTACTAGCCGAAAATGGGTAAAACGGACTTCTGATGAATCATACAACTAAAAATGGAGTAAATAGGCTGGAAATAGTCATCTGGGACTCTTAATAGTACAAGGAGAAGCCTCCATTACTTGTATCTCATTCCGTTGAAGAGATCCCAAATAAAGATCAGAAACTTATCTACCAGCCGAAAATGGGGAAAACTGACTTCTGATGAATCATACAAATAAAAATAAAGTAAATAGTCTGGAAATAGTCATCTGGGACTCTTAATAGTACAAGGGGAAGCCTCTATTACTTGTATCTCATTCCCTAGAAAATATCCAAAATGAAGATCCGAAACTAATCTACTAGCTCAAAATGGGGAAAACGGACTTCTGATGAATTATACAAAGAAAATGGAGTAAATAGGCTTGAAATAGTCATCTGAGACTCAAAATAGTAAAAACAGAAGCCTCTATTACTTGTATCTCATACCGTAGAAGAGTTTCCAAAAGAAAATCCAAAACTGGTCTAGTGGCCGAAAATGGGGAAAATGGACTTCTAATGAATCATACAAATAAAAATGGAGTAAATAGGCTGGAAATAGTCATATGAGACTCATAATAGTACAATGGAAAGCCTCTATTATTTGTATCTCATTCTGTAGAAGAGATCCCAAATAAAGATCTGAAACTTGTCGACTAGTCGAAAATAGGGAAAACGGACTTCTGATGAATCATACAAATAAAAATGGAGTAAATGGGCTTGCAATAGTCACCTGAGACTCATAATAGTACAAGGATAAGCCTCTATTACTTGTATCTGATTCCGTAGAAGAGTTCGTAAATGAAGATCCGAAACTCGTCAACTAGCCAAAAATGGGGAAAACGGACTTCTGATGAATCATACAAATAAAAATAGAGTAAAGAGGCTGGAAATAGTCATCTGGGACTCGTAATAGTACAAGGAGAAGCCTCTATTACTTGTATCTCATTCCATAAAGGAGATCCCAAATAAAGATCCGAAACTGGTCTACTAGCTGAAAATGGGGAAAACGGACTTCTGATGAATCATACAAATAAAAATGGAGTAAATAGGCTGGAAAAAGTCATCTGAGACTTATAATAGTACAAAGAGAAGCCTCTATTACTTGTATCTCATTCTGTAGAAGAGATCCCAAATATAGATCTGAAACTGGTCTACTAGCCGAAAATAGGGAAAACGGACTTCTGATGAATCATACAAATAAAAATGGAGTAAATAGGCTGGAAATAGTCATCTGGGACTCTTAATAGTACAAGAATAAGTCTCTGTTACTTGTATCTCATTCCGTAGAGGAGATCCCAAATAAAGGTCCGAATCTGGTCTACTAGCTGAAAATGGGGAAAACGGACTTCTGATGAATCATACTAATAAAAATGGAGTAAATAGGCTGGAAATAGTCATCTGGAACTCATAATAGTACAAAGTAAAGCCTCTATTACTTGTATCTCATTCCGTAGAAGTGTTCCTAAATGAATCATACAAATAAAAATGGAGTAATTAGGCTGGAAATAGTCATCTGGGACTCATAATAGTACAAAGAGAAGCCTCTATTACTTGTATCTCATTCTGTAGAAGAGATCCCAAATATAGATCTGAAACTGGTCTACTAACCGAAAATGGGGAAAACGGACTTCTGATGAATCATACAACTAAAAAATGGAGTAAATAGGCTGGAAATAGTCATCTGGGACTCTTAATAGTACAAGGGAAAGCCTCTATTATTTGTATCTCATTACATAGAAGATATATCCGAATTGAACATCTGAAACTGGTATACTAGCCGAAAACGGACTTCTGATGAATCATAAAAATAAAAATAGAGTAAATAGGCGGGAAATAGTAATCTAGGACCCATAATAGTACAAGGGGAAGTCTCTATTACTTGTATCTCATTCCCTAGAAGATATCCCAAATGAACATCGGAAACTGGTGTACTAGCCGAAAATAGGGAAATCGGACTTCTGATGAATCATACGAAGAAAATAGAGTAAATAGGCTTGCAATAGTCACCTGGGACTAATAATTGTACAAGGATAAGACTCTATTACTTGTATCTCATTCCGTAGAACTGTTCTTAAATGAAGATCCGAAACTGGTCAACTAGCCGAAAATGGGGAAAACGGACTTATGATGAATCATACAAATAAAAATGGAGTAAATAGGCTGGAAATAGTCATCTGAGACTTATAATAGTACAAAGAGAAGCCTCTATTACTTGTATCTCATTCTGTAGAAGAGATCCCAAATATAGATCTGAAACTGGTCTACTAGCCGAAAATGGGGAAAACGGACTTCTGATGAATCATACAACTAAAAATGGAGTAAATAGGCTGGAAATAGTCATCTGGGACTCTTAATAGTACAAGGAGAAGCCTCTATTACTTGTATCTCATTCCGTTGAAGAGATCCCAAATAAAGATCTGAAACTGGTCTACCAGCCGAAAATGGGGAAAACTGACTTCTGATGAATCATACAAATAAACATAAAGTAAATAGTCTGGAAATAGTCATCTGGGACTCTTAATAGTACAAGGGGAAGCCTCTATTACTTGTATCTCATTCCCTAGAAAATATCCAAAATGAAGATCTGAAACTAATCTACTAGCTCAAAATGGGGAAAAGAGAAGCCTCTATTACTTGTATCTCATACCGTAGAAGAGTTCCCAAATGAAAATCCGAAACTGATCTAGTAGCCGAAAATGGGGAAAATAGACTTCTAATGAATCATACAAATAAAAATGGAGTAAATAGGCTGGAAATAGTCATATGAGACTCATAATAGTACAAGGGAAAGCCTCTATTATTTGTATCTCATTCTGTAGAAGAGATCCCAAATAAAGATCTGAAACTTGTCGACTAGTCGAAAATAGGGAAAACGGACTTCTGATGAATCATACAAATAAAAATGGAGTAAATGGGCTTGCAATAGTCACCTGAGACTCATAATAGTACAAGGATAAGCCTCTATTACTTGTATCTGATTCCGTTGAAGAGTTCCTAAATGAAGATCCGAAACTCGTCAACTAGCCGAAAATGGGGAAAACGGACTTCTGATGAATCATACAAATAAAAATAGAGTAAAGAGGCTGGAAATAGTCATCTAGGACTCATAATAGTACAAGGAGAATCCTCTATTACTTGTATCTCATTCTGTAATGGAGATCCCAAATAAAGATCAGAAACTGGTCTACTAGCTGAAAATAGGGAAAACGGACTTCTGATGAATCAAACAAATAAAAATGGAGTAAATAGGCTGGAAAAAGTCATCTGAGACTTATAATAGTACAAAGAGAAGCCTCTATAACTTGTATCTCATTCTGTAAAAGAGATCCCAAATATAGATCTGAAACTGGTCTACTAGCCGAAAATGGGGAAAACAAACTTCTGATGAATCATACAAATAAAAATGGAGTAATAGGCTGGAAATAGTCATCTGGCACTCTTAATAGTACAAGGAGAAGCCTCTATTACTTGTATCTCATTCCGTTGAAGAGATCCCAAATAAAGATCCGAAACTGGTCTACCAGCCGAAAATGGGGAAAACTGACTTCTGATGAATCATACAAATAAAAATAAAGTAAATAGTCTGGAAATAGTCATCTGGGACTCTTAATAGTACAAGGGGAAGCTTCTATTACTTGTATCTCATTCCCTAGAAAATATCCAAATTGAAGATCCGAAACTAATCTACTAGCTGAAAATGGGGAAAATGGACTTCTCATGAATCATACAAAGAAAATGGAGTAAATAGGCTTGAAATAGTCATCTGGGACTCAAAATAGTAAAAAGAGAAGCGTCTATTACTTGTATCTCATTCCGTAGAAGAGTTCCCAAATGAAAATCCGAAACTGGTCTAGTAGCCGAAAGTGGAGAAAATGGACTTCTAATGAATCATACAAATAAAAATGGAGTAAATAGGCTGGAAATAGTCATCTGAGACTCATAATAGTACAAGGGAAAGCCTCTATTATTTGTATCTCATTCTGTAGAAGAGATCCCAAATAAAGATCCGAAACTGGTCTACCAGCCGAAAATAGGGAAAACTGACTTCTGATGAATCATACAAATAAAAATAAAGTAAATAGTTGGAAATAGTCATATGGGACTCTTAATAGTACAAGGGGAAGGTTCTATTACTTGTATCTCATTCCCTAGAAAATATCCAAATTGAAGATCCGAAACTAATCTACTAGCTGAAAATGGGGAAAATGGACTTTTCATGAATCATACAAAGAAAATGGAGTAAATAGGCTGGAAATAGTCATCTGGGACTCTTAATAGTACAAGGGAAAGCCTCTATTATTTGTATCTCATTACATAGAAGATATATCCGAAATGAACATCTGAAACTGGTATACTAGCTGAAAATGGGGAACACGAACTTCTGATGAATCATAAAAATAAAAATAGAGTAAATAGGCGGGAAATAGTCATCTAGGACCCATAATAGTACAAGGGGAAGTCTCTATTACTTGTATCTCATTCCCGAGAAGATATCCCAAATGAAGATCCGAAACTGGTGTACTAGCCGAAAATAGGGAAATCGGACTTCTGATGAATCATACGAAAAAAATGGAGTAAATAGGCTTGCAATAGTCACCTGGGACGAATAATAGTACAAGGATAAGCCTCTGTTACTTGTATCTCATTCCGTAGAAGTGTTCCTAAATGAAGATCCGAAACTGGTCAACTTGCCGAAAATGGGGAAAACGGACTTCTGATGAATCATACAAACAAAAATGGAGTAAGTAGGCTGGAAATAGTTATCTGGAACTCATAATAGTACAAAGTGAAGCCTCTATTACTTGTATCTCATTCTCTAGAAGATATCCGAAATGAAGATCTCAAACTGGTCTACTAGCCAAAAATGGGGAAAACAGACTTCTGATGAATCATACGAAGAAAATGGAGTAAATACGCTGGAAATATTCATCTGGGACACTTAATAGAACAAGGGGAAGCCTCTATTACATGTATGTCATTCCCTAGAAGATATCTGAAATGAAGATCCGAAACTAATCTACTAGCTGAAAATGGGGAAAACGGACTTCCGATCATACAAAGAAAATGGAGTAAATAGGCTTGAAATAGTCATCTGGGACTCAAAATAGTAAAAAGAGAAGCCTCTATTACTTGTATCTCATTCCGTAGAATAGTTCCCAAATGAAAATCCGAAACTGGTCAGTAGCCGAAAATGGGGAAAATGGACTTCGAATGAATCATACAAATAAAAATGGAGTAAATAAGCTGGAAATAGTCATCTGAGACTCATAATAGTACAAGGGAAAGCCTCTATTATTTGTATCTCATTCTGTAGAAAAGATCCCAAATAAAGATCTGAAACTTGTCGACTAGTCAAAAATGGGGAATACGGACTTCTGATGAATCATACAAATAAAAATGGAGTAAATGGGCTAGCCATAGTCACCTGAGGCTCATAATAGTACAAGGATAAGCCTCTATTACTTGTATCTCATTCCGTAGAAGAGTTCCTAAATGAAGATCCGAAACTGGTCAACTAGCCGAAAATGGGGAAAACGGACTTCTGATGAATCATACAAATAAAAATAGAGTAAAGACGCTGGAAATAGTCATCTGGGACTCATAATAGTACAAAGAGAAGCCTCTATTAGTTGTATCTCATTCCGTAGAAGAGATCCCAAATAAAGATTCAAAACTGGTCTACTATCCGAAAATGGGGAAAACGGACTTCTGATGAATCATACAAATAAAAATTGAGTAAATAGGCTGGAAATAGTCATCTGAGACTTATAATAGTACAAAGAGAAGCCTCTATTACTCGTATCTCATTCTGTAGAAGAGATCCCAAATATAGATCTGAAACTGGTCTACTAGCCGAAAATGGGGAAAACGGACTTCTGATGAATCATACAAATAAAAATAGAGTAAATAGGCTGTAAATAGTCATCTGGGACTCTTAATAGTACAAGGAGAAGCCTCTATTACTTGTATCTCATTCCGTTGAAGAGATCCCAAATAAAGATCCGAAACTGGTATCCCAGCCGAAAATAGGGAAAACGGACTTCTGATGAATCATACAAATAAAAATGGAGTAAATAGGCTGGAAATAGTCATCTGGGACTCTTAATAGTACAAGGGAAAGCCTCTATTATTTGTATCTCATTACATAGAAGATATATCCGAAATGAACATCTGAAACTGGTATACTAGCTGAAAATGGGGAACACGAACTTCTGATGAATCATAAAAATAAAAATAGAGTAAATAGGCGGGAAATAGTCATCTAGGACCCATAATAGTACCAGGGGAAGTCTCTATTACTTGTATCTCATTCCCGAGAAGATATCCCAAATGAAGATCCGAAACTGGTGTACTAGCCGAAAATAGGGAAATCGGACTTCTGATGAATCATACGAAGAAAATGGAGTAAATAGGCTTGCAATAGTCACCTGGGACGAATAATAGTACAAAGATAAGCCTCTGTTGTATCTCATTCCGTATAAGTGTTCCTAAATGAAGATCCGAAACTGGTCAACTTGCCGAAAATGGGGAAAACAGACTTCTAATGAATCATACAAACAAAAATGGAGTAAGTAGGCTTGCAATAGTCACCTGGGACGAATAATAGTACAAGGATAAGCCTCTGTTACTTGTATCTCATTCCGTAGAAGTGTTCCTAAATGAAGATCCGAAACTGGTCAACTTGCCGAAAATGGGGAAAACGGACTTCTGATGAATCATATAAACAAAAATGGAGTAAGTAGGCTAGAAATAGTCATCTGGGACTCATAGTAGTACAAGGAGAAGCCTCTATTACTTGTATCTCATTCTGTAGAAGATATCCCAAATAAAGATCCGAAACTGGTCTAGTAGCCGAAAATGGGGAAAACGGACTTCTGATGAATCATACAAATAAAAATGGAGTTAATAGGCTGGAAATAGTTATCTGGAACTCATAATCGTACAAAGTGAAGCCTCTATTATTTGTATCTCATTCGCTAGAAGATATCCGAAATGAAGATCTCAAACTGGTCTACTAGCCAAAAATGGGGAAAACAGACTTCTGATGAATCATACGAAGAAAATGGAGTAAATACGCTGGAAATATTCATCTGGGACACTTAATAGAACAAGGGGAAGCCTCTATTACATGTATGTCATTCCCTAGAAGATATCTGAAATGAAGATCCGAAACTAATCTACTAGCTGAAAATGGGGAAAACGGACTTCCGATCATACAAAGAAAATGGAGTAAATAGGCTTGAAATAGTCATCTGGGACTTAAAATAGTAAAAAGAGAAGCCTCTATTACTTGTATCTCATTCCGTAGAATAGTTCCCAAATGAAAATCCGAAACTGGTCTAGTAGCCGAAAATGGGGAAAATGGACTTCGAATGAATCATACAAATAAAAATGGAGTAAATAGGCTGGAAATAGTCATCTGAGACTCATAATAGTACAAGGGAAAGCCTCTATTTTTTGTATCTCATTCTGTAGAAGAGATCCCAAATAAAGATCTGAAACTTGTCGACTAGTCGAAAATGGGGAAAATGGACTTCTGATGAATCATACAAATAAAAATGGAGTAAATGGGCTAGCTATAGTCACCTGAGGCTCATAATAGTACAAGGATAAGCCTCTATTACTTGTATCTCATTCCGTAGAAGAGTTCCTAAATGAAGATCCGAAACTGGTCAACTAGCCGAAAATGGGGAAAACGGACTTCTGATGAATCATACAAATAAAAATAGAGTAAAGACGCTGGAAATAGTCATCTGGGACTCATAATAGTACAAAGAGAAGCCTCTATTAGTTGTATCTCATTCCGTAGAAGAGATCCCAAATAAAGATTCGAAACTGGTCTACTAGCCGAAAATGGGGAAAACGGACTTCTGATGAATCATACAAATAAAAATGGAGTAAATAGGCTGGAAATAGTCATCTGAGACTTATAATAGTACAAGGAGAAACCTCTATTACTTGTATCTCATTCCGTAGAAGAGATCGCAAATAAAGATCCAAAACTGGTCTAGTAGCCGAAAATGGGGAAAACGGACTTATGATTAATCATACAAATAAAAATGGAGTAAATAGTCTGGAAATAGTCATCTGGGACTCTTAATAGTACAAGGGGAAGCCTCTATTACTTGTATCTCATTCCCTAGAAAATATCCAAAATGAAGATCCTAAACTAATCTACTAGCTCAAAATGGGGAAAACGGACTTCTGATGAATCATACAAAGAAAATAGAGTAAATAGGCTTGAAATAGTCATCTGGGACTCAAAATAGTAAAAAGAGAAGCCTTTATTACTTGTATCTCATTCCGTAGAAGAGTTCCCAAATGAAAATCCGAAACTGGTCTAGTAGCCGAAAATGGGGGAAAATAGACTTCTAATGAATCATACAAATAAAAATGGAGTAAATAGGCTGGAAATAGTCATCTGAGACTCATAATAGTACAAGGGAAAGCCTCTATTATTTGTATCTCATTCCGTAGAAGAGATCCCAAATAAAGATCTGAAACTTGTCGACTAGTCGAAAATGGGGAAAACGGACTTCTGATGAATCATACAAATAAAAATGGAGTAAATAGGCTGGAAATAGTCATCTGGGACTCTTAATAGTACAAGGGAAAGCCTCAATTATTTGTATCTCATTACATAGAAGATATATCCGAAATGAACATCTGAAACTGGTATACTAGCCGAAAATGGGGAACACGGACTTCTGATGTATCAAGGAGAATGAGATACAAGTAATAGAGGCTTATCCTTGTACTATTATGAGTCTCAGGTGACTATTGCAAGCCCATTTACTCCATTTTTATTTGTATGATTCATCAGAAGTCCGTTTTCCCTATTTTCGACTAGTCGACAAGTTTCAGATCTTTATTTGTGATCTCTTCTACAGAATGAGATACAAATAATAAAGGCTTTCCATTGTACGATTATGAGTCTCATATGACTATTTCCAGGCTATTTACTCCATTTTTATTTGTATGATTCATTAGAAGTCCATTTTCCCCATTTTCGGCCACTAGACCAGTTTCGGATTTTCATTTGGAAACTCTTCTACGGTATGAGATACAAGTAATAGAGGCTTCTCTTTTTACTATTTTGAGTCTCAGATGACTATTTCAAGCCTATTTACTCCATTTTCTTTGTATAATTCATCAGAAGTCCGTTTTCCCCATTTTGAGCTAGTAGATTAGTTTCGGATCTTCATTTTGGATATTTTCTAGGGAATGAGATACAAGTAATAGAGGCTTCCCCTTGTACTATTAAGAGTCCCAGATGACTATTTCCAGACTATTTACTTTATTTTTATTTGTATGATTCATCAGAAGTCAGTTTTCCCCATTTTCGGCTGGTAGACCAGTTTCTGATCTTTATTTGGGATCTCTTCAACGGAATGAGATACAAGTAATGGAGGCTTCTCCTTGTACTATTAAGAGTCCCAGATGACTATTTCCAGCCTATTTACTCCATTTTTTGTTGTATGATTCATCAGAAGTCCATTTTCCCCATTTTCGGCTAGTAGACCAGTTTCAGATCTATATTTGGGATCTCTTCTACAGAATGAGATACAAGTAATAGAGGCTACTCTTTATACTATTATAAGTCTCAGATGACTATTTCCAGCCTATTTACTTTATTTTTATTTGTATGATTCATCAGAAGTCCGTTTTCCCCATTTTCGGCTGGTAGACCAGTTTCGGATCTTTATTTGGGATCTCTTCAACGGAATGAGATACAAGTATTAGAGGCTTATCCTTGTACTATTATGAGTCTCAGGTGACTATTGCAAGCCCATTTACTCCATTTTTATTTGTATGATTCATCAGAAGTCCGTTTTCCCTATTTTCGACTAGTCGACAAGTTTCAGATCTTTATTTGGGATCTCTTCTACAGAATGAGATACAAATAATAAAGGCTTTCCATTGTACTATTATGAGTCTCATATGACTATTTCCAGCCTATTTACTCCATTTTTATTTGTATGATTCATTAGAAGTCCATTTTCCCCATTTTCGGCCACTAGACCAGTTTCGGATTTTCATTTGGAAACTCTTCTACGGTATGAGATACAAGTAATAGAGGCTTCTCTTTTTACTATTTTGAGTCTCAGATGACTATTTCAAGCCTATTTACTCTATTTTCTTTGTATAATTCATCAGAAGTCCGTTTTCCCCATTTTGAGCTAGTAGATTAGTTTCGGATCTTCATTTTGGATATTTTCTAGGGAATGAGATACAAGTAATAGAGGCTTCCCCCTGTACTATTAAGAGTCCCAGATGACTATTTCCAGACTATTTACTTTATTTTTATTTGTATGATTCATCAGAAGTCCGTTTTCCCCATTTTCGGCTAGTAGACCAGTTTCGGATCTTTATTTGGGATCTCCTCTACGGAATGAGATACAAGTAATAGAGGCTTCTCCTTGTACTATTATGAGTCCCAGATGACTATTTCCAGCCGCTTTACTCTATTTTTATTTGTATGATTCATCAGAAGTCCGTTTTCCCCATTTTCGGCTAGTTGACCAGTTTTGGATCTTCATTTAAGAACAGTTCTACGGAATGATATACAAGTAATAGAGTCTTATCCTTGTACTATTATTAGTCCCAGGTGACTATTGCAAGCCTATTTACTCCATTTTCTTCGTATGATTCATCAGAAGTCCGATTTCCCCATTTTCGGCTAGTACACCAGTTTCGGATGTTCATTTGGGATATCTTCTAGGGAATGAGATACAAGTAATAGAGACTTCCCCTTGTACTATTATGGGTCCTAGATTACTATTTCCCGCCTATTTACTCTATTTTTATTTTTATGATTCATCAGAAGTCCGTTTTCGGCTAGTATACCAGTTTCAGATGTTCAATTCGGATATATCTTCTATGTAATGAGATACAAATAATAGATGCTTTCCCTTGTACTATTAAGAGTCCCAGATGACTATTTCCAGCCTATTTACTCCATTTTTATTTGTATGGTTCATCAGAAGTCCGTTTTCCCCATTTTCGACTAGTCGACAAGTTTCAGATCTTTATTTGGGATCTTCTCTACAGAATGAGATATATATAATAGAGGCTTTCCCTTGTACTATTATGAGTCTCAGATGACTATTTCCCGCCTATTTACTCCATTTTATTTATATGATTCATTAGAAGTCTATTTTCCCCATTTTCGGCTACTAGACCAGTTTCAGATTTTTATTTGAGAACTCTTCTACGGAATGAGATACAAGTAATAGAGGCTTCTCTTTTTACTATTTTGAGTCCCAAATGACTATTTCAAGGCTATTGACGCAATTTTCTTTGTATGATTCATCAGAAGTCAGTTCTCCCCATTTTTGGCTAGTAGACTAGTTTTGGATCTTTATTTGGGATCTCCTCTACGGAATGAGATACAAGTAATAGAGGCTTCTCCTTGTACTATTATGAGTCCCAGATGACTATTTCCAGCCTCTTTACTCTATTTTTATTTGTATGATTCATCAGAAGTCCGTTTTCCCCATTTTCGGCTAGTTGACCAGTTTCGGATCTTCATTTAGGAACTCTTCTACGGAATGAGATACAAGTAATAGAGGCTTATCCTTGTACTATTATGAGTCTCAGGTGACTATTGCAAGCCCATTTACTCCATTTTTATTTGTATGATTCATCAGAAGTCCGTTTTCCCCATTTTCGACTAGTCGATAAGTTTCAGATCTTTATTTGGGATCTCTTCTACAGAATGAGATACAAATAATAGAGGCTTTCCCTTGTACTATTATGAGTCTCAGATGACTATTTCCAGCCTATTTACTCCATTTTTATTTGTATGATTCATTAGAAGTCCATTTTCCCCATTTTCGGCTACTAGACCAGTTTCGGATTTTCATTTGGGAACTCTTCTATGGAATGAGATACAAGTAATAGAGGCTTCACTTTGTACTATTATGAGTTCCAGATGACTATTTCCAGCCTATTTACTCCATTTTTATTAGTATGATTCATCAGAAGTCCGTTTTCCCCATTTTCAGCTAATAGACCAGATTCGGACCTTTATTTGGGATCTCCTCTACGGAATGAGATACAAGTAATAGAGGCTTATCCTTGTACTATTAAGAGTCCCAGATGACTATTTCCAGCCTATTTACTCCATTTTTATTTGTATGATTCATCAGAAATCCGTTTTCCCTATTTTCGGCTAGTAGACCAGTTTCAGATCTATATTTGGGATCTCTTCTACAGAATGAGATACAAGTAATAGAGGCTTCTCTTTGTACTATTATAAGTCTCAGATGACTGTTTCCAGCATATATACTCCATTTTTATTTGTATGATTCATCAGAAGTCCGTTTTCCCCGTTTTCGGCTAGTAGACCAGTTTCAGATCTATATTTGGGATCTCTTCTACAGAATGAGATACAAGTAATAGAGGCTTCTCTTTGTACTATTATAAGTCTCAGATGACTTTTTCCAGCCTATTTACTCCATTTTTATTTGTATGATTCATTAGAAGTCCATTTTCCCCATTTTCGGCTACTAGACCAGTTTCAGATTTTCATTTGGGATCTCTTCTATGGAATGTGATACAAGTAATAGAGGCTTCTCCTTGTACTATTACAAGTCCCAGATGACTATTTTCAGCCTATGTACTCCATTTTTTTTGAATGATTCATCAGAAGTCCGTTTTCCCCATTTTCGGCCTATGTACTCCAGATGACTATTTTCAGCCTATGTACTCCATTTTCGGCTAGTAGACAAGTTTCAGATCTTTATTTGGGATCTCTTTTACGAATGAGATACAAGTAATAGAGGCTTCTCCTTGTACTATTAAGAGTCCCAGATGACTATTTCCAGCCTATTTACTCCATTTTTATTTGTATGATTCATCAGAAGTCCGTTTTCCCTATTTTCGGCTAGTAGACCAGTTTCAGATCTATATTTGGGATCTCTTCTACAGAATGAGATACAAGTAATAGAGGCTTATCTTTGTACTATTATAAGTCTCAGATGACTGTTTCCAGCCTATATACTCCATTTTTATTTGTATGATTCATGAGAAGTCCGTTTTCCCCATTTTCGGCTAGTAGACCAGTTTCAGATCTTTATTTGGGATCTCCTCTACGGAATGAGATACAAGTAATAGAGGCTTCTCCTTGTACTATTAAGAGTCCCAGATGACAATTTCCAGCCTATTTACTCCATTTTTATTTGTATGATTCATCAGAAGTCCGTTTCCCTATTTTCGGCTAGTAGACCAGTTTCAGATCTATATTTGGGATCTCTTCTACAGAATGTGATACAAGTAATAGAGGCTTCTCCTTGTACTACTATGAGTCCCAGATGACTATTTCTAGCCTACTTACTCCATTTTTGTTTGTATGATTCATCAGAAGTCCGTTTTCCCCATTTTCGGCAAGTTGACCAGTTTCGGATCTTCATTTAGGAACACTTCTAGGGAATGAGATACAAGTAACAGAGGCTTATCCTTGTACTATTATTCGTCCCAGGTGACTATTGCAAGCCTATTTACTCCATTTTCTTCGTATCATTCATCAGAAGTCTGATTTCCCTATTTTCGGCTAGTACACCAGTTTCGGATCTTCATTTGGGATATCTTCTCGGGAATGAGATACAAGTAATAGAGACTTCCCCTTGTACTATTATGGGTCCTAGATGACTATTTCTCGCCTATTTACTCTATTTTTATTTTTATGATTCATCAGAAGTCCGTGTTCCCCATTTTCAGCTAGTATACCAGTTTCAGATGTTCATTTCGGATATATCTTCTATGTAATGAGATACAAATAATAGAGGCTTTCCCTTGTACTATTAAGAGTCCCAGATGACTATTTCCAGCCTATTTACTCCATTTTCTTTGTATGATTCATGAGAAGTCCATTTTCCCCATTTTCAGCTAGTAGATTAGTTTCGGATCTTCAATTTGGATATTTTCTAGGGAATGAGATACAAGTAATAGAAGCTTCCCCTTGTACTATTAAGAGTCCCAGATGAATATTTCCAGACTATTTACTTTATTTTTATTTGTATGATTCATCAGAAGTCATTTTTCCCCATTTTCGGCTGGTAGACCAGTTTCGGATCTTTATTTGGGATCTCTTCTACAGAATGAGATACAAATAATAGAGGCTTTCCCTTGTACTATTATGAGTCTCAGATGACTATTTCCAGCCTATTTACTCCATTTTTATTTGTATGATTCATTAGAAGTCCATTTTCCCCATTTTCGGCTACTAGACCAGTTTCGGATTTTCATTTGGGAACTCTTCTACGGAATGAGATACAAGTAATAGAGGCTTCTCTTTTTACTATTTTGAGTCCCAGATGACTATTTCAAGCCTATTTACTCCATTTTCTTTGTATGATTCATGAGAAGTCCATTTTCCCCATTTTCAACTAGTAGATTAGTTTCGGATCTTCAATTTGGATATTTTCTAGGGAATGAGATACAAGTAATAGAAGCTTCCCCTTGTACTATTAAGAGTCCCAGATGACTTTTTCCAGACTATTTACTTTATTTTTATTTGTATGATTCATCAGAAGTCAGTTTTCCCCATTTTCGGCTGGTAGACCAGTTTCGGATCTTTATTTGGGATCTCTTCAACGGAATGAAATACAAGTAATAGAGGCTTCTCCTTGTACTATTAAGAGTGCCAGATGACTATTTCCAGCCTATTTACTCCATTTTTATTTGTATGATTCATCAGAAGTCCGTTTTCCCCGTTTTCGGCTAGTAGACCAGTTTCAGATCTATATTTGGGATCTCTTCTACAGAATGAGATACAAGTAATAGAGGCTTCTCTTTGTACTATTATAAGTCTCAGATGACTTTTTCCAGCCTATTTACTCCATTTTTATTTGTATGATTCATCAGAAGTCCGTTTTCCCCAGTTTCAGCTAGTAGACCAGTTTTGGATCTTTATTTGGGATCTCCTTTACGGAATGAGATACAAGTAATAGAGGCTTCTCCTTGTACTATTATGAGTCCTAGATGACTATTTCCAGCCTCTTTACTCTATTTTTATTTGTATGATTCATCAGAAGTCTGTTTTCCCATTTTCGGCTAGTTGACGAGTTTCGGATCTTCATTTAGGAACTCTTCTACGGAATCAGATACAAGTAATAGAGGCTTATCCTTGTACTATTATGAGTCTCAGGTGACTATTGCAAGCCCATTTACTCCATTTTTATTTGTATGATTCATCAGAAGTCCGTTTTCCCTATTTTCGACTAGTCGACAAGTTTCAGATCTTTATTTGGGATCTCTTTTACAGAATGAGATACAAATAATAGAGGCTTTCCCTTGTATTATTATGAGTCTCAGATGACTATTTCCTGCCTATTTCCTACATTTTTATTTGTATGATTCATTAGAAGTCCATTTTCCCCATTTTCGGCTACTAGACCAGTCTCGGATTTTCATTTGGGAACTCTTCTACGGTATGAGATACAAGTAATATAGGCTTCTCTTTTTACTATTTTGAGTCTCAGATGACTATTTCAAGCCTATTTACTCCATTTTCTTTGTATAATTCATCAGAAGTCCGTTTTCCCCATTTTGAGCTAGTAGATTAGTTTCGGATCTTCATTTGGGATCTCCTCTACGGAATGAGATACAAGTAATAGAGGCTTATCCTTGTACTATTAAGAGTCCCAGATGACTATTTCCAGCCTATTTACTCCATTTTTATTTGTATGATTCATCAGAAATCCGTTTTCCCCATTTTCGGCTGGTAGACCAGTTTCGGATCTTTATTTGGGATCTCTTCAACGGAATGAGATACAAGTAATAGAGGCTTCTCCTTGTACTATTAAGAGTTCCAGATGACTATTTCCAGCCTATTTACTCCATTTTTAGTTGTATGATTCATCAGAAGTCCGTTTTCCCCATTTTCGGCTAGTAGACCAGTTTCAGATCTATATTTGGCATCTCTTCTACAGAATGAGATACAAGTAATAGAGGCTTCTCTTTGTACTATTATAAGTCTCAGATGACTATTTCCAGCCTATTTACTCCATTTTTATTTGTTAGATTCATCAGAAGTCCGTTTTCCCCATTTTCGGCTAGTAGACCAGTTTCAGATCTTTATTTGGGATCTCCTCTACGGAATGAGATACAAGTAATAGAGGCTTCTCCTTGTACTATTATGAGTCCCAGATGACTATTTCCAGCCGCTTTACTCTATTTTTATTTGTATGATTCATCAGAAGTCCGTTTTCCCCATTTTCGGCTAGTTGACCAGTTTCGGATCTTCAATTAAGAACAGTTCCACGGAATGAGATACAAGTAATAGAGTCTTATCCTTGTACTATTATTAGTCCCAGGTGACTATTGCAAGCCCATTTACTCCAATTTCTTCGTATGATTCATCAGAAGTCCGATTTCCCCATTTTCGGCTAGTACACCAGTTTCGGATGTTCATTTGGGATATCTTCTAGGGAATGAGATACAAGTAGTAGAGACTTCCCCTTGTACTATTATGGGTCCTAGATTACTATTTCCCTCCTATTTACTCTATTTTTATTTTTATGATTCATCAGAAATCTTTGTTCCCTATTTTCGGCTAGTATACCAGTTTCAGATGTTCAATTCGGATATATCTTCTATGTAATGAGATACAAATAATAGAGGCTTTCCCTTGTACTATTAAGAGTCCCAGATGACTATTTTCAGCCTATTTACTCCATTTTTATTTGTATGGTTCATCAGAAGTCCGTTTTCCCCATTTTCGACTAGTCGACAAGTTTCAGATCTTTATTTGGGATCTTCTCTACAGAATGAGATATATATAATAGAGGCTTTCGCTTGTACTATTATGAGTCTCAGATGACTATTTCCCGCCTATTTACTCCATTTTATTTATATGATTCATTAGAAGTCTATTTTCCCCATTTTCGGCTACTAGAGCAGTTTCAGATTTTTATTTGAGAACTCTTCTACGGAATGAGAGACAAGTAATAGAGGCTTCTCTTTTTACTATTTTGAGTCCCAAATGACTATTTCAAGCCTATTGACTCTATTTTCTTTGTATGATTCATCAGAAGTCAGTTTTCCCCATTTTTGGCTGGTAGACTAGTTTTGGATCTTTATTTGGGATCTCCTCTACGGAATGAGATACAAGTAATAGAGGCTTCTCCTTGTACTATTATGAATCCCAGATGACTATTTCCAGCCTCTTTACTCTATTTTTATTTGTATGATTCATCAGAAGTCCGTTTTCCCCATTTTCGACTAGTTGACCAGTTTCGGATCTTCATTTAGGAACTCTTCTACGGAATGAGATACAAGTAAAATAGGCTTATCCTTGTACTATTATGAGTCTCAGGTGACTATTGCAAGCCCATTTACTCCATTTTTATTTGTATGATTCATCAGAAGTCCGTTTTCCCCATTTTCGACTAGTCGATAAGTTTCAGATCTTTATTTGGGATCTCTTCTACAGAATGAGATACAAATAATAGAGGCTTTCCCTTGTACTATTATGAGTCTCAGATGACTATTTCCAGCCTATTTACTCCATTTTTATTTGTATGATTCATTAGAAGTCCATTTTCCCCATTTTCGGCTACTAGACCAGTTTCGGATTTTCATTTGGGAACTCTTCTACAAAATGAGATACAAGTAATATAGGCTTCTCTTTTTACTATTTTGAGTCCCAGATGACTATTTCAAGCCTATTTACTCCATTTTCATTGTATGATTCATCAGAAGTCTGTTCTCCCAATTTTGAGCTAGAAGATTAGTTTCGGATCTTCATTTGGGATCTCCTCTACGGAATGAGATACAAGTAATAGAGGCTTATCCTTGTACTATTAAGAGTCCCAGATGACTATTTCCAGCCTATTTACTCCATTTTTATTTGTATGATTCATCAGAAGTCAGTTTTCCCCATTTTCGGCTGGTAGACCAGTTTCAGATCTTTATTTGGGATCTCTTCAACGGAATGAGATACAAGTAATATAGGCTTCTCCTTGTACTATTAAGAGTTCCAGATGACTATTTCCAGCCTGTTTACTCCATTTTTAGTTGTATGATTCATCAGAAGTCTGTTTTCTCCATTTTTGGCTAGTAGACCAGTTTCAGATCTTCATTCTGGATATCTTCTAGAGAATGAGATACAAGTAATAGAGACTTCTCTTTGTATTATTATAAGTCCCAGATGACTATTGCCAGACTATTTACTCCATTTTTATTTGTATGATTTATCAGAAGTTCGTGTTTCCCATTTTCAGCTAGTAGACCAGTTTGAGATCTTCATTTCAGATATCTTCTAGGGAATGAGATACAAGTAATAGAGGCTTCACTTTGTACTATTATGAGTTCCAGATGACTATTTCCAGCCTATTAACTCCATTTTTATTTGTATGACTCATCAGAAGTCCGTTTTCCCCATTTTAGGCTAGTAGAGTAGTTTCGGATCTTTATTTGGGATCTCCTCTACGGAATGAGATACAAGTAATAGAGGCTTCTCCTTGTACTATTATGAGTCCCAGATGACTATTTCCAGCCTATTTACTTTATTTTTATTTGTATGATTCATCAGAAGTCAGTTTTCCCCATTTTCGGTTGGTAGACCAGTTTCGGATCTTTATTTGGGATCTCTTCAACGGAATGAGATACAAGTAATAGAGGCTTCTCCTTGTACTATTAAGAGTCCCAGATGACTATTTCCAGCCTATTTACTCCATTTTTAGCTGTATGATTCATCAGAAGTCCGTTTTCCCCATTTTCGGCTAGTAGACCAGTTTCAGATCTATATTTGGGATCTCTTCTACAGAATGAGATACAAGTAATAGAGGCTTCTCTTTGTACTATTATGAGTCCTAGATGACTATTTCCAGCCTAATTACTCCATTTTTATTTGTATGATTCATTTAGGAACATTTCTACGGAATGAGATACAAGTAATAGAGGCTTCACTTTGTACTATTATGAGTTCCAGATGACTATTTCCAGCCTATTTACTCCATTTTTATTAGTATGATTCATCAGAAGTCCGTTTTCCCCATTTTCAGCTAGTAGACCAGATTCGGACCTTTATTTGGGATCTCCTCTACGGAATAAAATACAAGTATTAGAGGCTTATCCTTGTACTATTAAGAGTCCCAGATGACTATTTCCAGCCTATTTACTCCATTTTTATTTGTATGATTCATCAGAAGTCCGTTTTCCCTATTTTCGGCTAGTAGACCAGTTTCAGATCTATATTTGGGATCTCTTCTACAGAATGAGATACAAGTAATAGAGGCTTCTCTTTGTACTATTATAAGTCTCAGATGACTGTTTCCAGCCTATATACTCCATTTTTATTTGTATGATTCATCAGAAGTCTGTTTTCCCCATTTTCGGCTAGTAAACCAGTTTCTGATCTTTATTTGGGATCTCCTCTACGGAATGAGATACAAGTAATAGAGGCTTCTCCTTGTACCATTACGAGTCCCAGGTGACTATTTCCAGCCTCTTTACTCCATTTTTATTAGTATGATTCATCAGAAGTCCGTTTTCCCCATTTTCAGCTAGTTGACCAGTTTCGGATCTCCATTTAAGAACACTTCTACAGAATGAGATACAAGTAATAGAGACTTATCCTTGTACTATTATTTGTCCAAGGTGACTATTGCAAGCCTATTTACTCCATTTTCTTCGTATGATTCATCAGAAGTCCGATTTCCTCATTTTCTGCTAGTACACTAGTTTCGGATCTTCATTTGGGATATCTTCTAGGGAATGAGATACAAGTAATAGAGACATCCCCTTGTACTATTATGGGTCCTAGATGACTATTTCCAGCCTATTTACTCCATTTTTATTTTTATGATTCATCAGAAGTCCGTGTTCCCCATTTTCGGCTAGTATACCAGTTTCAGATGTTCATTTCGGATATATCTTCTATGTAATGAAATAAAAATAATAGAGGCTTTCCCTTGTACTATTAAGAGTCCCAGATGACTATTTCCAGCCTATTTACTCCATTTTTATTTGTATGATTGATCAGAAGTCTGTTTTCCCCATTTTCGGCTAGTAGACCAGTTTTAGATCTTTATTTGGGATCTCTTCTACAGAATGAGATACAAGTAATAGAGGCTTCTCCTTGTACTATTATGACTCTCAGATGACTATTTCCTACTTATTTACTCCATTTTTATTTGTATGATTCATTAGAAGTCCATTTTCTTCATTTTCGGCTAATAGACCAGTTTCGGATTTTTATTTGTGAACTCTTCTAGGGAACGAGATACAAGTAATAGAGGCTTCTCCTTGTACTATTATGAGTCCCAGATGACTATTTCCAGCCTAATTACTCCATTTTTATTTGTATGATTCATTAGTAGTCCATTTTCCCTAGACCATTTTCAGATTTTCATTTGGGATCTCTTCTACGGATTGTGATACAAGTAATAGAGGCTTCTCCTTGTACTATTACGAGTCCCAGATGACTATTTTCAGCCTATGTACTCCATTTTTGTTTGAATGATTCATCAGAAGTCCGTTTTCCCCATTTTCGGCTAGTAGACAAGTTTCAGATCTTTATTTGGGATCTCTTTTACGGAATGAGATACAAGTAATAGAGGCTTCTCCTTGTACTATTAAGAGTCCCAGATGACTATTTCCAGCCTATTTGCTCTATTTTTATTTGTATGATTCATCAGAAGTCCGTTTTCCCTATTTTCGGCTAGTAGACCAGTTTCAGATCTATATTTGGGATCTCTTCTACAGAATGAGATACAAGTAATAGAGGCTTCTCTTTGTACTATTATAAGTCTCAGATGATTGTTTCCAGCCTATATACTCAATTTTTATTTGTATGATTCATCAGAAGTCCGTTTTCCCCATTTTCGGCTAGTAGACCAGTTTCAGATCTTTATTTGGGATCTCCTCTACGGAATGAGATACAAGTAATAGAGGCTTCTCCTTGTACTATTACGAGTCCCAGATGACTATTTCCAGCCTCTTTACTCCATTTTTATTTGTATGATTCATCAGAAGTCCGATTTCCCCATTTTCGGCTAGTACACCAGTTTCGGATCTTCATTTGGGATATCTACTAGGGAATGAGATATAAGTAATATAGACTTCCCCTTGTACTATTATGGGTCCTAGATGACTATTTCCCGCCTATTTACTCCATTTTATTTTTATGATTCATCAGAAGTCCGTGTTTCCCATTTTCGGCTAGTATACCAGTTTCAGATCTTCATTTCGGATATATCTTCTATGTAATGAGATACAAATAATAGAGGCTTTCCCTTGTACCATTAAGAGTCCCAGATGACTATTTCCAGCCTATTTACTCCATTTTTATTTGTATGATTCATCAGAAGTCCGTTTTCCCCATTTTTGACTAGTATACAAGTTTCAGATCTTTATTTGGGATCTCTTCTACAGAATGAGATACAAATAATAGAGGCTTTCCCTTGTACTATTATGAGTCTCAGATGACTATTTCCAGCATATTTACTCCATTTTTATTTGTATGATTTATTAGAAGTCCATTTTCCCCAATTTTGGCTAATAGTCCAGTTTCAGATTTTCATTTGGGAACTCTTCTACGGAATGAGATACAAGTAATAGAGGCTTCCATTTTTACTATTTTGAGTCCCAGATGACTATTTCAAGCCTATTTACTTCATTTTCTTTGTATGATTCCTCAGAAGTCCGTTTTCCCCATTTTCAGCTAGTAGATTAGTTTTGGATCTTCATTTTGGATATTTTCTAGGGAATGAGATACAAGTAATAGAGGCTTCCCCTTGTACTATTAAGAGTCCCAGATGACTATTTCCAGACAATTTACATTATTTTTATTTGTATGATTCATAAGAAGTAAGTTTTCACCATTTTCGGCTAGTAGACCAGTTTCAGATCTTTATTTGGGATCTCTTCTACGGAATGAGATACAAGTAATAGAGGCTTCTCTTTGTACTATTATAAGTCCCAGATGACTATTGCCAGCCTATTTACTCCATTTTTATTTGTATGATTCATCAGAAGTCCGTTTTCCACATTTTCGGCTAGTAGACCAGTTTCAGATCTTTATTTTGGATCTCTTCTACGGAATGAGATACAAGTAATAGAGGCTTCTCCTTGTACTATTATAAGTCCCAGATTACTATTTCCAGCCTATGTACTCCATTTTTGTTTGAATGATTCATCAGAAGTCCGTTTTCCCCATTTTCGGCTAGTAGACAAGTTTCAGATCTTTATTTGGGATCTCTTTTACGGAATGCGATACAAGTAATAGAGGCCTCTCCTTGTACTATTAAGAGTCCCAGATGACTATTTCCAGCCTATTTACTCCATTTTTATTCGTATGATTCATCAGAAGTCCGTTTTCCCTATTTTCGGCTAGTAGACCAGTTTCAGATCTATATTTGGGATCTCTTCTACAGAATGAGATACAAGTAATAGAGGCTTCTCTTTGTACTATTATAAGTCTCATATGACTGTCTCATCGGTTCACTAATTACTTGAGTGACCCATTTTCGGCTAGTAGACCAGTTTCGGATCTTTATTTGGGATCTCCTCTACGGAATGAGATACAAGTAATAGAGGCTTCTCCTTGTACTATTACGAGTCCCAGATGACTATTTCCAGCCTCTTTACTCCATTTTTATTTCTATGATTCATCAGAAGTCCGTTTTCCCCATTTTCGGCTAGTTGACCAGTTTCGGATCTTCATTTAAGAACACTTCTACGGAATGAGATACAAGTAATAAAGGCTTATCCTTGTACTATTATTAGTCCCAGGTGACTATTGCAAGCCTATTTACTCCATTTTCTTCGTATGATTCATCAGAAGTCCGATTTCCCCATTTTCGGCTAGTACACTAGTCTCGGATCTTCATTTGGGATATCTTCTAGGGAATGAGATACAAGTAATAGAGACTTCCCCTTGTACTATTATGGGTCCTAGATGACTATTTCCAGCCTATATACTCCATTTTTATTTTTATGATTCATCAGAAATCTGTGTTCCCTATTTTTGGCTAGTATACCAGTTTCAGATGTTCATTTCGGATATATCTTCTATGTAATGAAATACAAGTAATAGAGGCTTTCCCTCGTACTATTAAGAGTCCCAGATGACTATTTCCAGCCTATTTACTCCATTTTTATTTGTATGATTGATCAGAAGTCTATTTTCCCCATTTCGGCTAGTAGACCAGTTTTAGATCTTTATTTGGGATCTCTTCTACAGAATGAGATACTAGTAATAGAGACTTCTCCTTGTACTATTATGGGTCCTAGATTACTATTTCCCTCCTATTTACTCTATTTTTATTTTTATGATTCATCAGAAATCTGTGTTCCCTATTTTCGGCTAGTATACCAGTTTCAGATGTTCAATTCGGATATATCTTCTATGTAATGAGATACAAATAATAGAGGCTTTCCCTTGTACTATTAAGAGTCCCAGATGACTATTTTCAGCCTATTTACTCCATTTTTATTTGTATGGTTCATCAGAAGTCCGTTTTCCCCATTTTCGACTAGTCGACAAGTTTCAGATCTTTATTTGGGATCTTCTCTACAGAATGAGATATATATAATAGAGGCTTTCGCTTGTACTATTATGAGTCTCAGATGACTATTTCCCGCCTATTTACTCCATTTTATTTATATGATTCATTAGAAGTCTATTTTCCCCATTTTCGGCTACTAGAGCAGTTTCAGATTTTTATTTGAGAACTCTTCTACGGAATGAGATACAAGTAATAGAGGCTTCTCTTTTTACTATTTTGAGTCCCAAATAACTATTTCAAGCCTATTGACTCTATTTTCTTTGTATGATTCATCAGAAGTCAGTTTTCCCCATTTTTGACTGGTAGACTAGTTTTGGATCTTTATTTGGGATCTCCTCTACGGAATGAGTTACAAGTAATAGAGGCTTCTCCTTGTACTATTATGAATCCCAGATGACTATTTCCAGCCTCTTTACTCTATTTTTATTTGTATGATTCATCAGAAGTCCGTTTTCCCCATTTTCGACTAGTTGACCAGTTTCGGATCTTCATTTAGGAACTCTTCTACGGAATGAGATACAAGTAAAATAGGCTTATCCTTGTACTATTATGAGTCTCAGGTGACTATTGCAAGCCCATTTACTCCATTTTTATTTGTATGATTCATCAGAAGTCCGTTTTCCCCATTTTCGACTAGTCGATAAGTTTCAGATCTTTATTTGGGATCTCTTCTACAGAATGAGATACAAATAATAGAGGCTTTCCCTTGTACTATTATGAGTCTCAGATGACTATTTCCAGCCTATTTACTCCATTTTTATTTGTATGATTCATTAGAAGTCCATTTTCCCCATTTTCGGCTACTAGACCAGTTTCGGATTTTCATTTGGGAACTCTTTTACAGAATGAGATACAAGTAATATAGGCTTCTCTTTTTACTATTTTGAGTCCCAGATGACTATTTCAAGCCTATTTACTCCATTTTCATTGTATGATTCATCAGAAGTCTGTTCTCCCAATTTTGAGCTAGAAGATTAGTTTCGGATCTTCATTTTGGATATTTTCTAGGGAATGAGATACAAGTAATAAAGGCTTCCCCTTTTACTATTAAGAGTCCCAGATGACTATTTCCAGACTATTTACTTTATTTTTATTTGTATGATTCATCAGAAGTCAGTTTTCCCCATTTTCGGCTGGTAGACCAGTTTCAGATCTTTATTTGGGATCTCTTCAACGGAATGAGATACAAGTAATATAGGCTTCTCCTTGTACTATTAAGAGTTCCAGATGACTATTTCCAGCCTGTTTACTCCATTTTTAGTTGTATGATTCATCAGAAGTCTGTTTTCTCCATTTTTGGCTAGTAGACCAGTTTCAGATCTTCATTCTGGATATCTTCTAGAGAATGAGATACAAGTAATAGAGACTTCTCTTTGTATTATTATAAGTCCCAGATGACTATTGCCAGCCTATTTACTCCATTTTTATTTGTATGATTTATCAGAAGTTCGTGTTTCCCATTTTCAGCTAGTAGACCAGTTTGAGATCTTCATTTCAGATATCTTCTAGGGAATGAGATACAAGTAATAGAGGCTTCACTTTGTACTATTATGAGTTCCAGATGACTATTTCCAGCCTATTAACTCCATTTTTATTTGTATGACTCATCAGAAGTCCGTTTTCCCCATTTTAGGCTAGTAGAGTAGTTTCGGATCTTTATTTGGGATCTCCTCTACGGAATGAGATACAAGTAATAGAGGCTTATCCTTGTACTATTATGAGTCCCAGATGACTATTTCCAGCCTATTTACTTTATTTTTATTTGTATGATTCATCAGAAGTCAGTTTTCCCCATTTTCGGTTGGTAGACCAGTTTCGGATCTTTATTTGGGATCTCTTCAACGGAATGAGATACAAGTAATAGAGGCTTCTCCTTGTACTATTAAGAGTCCCAGATGACAATTTCCAGCCTATTTACTCCATTTTTAGCTGTATGATTCATCAGAAGTCCGTTTTCACCATTTTCGGCTAGTAGACCAGTTTCAGATCTATATTTGGGATCTCTTCTACAGAATGAGATACAAGTAATAGAGGCTTCTCTTTGTACTATTATGAGTCCTAGATGACTATTTCCAGCCTAATTACTCCATTTTTATTTGTATGATTCATTTAGGAACATTTCTACGGAATGAGATACAAGTAATAGAGGCTTCACTTTGTACTATTATGAGTTCCAGATGACTATTTCCAGCCTATTTACTCCATTTTTATTAGTATGATTCATCAGAAGTCCGTTTTCCCCATTTTCAGCTAGTAGACCAGATTCGGACCTTTATTTGGGATCTCCTCTACGGAATAAGATACAAGTATTAGAGGCTTATCCTTGTACTATTAAGAGTCCCAGATGACTATTTCCAGCCTATTTACTCCATTTTTATTTGTATGATTCATCAGAAGTCCGTTTTCCCTATTTTCGGCTAGTAGACCAGTTTCAGATCTATATTTGGGATCTCTTCTACAGAATGAGATACAAGTAATAGAGGCTTCTCTTTGTACTATTATAAGTCTCAGATGACTGTTTCCAGCCTATATACTCCATTTTTATTTGTATGATTCATCAGAAGTCCGTTTTCCCCATTTTCGGCTAGTAGACCAGTTTCTGATCTTTATTTGGGATCTCCTCTACGGAATGAGATACAAGTAATAGAGGCTTCTCCTTGTACTATTACGAGTCCCAGGTGACTATTTCCAGCCTCTTTACTCCATTTTTATTAGTATGATTCATCAGAAGTCCGTTTTCCCCATTTTCAGCTAGTTGACCAGTTTCGGATCTCCATTTAAGAACACTTCTACAGAATGAGATACAAGTAATAGAGGCTTATCCTTGTACTATTATTTGTCCAAGGTGACTATTGCAAGCCTATTTACTCCATTTTCTTCGTATGATTCATCAGAAGTCCGATTTCCTCATTTTCGGCTAGTACACTAGTTTCGGATCTTCATTTGGGATATCTTCTAGGGAATGAGATACAAGTAATAGAGACATCCCCTTGTACTATTATGGGTCCTAGATGACTATTTCCAGCCTATTTACTCCATTTTTATTTTTATGATTCATCAGAAGTCCGTGTTCCCCATTTTCGGCTAGTATACCAGTTTCAGATGTTCATTTCGGATATATCTTCTATGTAATGAAATAAAAATAATAGAGGCTTTCCCTTGTACTATTAAGAGTCCCAGATGACTATTTCCAGCCTATTTACTCCATTTTTATTTGTATGATTGATCAGAAGTCTGTTTTCCCCATTTTCGGCTAGTAGACCAGTTTTAGATCTTTATTTGGGATCTCTTCTACAGAATGAGATACAAGTAATAGAGGCTTCTCCTTGTACTATTATGACTCTCAGATGACTATTTCCTACTTATTTACTCCATTTTTATTTGTATGATTCATTAGAAGTCCATTTTCTTCATTTTCGGCTAATAGACCAGTTTCGGATTTTTATTTGTGAACTCTTCTAGGGAACGAGATACAAGTAATAGAGGCTTCTCCTTGTACTATTATGAGTCCCAGATGACTATTTCCAGCCTAATTACTCCATTTTTATTTGTATGATTCATTAGTAGTCCATTTTCCCTAGACCATTTTCAGATTTTCATTTGGGATCTCTTCTACGGATTGTGATACAAGTAATAGAGGCTTCTCCTTGTACTATTACGAGTCCCAGATGACTATTTTCAGCCTATGTACTCCATTTTTGTTTGAATGATTCATCAGAAGTCCGTTTTCCCCATTTTCGGCTAGTAGACAAGTTTCAGATCTTTATTTGGGATCTCTTTTACGGAATGAGATACAAGTAATAGAGGCTTCTCCTTGTACTATTAAGAGTCCCAGATGACTATTTCCAGCCTATTTGCTCTATTTTTATTTGTATGATTCATCAGAAGTCCGTTTTCCCTATTTTCGGCTAGTAGACCAGTTTCAGATCTATATTTGGGATCTCTTCTACAGAATGAGATACAAGTAATAGAGGCTTCTCTTTGTACTATTATAAGTCTCAGATGACTGTTTCCAGCCTATATACTCCATTTTTATTTGTATGATTCATCAGTAGTCCGTTTTCCCCATTTTCGGCTAGTAGACCAGTTTTAGATCTTTATTTGGGATCTCCTCTACGGAATGAGATACAAGTAATAGAGGCTTCTCCTTGTACTATTACGAGTCCCAGATGACTATTTCCAGCCTCTTTACTCCATTTTTATTTGTATGATTCATCAGAAGTCCGATTTCCCCATTTTCGGCTAGTACACCAGTTTCGGATCTTCATTTGGGATATCTACTAGGGAATGAGATATAAGTAATATAGACTTCCCCTTGTACTATTATGGGTCCTAGATGACTATTTCCCGCCTATTTACTCCATTTTATTTTTATGATTCATCAGAAGTCCGTGTTCCCCATTTTCGGCTAGTATACCAGTTTCAGATCTTCATTTCGGATATATCTTCTATGTAATGAGATACAAATAATAGAGGCTTTCCCTTGTACCATTAAGAGTCCCAGATGACTATTTCCAGCCTATTTACTCCATTTTTATTTGTATGATTCATCAGAAGTCCGTTTTCCCCATTTTTGACTAGTATACAAGTTTCAGATCTTTATTTGGGATCTCTTCTACAGAATGAGATACAAATAATAGAGGCTTTCCCTTGTACTATTATGAGTCTCAGACGACTATTTCCAGCATATTTACTCCATTTTTATTTGTATGATTTATTAGAAGTCCATTTTCCCCAATTTTGGCTAATAGTCCAGTTTCGGATTTTCATTTGGGAACTCTTCTACGGAATGAGATACAAGTAATAGAGGCTTCCATTTTTACTATTTTGAGTCCCAGATGACTATTTCAAGCCTATTTACTTCATTTTCTTTGTATGATTCCTCAGAAGTCCGTTTTCCCCATTTTCAGCTAGTAGATTAGTTTTGGATCTTCATTTTGGATATTTTCTAGGGAATGAGATACAAGTAATAGAGGCTTCCCCTTGTACTATTAAGAGTCCCAGATGACTATTTCCAGACAATTTACATTATTTTTATTTGTATGATTCATAAGAAGTAAGTTTTCACCATTTTCGGCTAGTAGACCAGTTTCGGATCTTTATTTGGGATCTCTTCTACGGAATGAGATACAAGTAATAGAGGCTTCTCTTTGTACTATTATAAGTCCCAGATGACTATTGCCAGCCTATTTACTCCATTTTTATTTGTATGATTCATCAGAAGTCCGTTTTCCACATTTTCGGCTAGTAGACCAGTTTCAGATCTTTATTTTGGATCTCTTCTACGGAATGAGATACAAGTAATAGAGGCTTCTCCTTGTACTATTATAAGGCCCAGATTACTATTTCCAGCCTATGTACTCCATTTTTGTTTGAATGATTCATCAGAAGTCCGTTTTCCACATTTTCGGCTAGTAGACCAGTTTCAGATCTTTATTTGGGATCTCTTTTACTGAATGCGATACAAGTAACAGAGGCCTCTCCTTGTACTATTAAGAGTCCCAGATGACTATTTCCAGCCTATTTACTCCATTTTTATTTGTATGATTCATCAGAAGTCCGTTTTCCCTATTTTCGGCTATTCGACCAGTTTCAGATCTATATTTGGGATCTCTTCTACAGAATGAGATACAAGTAATAGAGGCTTCTCTTTGTACTATTATAAGTCTCATATGACTGTCTCATCGGTTCACTAATTACTTGAGTGACCCATTTTCGGCTAGTAGACCAGTTTCGGATCTTTATTTGGGATCTCCTCTACGGAATGAGATACAAGTAATAGAGGCTTCTCCTTGTACTATTACGAGTCCCAGATGACTATTTCCAGCCTCTTTACTCCATTTTTATTTCTATGATTCATCAGAAGTCCGTTTTCCCCATTTTCGGCTAGTTGACCAGTTTCGGATCTTCATTTAAGAACACTTCTACGGAATGAGATACAAGTAATAAAGGCTTATCCTTGTACTATTATTAGTCCCAGGTGACTATTGCAAGCCTATTTACTCCATTTTCTTCGTATGATTCATCAGAAGTCCGATTTCCCCATTTTCGGCTAGTACACTAGTTTCGGATCTTCATTTGGGATATCTTCTAGGGAATGAGATACAAGTAATAGAGACTTCCCCTTGTACTATTATGGGTCCTAGATGACTATTTCCAGCCTATTTACTCCATTTTTATTTTTATGATTCATCAGAAATCTGTGTTCCCTATTTTTGGCTAGTATACCAGTTTCAGATGTTCATTTCGGATATATCTTCTATGTAATGAAATACAAGTAATAGAGGCTTTCCCTCGTACTATTAAGAGTCCCAGATGACTATTTCCAGCCTATTTACTCCATTTTTATTTGTATGATTGATCAGAAGTCCATTTTCCCCATTTCGGCTAGTAGACCAGTTTTAGATCTTTATTTGGGATCTCTTCTACAGAATGAGATACTAGTAATAGAGGCTTCTCCTTGTACTATTATGACTCTCAGATGACTATTTCCTACTTATTTACTCCATTTTTATTTGTATGATTCATTAGAAGTCCATTTTCCTCATTTTTGGATAATAGACCAGTTTCAGATTTTCATTTGTGAACTCTTCTACGGAATGAGATACAAGTAATAGAGGCTTCTCTTTTTACTATTTAGAGTCCCAGATAACTATTTCAAGCCTATTTACACCATTTTCTTTGTATGATTCTTCAGAAGTCCGTTTTCCCCATTTTCAGCTAGTAGACCAGTTTCGGATCTTCATTTAGGATATCTTCTAGGGAATGAGATACAAGTAATAGAGGTTTCCCCTTGTACTATTAAGAGTCCCAGATGACTATTTCCAGACTATTTACTGCATTTTTATTTGTATGATTCATCAGAAGTCTGTTTTCCCCATTTTCGGCTAGTAGACCAGTTTCGGATCTTCATTTGGAATCTCTTCTACAGAATGAGATACAAGTAATAGAGGCTTCTCCATGTACTATTATAAGTCCCAGTTGACTATTGCCAGCCTATTTACTCCATTTTTATTTGTATGATTCATCAGAAGTCCGTTTTCCACATTTTCGGCTAGTAGACCAGTTTCAGATCTTTATTTTGGATCTCTTCTACGGAATGAGATACAAGTAATAGAGGCTTCTCCTTGTACTATTATAAGTCCCAGATGACTATTTCCAGCCTATGTACTCCATTTTTGTTTGAATGATTCATCAGAAGTCCGTTTTCCCCATTTTCGGCTAGTAGACAAGTTTCAGATCTTTATTTGGGATCTCTTTTACGGAATGCGATAGAAGTAATAGAGGCCTCTCCTTGTACTATTAAGAGTCCCAGATGACTATTTCCAGCCTATTTACTCCATTTTTATTTGTATGATTCATCAGAAGTCCGTTTTCCCTATTTTCGGCTAGTAGACCAGTTTCAGATCTATATTTGGGATCTCTTCTACAGAATGAGATACAAGTAATAGAGGCTTCTCTTTGTACTATTATAAGTCTCATATGACTGTCTCATCGGTTCACTAATTACTTGAGTGACCCATTTTCGGCTAGTAGACCAGTTTCGGATCTTTATTTGGGATCTCCTCTACGGAATGAGATACAAGTAATAGAGGCTTCTCCTTGTACTATTACGAGTCCCAGATGACTATTTCCAGCCTCTTTACTCCATTTTTATTTCTATGATTCATCAGAAGTCCGTTTTCCCCATTTTCGGCTAGTTGACCAGTTTCGGATCTTCATTTAAGAACACTTCTACGGAATGAGATACAAGTAATAAAGGCTTATACTTGTACTATTATTAGTCCCAGGTGACTATTGCAAGCCTATTTACTCCATTTTCTTCGTATGATTCATCAGAAGTCCGATTTCCCCATTTTCGGCTCGTACACTAGTTTCGGATCTTCATTTGGGATATCTTCTAGGGAATGAGATACAAGTAATAGAGACTTCCCCTTGTACTATTATGGGTCCTAGATGACTATTTCCAGCCTATTTACTCCATTTTTATTTTTATGATTCATCAGAAATCTGTGTTCCCTATTTTTGGCTAGTATACCAGTTTCAGATGTTCATTTCGGATATATCTTCTATGTAATGAAATACAAGTAATAGAGGCTTTCCCTCGTACTATTAAGAGTCCCAGATGACTATTTCCAGCCTATTTACTCCATTTTTATTTGTATGATTGATCAGAAGTCCATTTTCCCCATTTCGGCTAGTAGACCAGTTTTAGATCTTTATTTGGGATCTCTTCTACAGAATGAGATACTAGTAATAGAGGCTTCTCCTTGTACTATTATGACTCTCAGATGACTATTTCCTACTTATTTACTCCATTTTTATTTGTATGATTCATTAGAAGTCCATTTTCCTCATTTTCGGATAATAGACCAGTTTCGGATTTTCATTTGTGAACTCTTCTACGGAATGAGATACAAGTAATAGAGGCTTCTCTTTTTACTATTTAGAGTCCCAGATAACTATTTCAAGCCTATTTACACCATTTTCTTTGTATGATTCTTCAGAAGTCCGTTTTCCCCATTTTCAGATAGTAGACCAGTTTTGGATCTTCATTTGGGATATCTTCTAGGGAATGAGATACAAGTAATAGAGGTTTCCCCTTGTACTATTAAGAGTCCCAGATGACTATTTCCAGACTATTTACTGCATTTTTATTTGTATGATTCATCAGAAGTCTGTTTTCCCCATTTTCGGCTAGTAGACCAGTTTCGGATCTTTATTTAGAATCTCTTCTACAGAATGAGATACAAGTAATAGAGGCTTCTCCATGTACTATTATAAGTCCCAGTTGACTATTGCCAGCCTATTTACTCCATTTTTATTTGTATGATTCATCAGAAGTCCGTTTTCCCCATTTTCGGCTAGTAGACCAGTTTCGGATCTTTATTTGGGATCTCTTCTACGGAATGAGATATAAGTAATAGAGGCTTCTCCTTGAACTATTATGAGTCCCAGATGACTATTTCCAGCCTATTTAGTCCATTTTTATTTGTATGATTCATCATAAGTCCTTTTTCCCCATTTTTGCATAGTAGACCAGTTTCAGATCTTCATTTGGGAACTCTTCTATGGAATGAGATACAAGTAATAGAGGCTTTTCTTTTTACTCTTTTGAGTCCCAAATGACTATTTCAAGCCTATTTACTCTATTTTCTTTGTATGATTCATCAGAAGTCCGATTTCTCCTTTTTCAGCTAGTAAACCTGTTTCGGATCTTCATTTGGGAAATCTTCTAGGGAATGAGATACAATTAATAGAGGCTTCCCCTTGTACTATTAAGAGTCCTCGATGACTATTTCCAGCGTATTTACTCCATTTTCTTCGTATGATTCATCAGAAGACCGTTTTCCCCATTTTCGGCTAGTAGACCAGTTTCAGATCTTCATTTTGGATATCATCTAGAGAATGAGATACAAGTAATAGAGGCTTCTCTTTGTACAATTATATGTCCCAGATGACTATTGCCAGCCTATTTACTCCATTTTTATTTGTATGATTCATCAGAAGTCCGTTTTCCCCATTTTCGGCTAGTAGACCAGTTTCGGACCTTTATTTGGGATCTCTTCTACGGATTGAGATACAAGTAATATAGGCTTCTCCTTGTACTATTATGAGTCCCAGATGACTATTTCCAGCCTATTTACTCCATTTTTATTTGTATGATTCATTAGTAGTCCATTTTCCCCATTCTCGGCTAGTAGACCAGTTTCAGATCTTCATTTGGGAACTCTTCTACGGAATGAGATAAAAGTAATAGAGGCTTCTCTTTTTACTATTTTAAGTCCCAAATGACTATTTCAAGCCTATATACTCTATTTTCTTTGTATGATTCATCAGAAGTCCGATTTCCCCATTTTCAGCTAGTACACCAGTTTCGGATCTTCAATTGGGATATCATCTAGAGAATGAGATACAAGTAATAGAGGCTTCTCTTTGTACTATTATATGTCCCAGATGACTATTGCCAGCCTATTTACTCCATTTTTATTTGTATGATTCATCAGAAGTCGTTTTCCCCATTTTCGGTTAGTAGACCAGTTTCGGATCTTTATTTGGGATCTCTTCTACGGAACGAGATACAAGTAATAGAGGCTTCTCCTTGTACTATTATGAGTCCCAGATGACTATTTCCAGCCTAATTACTCTATTTTTATTTGTATGATTCATTAGTAGTCCATTTTCCCTAGACCAGTTTCAGATTTTCATTTGGGAACTCTTCTATGGAAAGAGATACAAGTAATAGAGGCTTCTCTTTTTACTATTTTAAGTTCCAGATGACTATTTCAAGCCTAATTACACCATTTTCTTTGTATGATTCATGAGAAGTCTGTTTTCACCATTTTCAGATAGTACACCAGTTTCAGATCTTCATTTGGGAATCTTCTAGGGAATGAGATACAATTAATAGAGGCTTCCCCTTGTACTATTAAGAGTCCCCGATGACTATTTCCAGCGTATTTACTCCATTTTTATTTGTATGATTCATCAGAAGTCCGTTTTCACCATTTTCCGCTAATAGACCAGTTTTGGATTTTCATTTGTGAACTCTTCTACGGAATGAGATACAAGTAATAGAGGCTTCTCTTTTTCCTATTTAGAGTCCCAGATGACTATTTCAAGCCAATTTACACCATTTTCTTTGTATGATTCTTCAGAAGTCCGTTTTCCCCATTTTTAGCTAGTAGACCAGTTTCGGATCTTCATTTGGGATATCTTCTAAGGAATGAGATATAAGTAATAGAGGTTTCCCCTCGTACTATTAAGAGTCCCAGATGACTATTTCCAGACTATTAACTCCATTTTTATTTGTATGATTCATCATAAGTCCGTTTTCCCCATTTTCGGCTAGTAGACCAGTTTCGGATCTTTATTTGGAATCTCTTCTACGGAATGAGATACAAGTAATAGAGGCTTCTCCTTGTACTATTATAAGTCCCAGTTGACTATTGCCAGCCTATTTACTCCATTTTTATTTGTATGATTCATCAGAAGTCCGTTTTCCCCATTTCAGGCTAGTAGACCAGTTTTGGATCTTTATTTGGGATCTCTTCTACGAAATGAGATACAAGTAATAGAGGCTTCTCCTTGAACTATTATGAGTCCCTGATGACTATTTCCAGCCTATTTAGTCCATTTTTATTTGTATGATTCATCAGAAGTCCATTTTCCCCATTTTTGCCTAGTAGACCAGTTTCAGATCTTCATTTGGGAACTCTTCTACGGAATGAGATACAAGTAATAGAGGCTTCTCTTTTTACTATTTTGAGTCCCAAATGACTATTTCAAGCCTATTTACTCTATTTTATTTGTATGATTCATCAGAAGTCCGATTTCCCCTTTTTCAGCTAGTACACCAGTTTCAGATCTTCATTTGGGAAATCTTCTTGGGAATGAGATACAATTAATACAGGCTTCCCCTTGTACTATTAAGAGTCCCCGATGACTATTTCCAGCGTATTTACTCCATTTTCTTCGTATGATTCATCAGAAGACCGTTTTCCCCATTTTCGGCTAGTAGACCAGTTTCAGATCTTCTTTTCGGATATCATCTAGAGAATGAGATAGAGGCTTCTCTTTGTACTATTATATGTCCCAGATTACTATTGCCAGCCTATTTACTCCATTTTTATTTGTATGATTCATCAGAAGTCATTTTCCCCATTTTCGGCTAGTAAACCATTTTCAGATCTTTATTTGGGATCTCTTCTACGGAATGAGATACAAGTAATAGAGGCTTCTCGTTGTACTATTATGAGTCCCAGATGACTATTTCCAGCCTAATTACTCTATTTTTATTTGTATGATTCATTAGTAGTCCATTTTCCCTAGACCAGTTTCAGATTTTTATTTGGGAACTCTTCTATGGAATGATATACAAGTAATAGAGGCTTCTCTTTTTACTATTTCGAGTCCCAAATGACTATTTCAAGCCTAATTACACCATTTTCTTTGTATGATTCATGAGAAGTCCGTTTTCCCCATTTTCAGATAGTACACCAGTTTCAGATCTTCATTTGGGAAATCTTCTAGGGAATGAGATACAATTAATAGAGGCTTCCCCTTGTACTATTAAGAGTCCCCAATGACTATTTCCAGCGTATTTACTCCATTTTTATTTGTATGATTCATCAGAAGTCCGTTTTCCCCATTTTCGGCTAATAGACCAGTTTCGGATTTTCATCTGTGAACTCTTCTACAGAATGAGATACAAGTAATAGAGGATTCTCTTTTTACTATTTAGAGTCCCAGATGACTATTTCAAGCCTATTTACACCATTTTCTTTGTATGATTCTTCAGAAGTCCGTTTTCCCCATTTTCAGCTAGTAGACCAGTTTCAGATCTTCATTTGGGATATCTTCTAGGGAATGAAATACAAGTAATAGAGGTTTTGCCCTTGTACTATTAAGAGTCCCAGATGACTATTTCCAGACTATTTACTCCATTTTTATTTGTATGATTCATCAGAAGTCCGTTTTCCCCATTTTCTGCTAGTAGACCAGTTTCGGATCTTTATTTGGAATCTCTTCTACGGAATGAGATACAAGTAATAGAGGCTTCTCCTTGTACTATTATAAGTCCCAGTTGACTATTTCCAGCCTAATTACTCCATTTTTATTTGTATGATTCATCAGAAGTCCGTTTTCCCCATTTTCGGCTAGTAGACCAGTTTCGGATCTTTATTTGGGATCTCTTCTACGGAATGAGATACAAGTAATATAGGCTTCTCCTTGAACTATTATGAGTCCCAGATGACTATTTCCAGCCTATTTAGTCCATTTTTATTTGTATGATTCATCAGAAGTCCATTTTCCCCATTTTTGCCTAGTAGACCAGTTTCAGATCTTCATTTGGGAACTCTTCTATGGAATGAGATACAAGTAATAGAGGCTTCTCTTTTTACTATTTTGAGTCCCAAATGACTATTTCAAGCCTATTTACTCTATTTTCTTTGTATGATTCATCAGAAGTCCGATTTCCCCTTTTTCAGCTAGTACACCAGTTTCGGATCTTCATTTGGGAAATCTTCTAGGAAATGAGATACAATTAATAGAGGCTTCGCCTTGTACTATTAAGAGTCCCCGATGACTATTTCCAGCGTATTTACTCCATTTTCATCGTATGATTCATCAGAAGACTGTTTTCCCCATTTTCGGCTAGTAGACCAGTTTCAGATCTTCATTTTGGATATCATCTAGAGAATGAAATACAAGTAATAGAGGCTTCTCTTTGTACAATTATATGTCCCAGATGACTATTGCCAGCCTATTTACTCCATTTTTATTTGTATGATTCATCAGAAGTCCGTTTTCCCCATTTTCGGCTAGTAGACCAGTTTCGGACCTTTATTTGGGATCTCTTCTACGGATTGAGATACAAGTAATATAGGCTTCTCCTTGTACTATTATGAGTCCCAGATGACTATTTCCAGCCTATTTACTCCATTTTTATTTGTATGATTCATTAGTAGTCCATTTTCCCCATTCTCGGCTAGTAGACCAGTTTCAGATCTTCATTTGGGAACTCTTCTACGGAATGAGATACAAGTAATAGAGGCTTCTCTTTTTCCTATTTAGAGTCCCAGATGACTATTTCAAGCCAATTTACACCATTTTCTTTGTATGATTCTTCAGAAGTCCGTTTTCCCCATTTTTAGCTAGTAGACCAGTTTCGGATCTTCATTTGGGATATCTTCTAAGGAATGAGATATAAGTAATAGAGGTTTCCCCTCGTACTATTAAGAGTCCCAGATGACTATTTCCAGACTATTAACTCCATTTTTATTTGTATGATTCATCATAAGTCCGTTTTCCCCATTTTCGGCTAGTAGACCAGTTTCGGATCTTTATTTGGAATCTCTTCTACGGAATGAGATACAAGTAATAGAGGCTTCTCCTTGTACTATTATAAGTCCCAGTTGACTATTGCCAGCCTATTTACTCCATTTTTATTTGTATGATTCATCAGAAGTCCGTTTTCCCCATTTCAGGCTAGTAGACCAGTTTTGGATCTTTATTTGGGATCTCTTCTACGAAATGAGATACAAGTAATAGAGGCTTCTCCTTGAACTATTATGAGTCCCTGATGACTATTTCCAGCCTATTTAGTCCATTTTTATTTGTATGATTCATCAGAAGTCCATTTTCCCCATTTTTGCCTAGTAGACCAGTTTCAGATCTTCATTTGGGAACTCTTCTACGGAATGAGATACAAGTAATAGAGGCTTCTCTTTTTACTATTTTGAGTCCCAAATGACTATTTCAAGCCTATTTACTCTATTTTATTTGTATGATTCATCAGAAGTCCGATTTCCCCTTTTTCAGCTAGTACACCAGTTTCAGATCTTCATTTGGGAAATCTTCTTGGGAATGAGATACAATTAATACAGGCTTCCCCTTGTACTATTAAGAGTCCCCGATGACTATTTCCAGCGTATTTACTCCATTTTCTTCGTATGATTCATCAGAAGACCGTTTTCCCCATTTTCGGCTAGTAGACCAGTTTCAGATCTTCTTTTCGGATATCATCTAGAGAATGAGATAGAGGCTTCTCTTTGTACTATTATATGTCCCAGATTACTATTGCCAGCCTATTTACTCCATTTTTATTTGTATGATTCATCAGAAGTCATTTTCCCCATTTTCGGCTAGTAGACCATTTTCAGATCTTTATTTGGGATCTCTTCTACGGAATGAGATACAAGTAATAGAGGCTTCTCGTTGTACTATTATGAGTCCCAGATGACTATTTCCAGCCTAATTACTCTATTTTTATTTGTATGATTCATTAGTAGTCCATTTTCCCTAGACCAGTTTCAGATTTTTATTTGGGAACTCTTCTATGGAATGATATACAAGTAATAGAGGCTTCTCTTTTTACTATTTCGAGTCCCAGATGACTATTTCAAGCCTAATTACACCATTTTCTTTGTATGATTCATGAGAAGTCCGTTTTCCCCATTTTCAGATAGTACACCAGTTTCAGATCTTCATTTGGGAAATCTTCTAGGGAATGAGATACAATTAATAGAGGCTTCCCCTTGTACTATTAAGAGTCCCCAATGACTATTTCCAGCATATTTACTCCATTTTTATTTGTATGATTTATTAGAAGTCCATTTTCCCCAATTTTGGCTAATAGTCCAGTTTCGGATTTTCATTTGGGAACTCTTCTACGGAATGAGATACAAGTAATAGAGGCTTCCATTTTTACTATTTTGAGTCCCAGATGACTATTTCAAGCCTATTTACTTCATTTTCTTTGTATGATTCCTCAGAAGTCCGTTTTCCCCATTTTCAGCTAGTAGATTAGTTTTGGATCTTCATTTTGGATATTTTCTAGGGAATGAGATACAAGTAATAGAGGCTTCCCCTTGTACTATTAAGAGTCCCAGATGACTATTTCCAGACAATTTACATTATTTTTATTTGTATGATTCATAAGAAGTAAGTTTTCACCATTTTCGGCTAGTAGACCAGTTTCGGATCTTTATTTGGGATCTCTTCTACGGAATGAGATACAAGTAATAGAGGCTTCTCTTTGTACTATTATAAGTCCCAGATGACTATTGCCAGCCTATTTACTCCATTTTTATTTGTATGATTCATCAGAAGTCCGTTTTCCACATTTTCGGCTAGTAGACCAGTTTCAGATCTTTATTTTGGATCTCTTCTACGGAATGAGATACAAGTAATAGAGGCTTCTCCTTGTACTATTATAAGTCCCAGATGACTATTTCCAGCCTATGTACTCCATTTTTGTTTGAATGATTCATCTGAAGTCCGTTTTCCCCATTTTCGGCTAGTAGACAAGTTTCAGATCTTTATTTGGGATCTCTTTTACGGAATGCGATACAAGTAATAGAGGCCTCTCCTTGTACTATTAGGAGTCCCAGATGACTATTTCCAGCCTATTTACTCCATTTTTATTTGTATGATTCATCAGAAGTCCGTTTTCCCTATTTTCGGCTAGTAGACCAGTTTCAGATCTATATTTGGGATCTCTTCTACAGAATGAGATACAAGTAATAGAGGCTTCTCTTTGTACTATTATAAGTCTCATATGACTGTCTCATCGGTTCACTAATTACTTGAGTGACCCATTTTCGGCTAGTAGACCAGTTTCGGATCTTTATTTGGGATCTCCTCTACGGAATGAGATACAAGTAATAGAGGCTTCTCCTTGTACTATTACGAGTCCCAGATGACTATTTCCAGCCTCTTTACTCCATTTTTATTTCTATGATTCATCAGAAGTCCGTTTTCCCCATTTTCGGCTAGTTGACCAGTTTCGGATCTTCATTTAAGAACACTTCTACGGAATGAGATACAAGTAATAAAGGCTTATCCTTGTACTATTATTAGTCCCAGGTGACTATTGCAAGCCTATTTACTCCATTTTCTTCATATGATTCATCAGAAGTCCGATTTCCCCATTTTCGGCTAGTACACTAGTTTCGGATCTTCATTTGGGATATCTTCTAGGGAATGAGATACAAGTAATAGAGACTTCCCCTTGTACTATTATGGGTCCTAGATGACTATTTCCAGCCTATTTACTCCATTTTTATTTTTATGATTCATCAGAAATCTGTGTTCCCTATTTTCGGCTAGTATACCAGTTTCAGATGTTCATTTCGGATATATCTTCTATGTAATGAAATACAAGTAATAGAGGCTTTCCCTCGTACTATTAAGAGTCCCAGATGACTATTTCCAGCCTATTTACTCCATTTTTATTTGTATGATTGATCAGAAGTCCATTTTCCCCATTTCGGCTAGTAGACCAGTTTTAGATCTTTATTTGGGATCTCTTCTACAGAATGAGATACTAGTAATAGAGGCTTCTCCTTGTACTATTATGACTCTCAGATGACTATTTCCTACTTATTTACTCCATTTTTATTTGTATGATTCATTAGAAGTCTATTTTCCTCATTTTCGGATAATAGACCAGTTTCGGATTTTCATTTGTGAACTCTTCTACGGAATGAGATACAAGTAATAGAGGCTTCTCTTTTTACTATTTAGAGTCCCAGATAACTATTTCAAGCCTATTTACACCATTTTCTTTGTATGATTCTTCAGAAGTCCGTTTTCCCCATTTTCAGCTAGTAGACCAGTTTCGGATCTTCATTTGGGATATCTTCTAGGGAATGAGATACAAGTAATAGAGGTTTCCCCTTGTACTATTAAGAGTCCCAGATGACTATTTCCAGACTATTTACTGCATTTTTATTTGTATGATTCATCAGAAGTCTGTTTTCCCCATTTTCGGCTAGTAGACCAGTTTCGGATCTTTATTTAGAATCTCTTCTACAGAATGAGATACAAGTAATAGAGGCTTCTCCATGTACTATTATAAGTCCCAGTTGACTATTGCCAGCCTATTTACTCCATTTTTATTTGTATGATTCATCAGAAGTCCGTTTTCCCCATTTTCGGCTAGTAGACCAGTTTCGGATCTTTATTTGGGATCTCTTCTACGGAATGAGATACAAGTAATAGAGGCTTCTCCTTGAACTATTATGAGTCCCAGATGACTATTTCCAGCCTATTTAGTCCATTTTTATTTGTATGATTCATCATAAGTCCTTTTTCCCCATTTTTGCATAGTAGACCAGTTTCAGATCTTCATTTGGGAACTCTTCTATGGAATGAGATACAAGTAATAGAGGCTTTTCTTTTTACTCTTTTGAGTCCCAAATGACTATTTCAAGCCTATTTACTCTATTTTCTTTGTTTGATTCATCAGAAGTCCGATTTCTCCTTTTTCAGCTAGTAAACCTGTTTTGGATCTTCATTTGGGAAATCTTCTAGGGAATGAGATACAATTAATAGAGGCTTCCCCTTGTACTATTAAGAGTCCTCGATGACTATTTCCAGCGTATTTACTCCATTTTCTTCGTATGATTCATCAGAAGACCGTTTTCCCCATTTTCGGCTAGTAGACCAGTTTCAGATCTTCATTTTGGATATCATCTAGAGAATGAGATAGAGGCTTCTCTTTGTACTATTATATGTCCCAGATTACTATTGCCAGCCTATTTACTCCATTTTTATTTGTATGATTCATCAGAAGTCATTTTCCCCATTTTCGGCTAGTAGACCAGTTTCAGATCTTTATTTGGGATCTCTTCTACGGAATGAGATACAAGTAATAGAGGCTTCTCGTTGTACTATTATGAGTCCCAGATGACTATTTCCAGCCTAAATACTCTATTTTTATTTGTATGATTCATTAGTAGTCCATTTTCCCTAGACCAGTTTCAGATTTTTATTTGGGAACTCTTCTATGGAATGATATACAAGTAATAGAGGCTTCTCTTTTTACTATTTCGAGTCCCAGATGACTATTTCAAGCCTAATTACACCATTTTCTTTGTATGATTCATGAGAAGTCCGTTTTCCCCATTTTCAGATAGTACACCAGTTTCAGATCTTCATTTGGGAAATCTTCTAGGGAATGAGATACAATTAATAGAGGCTTCCCCTTGTACTATTAAGAGTCCCCAATGACTATTTCCAGCGTATTTACTCCATTTTTATTTGTATGATTCATCAGAAGTCCGTTTTCCCCATTTTCGGCTAATAGACCAGTTTTGGATTTTCATCTGTGAACTCTTCTACAGAATGAGATACAAGTAATAGAGGATTCTCTTTTTACTATTTAGAGTCCCAGATGACTATTTCAAGCCTATTTACACCATTTTCTTTGTATGATTCTTCAGAAGTCCGTTTTCCCCATTTTCAGCTAGTAGACCAGTTTCAGTTCTTCATTTGGGATATCTTCTAGGGAATGAAATACAAGTAATAGAGGTTTCCCCTTGTACTATTAAGAGTCCCAGATGACTATTTCCAGACTATTTACTCCATTTTTATTTGTATGATTCATCAGAAGTCCGTTTTCCCTATTTTCTGCTAGTAGACCAGTTTTGGATCTTTATTTGGAATCTCTTCTACGGAATGAGATACAAGTAATAGAGGCTTCTCCTTGTACTCTTATAAGTCCCAGTTGACTATTGCCAGCCTAATTACTCCATTTTTATTTGTATGATTCATCAGAAGTCCGTTTTCCCCATTTTCGGCTAGTAGACCAGTTTCGGATCTTTATTTGGGATCTCTTCTACGGAATGAGATACAAGTAATATAGGCTTCTCCTTGAACTATTATGAGTCCCAGATGACTATTTCCAGCCTATTTAGTCCATTTTTATTTGTATGATTCATCAGAAGTCCATTTTCCCCATTTTTGCCTAGTAGACCAGTTTCAGATCTTCATTTGGGAACTCTTCTATGGAATGAGATACAAGTAATAGAGGCTTCTCTTTTTACTATTTTGAGTCCCAAATGACTATTTCAAGCCTATTTACTCTATTTTCTTTGTATGATTCATCAGAAGTCCGATTTCCCCTTTTTCAGCTAGTACACCAGTTTCGGATCTTCATTTGGGAAATCTTCTAGGAAATGAGATACAATTAATAGAGGCTTCGCCTTGTACTATTAAGAGTCCCCGATGACTATTTCCAGTGTATTTACTCCATTTTCATCGTATGATTCATCAGAAGACTGTTTTCCCCATTTTCGGCTAGTAGACCAGTTTCAGATCTTCATTTTGGATATCATCTAGAGAATGAGATACAAGTAATAGAGGCTTCTCTTTGTACAATTATATGTCCCAGATGACTATTGCCAGCCTATTTACTCCATTTTTATTTGTATGATTCATCAGAAGTCCGTTTTCCCCATTTTTGGCTAGTAGACCAGTTTCGGATCTTTATTTGGGATCTCTTCTACGAAATGAGATACAAGTAATATAGGCTTCTCCTTGTACTATTATGAGTCCCAGATGACTATTTCCAGCCTATTTACTCCATTTTTATTTGTATGATTCATTAGTAGTCCATTTTCCCCATTCTCGGCTAGTAGACCAGTTTCAGATCTTCATTTGGGAACTCTTGTACGGAATGAGATACAAGTAATAGAGGCTTCTCTTTTTACTATTCCGAGTCCCAAATGACTATTTCTAGCCTATTTACTCTATTTTCTTTGTATGATTCATCAGAAGTCCGATTTCCCCATTTTCAGCTAGTACACAAGTTTCAGATCTTCATTTGGGAAATCTTCTAGGGAATGAGATACAATTTATAGAGGTTTCCCCTTGTACTATTATGAGTCCCAGATGACTATTTCCAGCCTATTTACTCCATTTTTATTTGTATGATTCATTAGTAGTCCATTTTCCCCATTCTCGGCTAGTAGACCAGTTTCAGATTTTCATTTGGGAACTATTCTATGGAATGATATACAAGTAATAGAGGCTTCTCTTTTTACTATTTCAAGTCCCAGATGACTATTTCAAGCCTAATTACACCATTTTCTTTGTATGATTCATGAGAAGTCCGTTTTCCCCATTTTCAGATAGTATACCAGTTTCAGATCTTCATTTGGGAAATCTTCTAGGGAATGAGATACAATTAATAGAGGCTTCCCCTTGTACTATTAAGAGTCTCCAATGAATATTTCCAGCGTATTTACTCCATTTTTATTTGTATGATTCATCAGAAGTCCGTTTTCCCAATTTTCAGCTAATAGACCAGTTTCGGATTTTCATTTGTGAACTCTTCTACAGAATGAGATACAAGTAATAGAGGCTTCTCTTTTAACTATTTAGAGTCCCAGATGACTATTTCAAGCCTATTTACACCATTTTCTTTGTATGATTCTTCAGAAGTCCAATTTCCCCTTTTTCAGCTAGTACACCAGTTTCGGATCTTCATTTGGGATATCTTCTAGGGAATGAAATACAAGTAATAGAGGTTTCCCCTTGTACTATTAAGAGTCCCAGATGACTATTTCCAGACAATTTACTCCATTTTTATTTGTATGATTCATCAGAAGTCCGTTTTCCCCATTTTCGGCTAGTAGACCAGTTTCGGATCTTTATTTGGAATCTCTTCTACGCAATGAGATACAAGTAATAGAGGCTTCTCCTTGTACTATTATAAGTCCCAGTTGACTATTTCCAGCCAATTTACTCCATTTTTATTTGTATGATTCATCAGAAGTCCGTTTTCCCCAATTTCGGCTAGTAGACCAGTTTCGGATCTTTATTTGGGATCTCTTCTACGGAATGAGATACAAGTAATAGAGGCTTCTCCTTGAACTATTATGAGTCCCAGATGACTATTTCCAGCCTATTTAGTCCATTTTTATTTGTATGATTCATCAGAAGTCCATTTTCCCTATTTTTGCCTAGTAGACCAGTTTCAGATCTTCATTTGGGAACTCTTCTACGGAATGAGATACAAGTAATAGAGGCTTCTCTTTTTACTGTTTTGAGTCCCAAATGACTATTTCAAGCCTATTTACTCTATTTTCTTTGTATGATTCATCAGAAGTCCGATTTCCCCTTTTTCAGCTAGTACACCAGTTTCGGATCTTCATTTGGGAAATCTTCTTGGGAATGAGATACAATTAATAGAGGCTTCCCCTTGTACTATTAAGAGTCCCCGATGACTATTTCCAGCGTATTTACTCCATTTTATTCGTATGATTCATCAGAAGACCGTTTTCCCCATTTTCGGCTAGTAGACCAGTTTCAGATCTTCTTTTCGGATATCATCTAGAGAATGAGATACAAGTAATAGAGGCTTCTCTTTATACTATTATATGTCCCAGATGACTATTGCCAGCCTATTTACTCCATTTTTATTTGTATGATTCATCAGAAGTCATTTTCCCCATTTTCGGCTAGTAGACCAGTTTCGGATCTTTATTTGGGATCTCTTCTACGGAATGAGATACAAGTAATAGAGACTTATCCTTGTACTATTATGAGTCCCAGATGACTATTTCCAGCCTAATTACTCTATTTTTATTTGTATGATTCATTAGTAGTCCATTTTCCCTAGACCAGTTTCAGATTTTTATTTGGGAACTCTTCTATGAAATGATATACAAGTAATAGAGGCTTCTCTTTTTACTATTTCGAGTCCCATATGACTATTTCAAGCCTAATTACACCATTTTCTTTGTATGATTCATGAGAAGTCCGTTTTCCCCATTTTCAAATAGTACACCAGTTTCAGATCTTCATTTGGGAAATCTTCTAGGGAATGAGATACAATTAATAGAGGCTTCCCCTTGTACTATTAAGAGTCCCCAATGACTATTTCCAGCGTATTTACTCCATTTTTATTTGTATGATTCATCAGAAGTCCGTTTTCCCTATTTTCGGCTAATAGACCAGTTTCGGATTTTCATTTGTGAACTCTTCTACAGAATGAGATACAAGTAATAGAGGCTTCTCTTTTTACTATTTAGAGTCCCAGATGACTATTTCAAGCCTATTTACACCATTTTCTTTGTATGATTCTTCAGAAGTCCGTTTTCCCCATTTTCAGCTAGTAGACCAGTTTCAAATCTTCATTTGGGATATCTTCTAGGGAATGAAATACAAGTAATAGAGGTTTCCCCTTGTACTATTAAGAGTCCCAGATGATTATTTCCAGACTATTTACTCCATTTTTATATGTATGATTCATCAGAAGTCCGTTTTCCCCATTTTCGGCTAGTAGACCAGTTTCGGATCTTTATTTGGGATCTCTTCTACGGAATGAGATACAAGTAATATAGGCTTCTCCTTGAACTATTATGAGTCCCAGATGACTATTTCCAGCCTATTTAGTCCATTTTTATTTGTATGATTCATCAGAAGTCCATTTTCCCCATTTTTGCCTAGTAGACCAGTTTCAGATCTTCATTTGGGAACTCTTCTACGGAATGAGATACAAGTAATAGAGGCTTCCCTTTTTACTATTTTGAGTCCCAAATGACTATTTCAAGCCTATTTACTCTATTTTCTTTGTATGATTCATCAGAAGTCCGATTTCCCCTTTTTCAGCTAGTACACCAGTTTCGGATCTTCGTTTGGGAAATCTTCTAGGAAATGAGATACAATTAATAGAGGCTTCGCCTTGTACTATTAAGAGTCCCCGATGACTATTTCCAGCGTATTTACTCCATTTTCATCGTATGATTCATCAGAAGACCGTTTTCCCCATTTTTGGCTAGTAGACCAGTTTCAGATCTTCATTTTGGATATCATCTAGAGAATGAGATACAAGTAATAGAGGCTTCTCTTTGTACAATTATATGTCCCAGATGACTATTGCCAGCCTATTTACTCCATTTTTATTTGTATGATTCATCAGAAGTCCGTTTTCCCCAATTCCGGCTAGTAGACCAGTTTCGGATCTTTATTTGGGATCTCTTCTACGGAATGAGATACAAGTAATAGAGGCTTCTCCTTGAACTATTATAAGTCCCAGTTGACTATTTCCAGCCAATTTACTCCATTTTTATTTGTATGATTCATCAGAAGTCCGTTTTCCCCAATTTCGGCTAGTAGACCAGTTTCAGATCTTTATTTGGGATCTCTTCTACGGAATGAGATACAAGTAATAGAGGCTTCTCCTTGAACTATTATGAGTCCCAGATGACTATTTCCAGCCTATTTAGTCCATTTTTATTTGTATTATTCATCAGAAGTCCATTTTCCCTATTTTTGCCTAGTAGACCAGTTTCAGATCTTCATTTGGGAACTCTTCTACGGAATGAGATACAAGTAATAGAGGCTTTTCTTTTTACTATTTTGAGTCCCAAATGACTATTTCAAGCCTATTTACTCTATTTTCTTTGTATGATTCATCAGAAGTCCGATTTCCCATTTTTCAGCTAGTACACCAGTTTCGGATCTTCATTTGGGAAATCTTCTTGGGAATGAGATACAATTAATAGAGGCTTCCCCTTGTACTATTAAGAGTCCCCGATGACTATTTCCAGCGTATTTATTCCATTTTCTTCGTATGATTCATCAGAAGACCGTTTTCCCCATTTTCGGCTAGTAGACAGGTTTCAGATCTTCTTTTCGGATATCATCTAGAGAATGAGATACAAGTAATAGAGGCTTCTCTTTGTACTATTATATGTCCCAGATGACTATTGCCAGCCTATTTACTCCATTTTTATTTGTATGATTCATCAGAAGTCATTTTCCCCATTTTCGGCTAGTAGACCAGTTTCGGATCTTTATTTGGGATCTCTTCTACGGAATGAGATACAAGTAATAGAGACTTATCCTTGTACTATTATGAGTCCCAGATGACTATTTCCAGCCTAATTACTCTATTTTTATTTGTATGATTCATTAGTAGTCCATTTTCCCTAGACCAGTTTCAGATTTTTATTTGGGAACTCTTCTATGGAATGATATACAAGTAATAGAGGCTTCTCTTTTTACTATTTCGAGTCCCATATGACTATTTCAAGCCTAATTACACCATTTTCTTTGTATTTTTCATGAGAAGTCCGTTTTCCCCATTTTCAGATAGTACACCAGTTTCAGATCTTCATTTGGGAAATCTTCTAGGGAATGAGATACAATTAATAGAGGCTTCCCCTTGTACTATTAAGAGTCCCCAATGACTATTTCCAGCGTATTTACTCCATTTTTATTTTTATGATTCATCAGAAGTCCGTTTTCCCTATTTTCGGCTAATAGACCAGTTTCGGATTTTCATTTGTGAACTCTTCTACAGAATGAGATACAAGTAATAGAGGCTTCTCTTTTTACTATTTAGAGTCCCAGATGACTATTTCAAGCCTATTTACACCATTTTCTTTGTATGATTCTTCAGAAGTCCGTTTTCCCCATTTTCAGCTAGTAGACCAGTTTCAGATCTTCATTTGGGATATCTTCTAGGGAATGAAATACAAGTAATAGAGGTTTCCCCTTGTACTATTAAGAGTCCCAGAAAACTATTTCCAGACTATTTACTCCATTTTTATTTGTATGATTCATCATAAGTCTGTTTTCCCCATTTTCGGCTAGTAGACCAGTTTCGGATCTTTATTTGGAATCTCTTCTACGGAATGAGATACAAGTAATAGAGGCTTCTCCATGTACTATTATAAGTCCCAGTTGACTATTACCAGCCTAATTACTCCATTTTTATTTGTATGATTCATCAGAAGTCCATTTTCCCCATTTTTGCCTAGTAGACCAGTTTCAGATCTTCATTTGGGAACTCTTCTACGGAATGAGATACAAGTAATATAGGCTTCTCCTTGAACTATTATGAGTCCCAGATGACTATTTCCAGCCTATTTAGTCCATTTTTATTTGTATGATTCATCAGAAGTCCATTTTCCCCATTTTTTTGCCTAGTAGACCAGTTTCAGATCTTCATTTGGGAACTCTTCTACGGAATGAGATACAAGTAATAGAGGCTTCCCTTTTTACTATTTTGAGTCCCAAATGACTATTTCAAGACTATTTACTCTATTTTCTTTGTATGATTCATCAGAAGTCCGATTTCCCCTTTTTCAGCTAGTACACCAGTTTCGGATCTTCATTTGGGAAATCTTCTAGGAAATGAGATACAATTAATAGAGGCTTCGCCTTGTACTATTAAGAGTCCCCGATGACTATTTCCAGCGTATTTACTCCATTTTCATCGTATGATTCATCAGAAGACCGTTTTCCCATTTTCGGCTAGTAGACCAGTTTCAGATCTTCATTTTGGATATCATCTAGAGAATGAGATACAAGTAATAGAGGCTTCTCTTTGTACAATTATATGTCCCAGATGACTATTGCCAGCCTATTTACTCCATTTTTATTTGTATGATTCATCAGAAGTCCGTTTTCCCCAATTTCGGCTAGTAGACCAGTTTCGGATCTTTATTTGGGATCTCTTCTACGGAATGAGATACAAGTAATAGAGGCTTCTCCTTGAACTATTATAAGTCCCAGTTGACTATTTCCAGCCAATTTACTCCATTTTTATTTGTATGATTCATCAGAAGTCCGTTTTCCCAAATTTCGGCTAGTAGACCAGTTTCGGATCTTTATTTGGGATCTCTTCTACGGAATGAGATACAAGTAATAGAGGCTTCTCCTTGAACTATTATGAGTCCCAGATGACTATTTCCAGCCTATTTAGTCCATTTTTATTTGTATGATTCATCAGAAGTCCATTTTCCCTATTTTTGCCTAGTAGACCAGTTTCAGATCTTCATTTGGGAACTCTTCTACGGAATGAGATACAAGTAATAGAGGCTTCTCTTTTTATTATTTTGAGTCCCAAATGACTATTTCAAGCCTATTTACTCTATTTTCTTTGTATGATTCATCAGAAGTCCGATTTCCCATTTTTCAGCTAGTACACCAGTTTCGGATCTTCATTTGGGAAATCTTCTTGGGAATGAGATACAATTAAGAGAGGCTTCCCCTTGTACTATTAAGAGTCCCCGATGACTATTTCCAGCGTATTTATTCCATTTTCTTCGTATGATTCATCAGAAGACCGTTTTCCCCATTTTCGGCTAGTAGACCAGTTTCAGATCTTCTTTTCGGATATCATCTAGAGAATGAGATACAAGTAATAGAGGCTTCTCTTTGTACTATTATATGTCCCAGATGACTATTGCCAGCCTGTTTACTCCATTTTTATTTGTATGATTCATCAGAAGTCATTTTCTCCATTTTCGGCTAGTAGACCAGTTTCGGATCTTTATTTGGGATCTCTTCTACGGAATGAGATACAAGTAATAGAGACTTATCCTTGTACTATTATGAGTCCCAGATGACTATTTCCAGCCTAATTACTCTATTTTTATTTGTATGATTCATTAGTAGTCCATTTTCCCTAGACCAGTTTCAGATTTTTATTTGGGAACTCTTCTATGGAATGATATACAAGTAATAGAGGCTTCTCTTTTTACTATTTCGAGTCCCATATGACTATTTCAAGCCTAATTACACCATTTTCTTTGTATGATTCATGAGAAGTCCGTTTTCCCCATTTTCAGATAGTACACCAGTTTCAGATCTTCATTTGGGAAATCTTCTAGGGAATAAGATACAATTAATAGAGGCTTCCCCTTGTACTATTAAGAGTCCCCAATGACTATTTCCAGCGTATTTACTCCATTTTTATTTGTATGATTCATCAGAAGTCCGTTTTCCCTATTTTTGGCTAATAGACCAGTTTCGGATTTTCATTTGTGAACTCTTCTACAGAATGAGATACAAGTAATAGAGGCTTCTCTTTTTACTATTTAGAGTCCCAGATGACTATTTCAAGCCTATTTACACCATTTTCTTTGTATGATTCTTCAGAAGTCCGTTTTCCCCATTTTCAGCTAGTAGACCAGTTTCAGATCTTCATTTGGGATATCTTCTAGGGAATGAAATACAAGTAATAGAGGTTTCCCCTTGTACTATTAAGAGTCCCAGATGACTATTTCCAGACTATTTACTCCATTTTTATTTGTATGATTCATCATAAGTCTGTTTTCCCCATTTTCGGCTAGTAGACCAGTTTCGGATCTTTATTTGGAATCTCTTCTACGGAATGAGATACAAGTAATAGAGGCTTCTCCATGTACTATTATAAGTCCCAGTTGACTATTACCAGCCTAATTACTCCATTTTTATTTGTATGATTCATCAGAAGTCCATTTTCCCCATTTTTGCCTAGTAGACCAGTTTCAGATCTTCATTTGGGAACTCTTCTACGGAATGAGATACAAGTAATATAGGCTTCTCCTTGAACTATTATGAGTCCCAGATGACTATTTCCAGCCTATTTAGTCCATTTTTATTTGTATGATTCATCAGAAGTCCATTTTCCCCATTTTTGCCTAGTAGACCAGTTTCAGATCTTCATTTGGGAACTCTTCTACGGAATGAGATACAAGTAATAGAGGCTTCCCTTTTTACTATTTTGAGTCCCAAATGACTATTTCAAGACTATTTACTCTATTTTCTTTGTATGATTCATCAGAAGTCCGATTTCCCCTTTTTCAGCTAGTACACCAGTTTCGGATCTTCATTTGGGAAATCTTCTAGGAAATGAGATACAATTAATAGAGGCTTCGCCTTGTACTATTAAGAGTCCCCGATGACTATTTCCAGCGTATTTACTCCATTTTCATCGTATGATTCATCAGAAGACCGTTTTCCCATTTTCGGCTAGTAGACCAGTTTCAGATCTTCATTTTGGATATCATCTAGAGAATGAGATACAAGTAATAGAGGCTTCTCTTTGTACAATTATATGTCCCAGATGACTATTGCCAGCCTATTTACTCCATTTTTATTTGTATGATTCATCAGAAGTCCGTTTTCCCCAATTTCGGCTAGTAGACCAGTTTCGGATCTTTATTTGGGATCTCTTCTACGGAATGAGATACAAGTAATAGAGGCTTCTCCTTGAACTATTATAAGTCCCAGTTGACTATTTCCAGCCAATTTACTCCATTTTTATTTGTATGATTCATCAGAAGTCCGTTTTCCCAAATTTCGGCTAGTAGACCAGTTTCGGATCTTTATTTGGGATCTCTTCTACGGAATGAGATACAAGTAATAGAGGCTTCTCCTTGAACTATTATGAGTCCCAGATGACTATTTCCAGCCTATTTAGTCCATTTTTATTTGTATGATTCATCAGAAGTCCATTTTCCCTATTTTTGCCTAGTAGACCAGTTTCAGATCTTCATTTGGGAACTCTTCTACGGAATGAGATACAAGTAATAGAGGCTTCTCTTTTTATTATTTTGAGTCCCAAATGACTATTTCAAGCCTATTTACTCTATTTTCTTTGTATGATTCATCAGAAGTCCGATTTCCCATTTTTCAGCTAGTACACCAGTTTCGGATCTTCATTTGGGAAATCTTCTTGGGAATGAGATACAATTAAGAGAGGCTTCCCCTTGTACTATTAAGAGTCCCCGATGACTATTTCCAGCGTATTTATTCCATTTTCTTCGTATGATTCATCAGAAGACCGTTTTCCCCATTTTCGGCTAGTAGACCAGTTTCAGATCTTCTTTTCGGATATCATCTAGAGAATGAGATACAAGTAATAGAGGCTTCTCTTTGTACTATTATATGTCCCAGATGACTATTGCCAGCCTGTTTACTCCATTTTTATTTGTATGATTCATCAGAAGTCATTTTCTCCATTTTCGGCTAGTAGACCAGTTTCGGATCTTTATTTGGGATCTCTTCTACGGAATGAGATACAAGTAATAGAGACTTATCCTTGTACTATTATGAGTCCCAGATGACTATTTCCAGCCTAATTACTCTATTTTTATTTGTATGATTCATTAGTAGTCCATTTTCCCTAGACCAGTTTCAGATTTTTATTTGGGAACTCTTCTATGGAATGATATACAAGTAATAGAGGCTTCTCTTTTTACTATTTCGAGTCCCATATGACTATTTCAAGCCTAATTACACCATTTTCTTTGTATGATTCATGAGAAGTCCGTTTTCCCCATTTTCAGATAGTACACCAGTTTCAGATCTTCATTTGGGAAATCTTCTAGGGAATAAGATACAATTAATAGAGGCTTCCCCTTGTACTATTAAGAGTCCCCAATGACTATTTCCAGCGTATTTACTCCATTTTTATTTGTATGATTCATCAGAAGTCCGTTTTTCCCTATTTTTGGCTAATAGACCAGTTTCGGATTTTCATTTGTGAACTCTTCTACAGAATGAGATACAAGTAATAGAGGCTTCTCTTTTTACTATTTAGAGTCCCAGATGACTATTTCAAGCCTATTTACACCATTTTCTTTGTATGATTCTTCAGAAGTCCGTTTTCCCCATTTTCAGCTAGTAGACCAGTTTCAGATCTTCATTTGGGATATCTTCTGGGGAATGAAATACAAGTAATAGAGGTTTCCCCTTGTACTATTAAGAGTCCCAGATGACTATTTCCAGACTATTTACTCCATTTTTATTTGTATGATTCATCATAAGTCTGTTTTCCCCATTTTCGGCTAGTAGACCAGTTTCGGATCTTTATTTGGAATCTCTTCTACGGAATGAGATACAAGTAATAGAGGCTTCTCCTTGTACTATTATAAGTCCCAGTTGACTATTACCAGCCTAATTACTCCATTTTTATTTGTATGATTCATCAGAAGTCCGTTTTCCCCATTTTCGGCTAGTAGACCAGTTTCGGATCTTTATTTGGGATCTCTTCTACGGAATGAGATACAAGTAATATAGGCTTCTCCTTGAACTATTATGAGTCCCAGATAACTATTTCCAGACTATTTAGTCCATTTTTATTTGTATGATTCATCAGAAGTCCATTTTCCCCATTTTTGCCTAGTAGACCAGTTTCAGATCTTCATTTGGGAACTCTTCTACGGAATGAGATACAAGTAATAGAGGCTTCTCTTTTTACTATTTTGAGTCCCAAATGACTATTTCAAGCCTATTTACTCTATTTTCTTTGTATGATTCATCAGAAGTCCGATTTCCCCTTTTTCAGCTAGTACACCAGTTTCGGATCTTCATTTGGGAAATCTTTTAGGAAATGAGATACAATTAATAGAGGCTTCGCCTTGTACTATTAAGAGTCCCCGATGACTATTTCCAGCGTATTTACTCCATTTTCATCGTATGATTCATCAGAAGACCGTTTTCCCCATTTTCGGCTAGTAGACCAGTTTCAGATCTTCATTTTGGATATCATCTAGAGAATGAGATACAAGTGATAGAGGCTTCTCTTTGTACAATTATATGTCCCAGATGACTATTGCCAGCCTATTTACTCCATTTTTATTTGTATGATTCATCAGAAGTCCGTTTTCCCCATTTTTGGCTAGTAGACCAGTTTCGGATCTTTATTTGGGATCTCTTCTACGGAATGAAATACAAGTAATATAGGCTTCTCCCTGTACTATTATGAGTCCCAGATGACTATTTCCAGCCTATTTACTCCATTTTTATTTGTATGATTCATTAGTAGTCCATTTTCCCCATTCTCGGCTAGTAGACCAGTTTCAGATCTTCATTTGGGAACTCTTGTACGGAATGAGATACAAGTAATAGAGGCTTCTCTTTTTACTATTCCGAGTCCCAAATGACTATTTCAAGCCTATTTACTCTATTTTCTTTGTATGATTCATCAGAAGTCCGATTTCCCCATTTTCAGCTAGTACACAAGTTTCGGATCTTCATTTGGGAAATCTTCTAGGGAATGGGATACAATTAATAGAGGCTTCCCCTTGTACTATTATGAGTCCCAGATGACTATTTCCAGCCTATTTACTCCATTTTTATTTGTATGATTCATTAGTAGTCCATTTTCCCCATTCTCGGCTAGTAGACCAGTTTCAGATTTTCATTTGGGAACTCTTCTATGGAATAATATACAAGTAATAGAGGCTTCTATTTTTACTATTTCGAGTCCCAGATGACTATTTCAAGCCTAATTACACCATTTTCTTTGTATGATTCATGAGAAGTCCGTTTTCCCCATTTTCAGATAGTATACCAGTTTCAGATCTTCATTTGGGAAATCTTCTAGGGAATGAGATACAATTAATAGAGGCTTCCCCTTGTACTATTAAGAGTCCCCAATGAATATTTCCAGCGTATTTACTCCATTTTTATTTGTATGATTCATCAGAACTCCGTTTTCCCAATTTTCGGCTAATAGACCAGTTTCGGATTTTCATTTGTGAACTCTTCTACAGAATGAGATACAAGTAATAGAGGCTTCTCTTTTTACTGTTTAGAGTCCCAGATGACTATTTCAAGCCTATTTACACAATTTTCTTTGTATGATTCTTCAGAAGTCCGTTTTCCCCATTTTCAGCTAGTAGACCAGTTTCGGATCTTCATTTGGGATATCTTCTAGGGAATGAAATACAAGTAATAGAGGTTTCCCCTTGTACTATTAAGAGTCCCAGATGACTATTTCCAGACTATTTACTCCATTTTTATTTGTATGATTCATCAGAAGTCCGTTTTCCCCATTTTCGGCTAGTAGACCAGTTTCGGATCTTTATTTGGAATCTCTTCTACGCAATGAGATACAAGTAATAGAGGCTTCTCCTTATACTATTATAAGTCCCAGTTGACTATTTCGAGCCAATTTACTCCATTTTTATTTGTATGATTCATCAGAAGTCCGTTTTCCCCAATTTCGGCTAGTAGACCAGTTTCGGATCTTTATTTGGGATCTCTTCTACGGAATGAGATACAAGTAATAGAGGCTTCTCCTTGAACTATTATGAGTCCCAGATGACTATTTCCAGCCTATTTAGTCCATTTTTATTTGTATGATTCATCAGAAGTCCATTTTCCCCATTTTTGCCTAGTAGACCAGTTTCAGATCTTCATTTGGGAACTCTTCTACGGAATGAGATACAAGTAATAGAGGCTTCTCTTTTTACTATTTTGAGTCCCAAATGACTATTTCAAGCCTATTTACTCTATTTTCTTTGTATGATTCATCAGAAGTCCAATTTCCCCTTTTTCAGCTAGTACACCAGTTTCGGATCTTCATTTGGGAAATCTTCTAGGGAATGAGATACAATTAATAGAGGCTTCGCCTTGTACTATTAAGAGTCCCCGATGACTATTTCCAGCGTATTTACTCCATTTTCTTCGTATGATTCATCAGAAGACCGTTTTCCCCATTTTTGGCTAGTAGACCAGTTTCAGATCTTCATTTTGGATATCATCTAGAGAATGAGATACAAGTAATAGAGGCTTCTCTTTGTACAATTATATGTCCCAGATGACTATTGCCAGCCTATTTACTCCATTTTTATTTGTATGATTCATCAGAAGTCCGTTTTCCCCAATTTCGGCTAGTAGACCAGTTTCGGATCTTTATTTGGGATCTCTTCTACGGAATGAGATACAAGTAATAGAGGCTTCTCCTTGAACTATTATAAGTCCCAGTTGACTATTTCCAGCCAATTTACTCCATTTTTATTTGTATGATTCATCAGAAGTCCGTTTTCCCAAATTTCGGCTAGTAGACCAGTTTCGGATCTTTATTTGGGATCTCTTCTACGGAATGAGATACAAGTAATAGAGGCTTCTCCTTGAACTATTATGAGTCCCAGATGACTATTTCCAGCCTATTTAGTCCATTTTTATTTGTATGATTCATCAGAAGTCCATTTTCCCTATTTTTGCCTAGTAGACCAGTTTCAGATCTTCATTTGGGAACTCTTCTACGGAATGAGATACAAGTAATAGAGGCTTCTCTTTTTATTATTTTGAGTCCCAAATGACTATTTCAAGCCTATTTACTCTATTTTCTTTGTATGATTCATCAGAAGTCCGATTTCCCATTTTTCAGCTAGTACACCAGTTTCGGATCTTCATTTCGGAAATCTTCTTGGGAATGAGATGCAATTAAGAGAGGCTTCCCCTTGTACTATTAAGAGTCCCCGATGACTATTTCCAGCGTATTTATTCCATTTTCTTCGTATGATTCATCAGAAGACCGTTTTTCCCCATTTTCGGCTAGTAGACCAGTTTCAGATCTTCTTTTCGGATATCATCTAGAGAATGAGATACAAGTAATAGAGGCTTCTCTTTGTACTATTATATGTCCCAGATGACTATTGCCAGCCTATTTACTCCATTTTTATTTGTATGATTCATCAGAAGTCATTTTCTCCATTTTCGGCTAGTAGACCAGTTTCGGATCTTTATTTGGGATCTCTTCTACGGAATGAGATACAAGTAATAGAGACTTATCCTTGTACTATTATGAGTCCCAGATGACTATTTCCAGCCTAATTACTCTATTTTTATTTGTATGATTCATTAGTAGTCCATTTTCCCTAGACCAGTTTCAGATTTTTATTTGGGAACTCTTCTATGGAATGATATACAAGTAATAGAGGCTTCTCTTTTTACTATTTCGAGTCCCATATGACTATTTCAAGCCTAATTACACCATTTTCTTTGTATGATTCATGAGAAGTCCGTTTTCCCCATTTTCAGATAGTACACCAGTTTCAGATCTTCATTTGGGAAATCTTCTAGGGAATAAGATACAATTAATAGAGGCTTCCCCTTGTACTATTAAGAGTCCCCAATGACTATTTCCAGCGTATTTACTCCATTTTTATTTGTATGATTCATCAGAAGTCCGGTTTCCCTATTTTTGGCTAATAGACCAGTTTCGGATTTTCATTTGTGAACTCTTCTACAGAATGAGATACAAGTAATAGAGGCTTCTCTTTTTACTATTTAGAGTCCCAGATGACTATTTCAAGCCTATTTACACCATTTTCTTTGTATGATTCTTCAGAAGTCCGTTTTCCCCATTTTCAGCTAGTAGACCAGTTTCAGATCTTCATTTGGGATATCTTCTAGGGAATGAAATACAAGTAATAGAGGTTTCCCCTTGTACTATTAAGAGTCCCAGATGACTATTTCCAGACTATTTACTCCATTTTTATTTGTATGATTCATCATAAGTCTGTTTTTCCCCATTTTCGGCTAGTAGACCAGTTTCGGATCTTTATTTGGAATCTCTTCTACGGAATGAGATACAAGTAATAGAGGCTTCTCCTTGTACTATTATAAGTCCCAGTTGACTATTACCAGCCTAATTACTCCATTTTTATTTGTATGATTCATCAGAAGTCCGTTTTCCCCATTTTCGGCTAGTAGACCAGTTTCGGATCTTTATTTGGGATCTCTTCTACGGAATGAGATACAAGTAATATAGGCTTCTCCTTGAACTATTATGAGTCCCAGATAACTATTTCCAGACTATTTAGTCCATTTTTATTTGTATGATTCATCAGAAGTCCATTTTCCCCATTTTTGCCTAGTAGACCAGTTTCAGATCTTCATTTGGGAACTCTTCTACGGAATGAGATACAAGTAATAGAGGCTTCTCTTTTTACTATTTTGAGTCCCAAATGACTATTTCAAGCCTATTTACTCTATTTTCTTTGTATGATTCATCAGAAGTCCGATTTCCCCTTTTTCAGCTAGTACACCAGTTTCGGATCTTCATTTGGGAAATCTTCTAGGAAATGAGATACAATTAATAGAGGCTTCGCCTTGTACTATTAAGAGTCCCCGATGACTATTTCCAGCGTATTTACTCCATTTTCATCGTATGATTCATCAGAAGACCGTTTTCCCCATTTTCGGCTAGTAGACCAGTTTCAGATCTTCATTTTGGATATCATCTAGAGAATGAGATACAAGTGATAGAGGCTTCTCTTTGTACAATTATATGTCCCAGATGACTATTGCCAGCCTATTTACTCCATTTTTATTTGTATGATTCATCAGAAGTCCGTTTTCCCCATTTTTGTCTAGTAGACCAGTTTCGGATCTTTATTTGGGATCTCTTCTACGGAATGAAATACAAGTAATATAGGCTTCTCCCTGTACTATTATGAGTCCCAGATGACTATTTCCAGCCTATTTACTCCATTTTTATTTGTATGATTCATTAGTAGTCCATTTTCCCCATTCTCGGCTAGTAGACCAGTTTCAGATCTTCATTTGGGAACTCTTGTACGGAATGAGATACAAGTAATAGAGGCTTCTCTTTTTACTATTCCGAGTCCCAAATGACTATTTCAAGCCTATTTACTCTATTTTCTTTGTATGATTCATCAGAAGTCCGATTTCCCCATTTTCAGCTAGTACACAAGTTTCGGATCTTCATTTGGGAAATCTTCTAGGGAATGGGATACAATTAATAGAGGCTTCCCCTTGTACTATTATGAGTCCCAGATGACTATTTCCAGCCTATTTACTCCATTTTTATTTGTATGATTCATTAGTAGTCCATTTTCCCCATTCTCGGCTAGTAGACCAGTTTCAGATTTTCATTTGGGAACTCTTCTATGGAATAATATACAAGTAATAGAGGCTTCTCTTTTTACTATTTCGAGTCCCAGATGACTATTTCAAGCCTAATTACACCATTTTCTTTGTATGATTCATGAGAAGTCCGTTTTCTCCATTTTCAGATAGTATACCAGTTTCAGATCTTCATTTGGGAAATCTTCTAGGGAATGAGATACAATTAATAGAGGCTTCCCCTTGTACTATTAAGAGTCCCCAATGAATATTTCCAGCGTATTTACTCCATTTTTATTTGTATGATTCATCAGAAGTCCGTTTTCCCAATTTTCGGCTAATAGACCAGTTTCGGATTTTCATTTGTGAACTCTTCTACAGAATGAGATACAAGTAATAGAGGCTTCTCTTTTTACTGTTTAGAGTCCCAGATGACTATTTCAAGCCTATTTACACAATTTTCTTTGTATGATTCTTCAGAAGTCCGTTTTCCCCATTTTCAGCTAGTAGACCAGTTTCGGATCTTCATTTGGGATATCTTCTAGGGAATGAAATACAAGTAATAGAGGTTTCCCCTTGTACTATTAAGAGTCCCAGATGACTATTTCCAGACTATTTACTCCATTTTTATTTGTATGATTCATCAGAAGTCCGTTTTCCCCATTTTCGGCTAGTAGACCAGTTTCGGATCTTTATTTGGAATCTCTTCTACGCAATGAGATACAAGTAATAGAGGCTTCTCCTTATACTATTATAAGTCCCAGTTGACTATTTCGAGCCAATTTACTCCATTTTTATTTGTATGATTCATCAGAAGTCCGTTTTCCCCAATTTCGGCTAGTAGACCAGTTTCGGATCTTTATTTGGGATCTCTTCTACGGAATGAGATACAAGTAATAGAGGGTTCTCCTTGAACTATTATGAGTCCCAGATGACTATTTCCAGCCTATTTAGTCCATTTTTATTTGTATGATTCATCAGAAGTCCATTTTCCCCATTTTTGCCTAGTAGACCAGTTTCAGATCTTCATTTGGGAACTCTTCTACGGAATGAGATACAAGTAATAGAGGCTTCTCTTTTTACTATTTTGAGTCCCAAATGACTATTTCAAGCCTATTTACTCTATTTTCTTTGTATGATTCATCAGAAGTCCAATTTCCCCTTTTTCAGCTAGTACACCAGTTTCGGATCTTCATTTGGGAAATCTTCTAGGGAATGAGATACAATTAATAGAGGCTTCGCCTTGTACTATTAAGAGTCCCCGATGACTATTTCCAGCGTATTTACTCCATTTTCTTCGTATGATTCATCAGAAGACCGTTTTCCCCATTTTTGGCTAGTAGACCAGTTTCAGATCTTCATTTTGGATATCATCTAGAGAATGAGATACAAGTAATAGAGGCTTCTCTTTGTACAATTATATGTCCCAGATGACTATTGCCAGCCTATTTACTCCATTTTTATTTGTATGATTCATCAGAAATCCGTTTTCCCCATTTTCGGCTAGTAGACCAGTTTCGGATCTTTATTTGGGATCTCTTCTACGGAATGAGATACAAGTAATATAGGCTGCTCCTTGTACTATTATGAGTCCCAAATGACTATTTCGAGCCTATTTACTCCATTTTTATTTGTATGATTCATTAGTAGTCCATTTTCCCCATTCATGGCTAGTAGACCAGTTTCAGATCTTCATTTGGAAACTCTTGTACGGAATGAGATACAAGTAATAGAGGCTTCTCTTTTTACTATTTCGAGTCCCAAATGACTATTTCAAGCCTATTTACTCTATTTTCTTTGTATGATTCATCAGAAGCCCGATTTCCCCATTTTCAGCTAGTACACAAGTTTCGGATCTTCATTTGGGAAATCTTCTAGGGAATGAGATACAATTAATAGAGGCTTCCCCTTGAACTATTAAGAGTCCCCGATGACTATTTCCAGCGTATTTACTCCATTTTCTTCTTATGATTCATCAGAAGACCGTTTTCCCAATTTTCGGCTAGTAGACCAGTTTCAGATCTTCATTTCGGATATCATCTAGAGAATGAGATACAAGTAATATAGGCTTCTCTTTGTACTATTATATGTCCCAGATGACTATTGCCAGCCTATTTACTCCATTTTTATTTGTATGATTCATCAGAAGTCATTTTCCCCATTTTCGGCTAGTGGACCAGTTTCGGATCTTTATTTGAAATCTCTTCTACGGAATGAGATACAGGTAATAGAGGCTTCTTCTTCTACTATAATGAGTCCCAGATGACTATTTCTAGCCTAATTACTCCATTTTTATTTGTATGATTCATTAGTAGTCCATTTTACCTAGACCAGTTTCAGATTTTCATTTGGGAACTCTTCTATGGAATGAGATACAAGTAATAGAGGCTTCTCTTTTTACTATCTCGTGTCCCAGATGACTATTTCAAGCCTAATTACACCATTTTCTTTGTATGATTCTTGAGAAGTCCGTTTTCCCTATTTTCAGATAGTACACCAGTTTCAGATCTTCATTTGGGAAATTTTCTAGGGAATGAGATACAATTAATAGAGGCTTCCCCTTGTACTATTAAGAGTCCCCGATGACTATTTCCAGCGTATTTACTCCATTTTTATTTGTATGATTCATCAGAAGTCCGTTTTCACCATTTTCGGCTAGTAGACCAGTTTCGGATCTTTATTTGGGATCTCTTCTACGGAATGAGATACAAGTAATAGAGGTTTTTCCTTGTACTATTATGAGTCCCAGATGACTATTTCCAGCCTATGTACTCCATTTTTTGTTTGTATGATTCATCAAAAGTCCGTTTTCCCCATTTTTGGCTAGTAGACAAGTTTCGGATCTTTATTTGGGATCTCTTTTACGGAATGAGATACAAGTAATAGAGGCTTATCCTTGTACTATTATGAGTCTCAGATGACTATTTCCAGCCTATTTACTCCATTTTTATTTGTATGATTCATTAGATGTTCATTTTCCCCATTTTCGGCTACTAGACCAGTTTCAGATTTTTATTTTGGATATCTTTTAGGGAATGAGATACAAGTAATAAAGGCTTCCCCTTGTACTATTAAGAGTCACAGATGACTATTTCCAGACTTTTTACTTTATTTTTATTTGTATGATTCATCAGAAGTCAATTTTCCCCATTTTCGGCTAGTAGACCAGTTCAGATCTTTATTTGGAATCTCTTCAACGGAATGAGATACAAGTAATAGAGGCTTCTCTGTGTACTATTTCAAGTGCCAGATGACTATTCCCAGCCTATTTACTCCATTTTTATTTGTATGATTCATCAGAAGTCCGTTTTCCCCATTTTTGGCTAATAGACCATTTTCGGATCTCTATTTGGGATCTCTTCTACGGAATGAGATACAAGTAATAGAGGTTTTTCCTTGTACTATTAAGAGTCCCGGATGACTATTTCCAGCCTATTTACTCCATTTTTATATGAATGATTCATCAGAAGTCCGTTTTCCCCATTTTCGGCAATCAGACCGGTTTCAGATCTATATTTAGGATCTCTTCTACAGAATGAGATACAAGTAATAGAGGCTTCTCTTTGTACTATAATAAGTCTCAGATGACTATTTCCAGCCTATTTACTCCATCTTTATTTGTATGATTCATCAGAAGTCCATTTTCCCCATTTTCAGCTTGTAGACCAGTTTCAGATCTTTATTTGGGATCTCTTCTTCGAAATGAGATACAAGTAATAGAGGCTTCTCCATGTACTATTAAGAGTCACAGATGACTATTTCCAGCCTATTTACTCCATTTTTATTTGTATGATTCAACAGAAGTCCGTTTTCCCCATTTTCGGTTACTAGACCAGCTTCAGATCTTTATTTGGGATCTCTTCTACTGAATGAGATACAAGTAATAGAAGCATCTCCTTGTACATTATGAGTCTCAGATGACTATTTCCTGACTATTTACTCCATTTTTATTTGTATGCTTCATTAGAAGTCCATTTTCCCCATTTTCGGCTAGTAGACCAGTTTCGGATTTTCATTTAGGAACTCTTCTACGGAATGAGATACAAGTATTAGAGGCTTCTCTTTTTACTATTTAGAGTCCTAGATGACTATTTCAAGCCTATTTACACCATTTTCTTTGTATAATTCATCAGAAGTAGACCCGTTTCGGATCTTCATTTGGGATATCTTCTAGGGAATGAGATACAAGTACTAGAGGGTTCCCCTTGTACTATTAAGAGTCCCAGATGACTATTTCTAGACTATTTACTCCATTTTTATTTGTATGATTCATTAGAAGTCCGTTTTCCCCATTTTCGGCTAGTAGACCAGTTTCGGATCTTTATTTGGAATCTCTTCTACGGAATGAGATACAAGTAATGGAGGCTTCTCCTTGTATTATTATAAGTCCCAGATGACTATTGCCAGCCTAGTTACTCCATTTTTAATTGTATGATTCATAAAAAGTCCGTTTTCCCCATTTTCGGCTAGTAGACCAGTTTCGGATCTTTATTTGGGATCTCTTTTACGGAATGAGATACAAGTAATAGATGCTTCTCCTTGTACTATTATGAATCCAAGATGAATATTTCCAGCGTATTTACTCCATTTTCTTCGTATGATTCATCAGAAGTCTGTTTTCACCATTTTTGGCTAGTAGACCTGTTTCAGATCTTCATTCCGGATATCTTCTAGAGAAGGAGATACAAGTAATAGAGACTTCTCTTTGTACTATTATAAGTCCCAGATGACTATTTCCAGACTATTTACTCCATTTTTATTTGTATGATTCATCAGAAGTCCGTTTTCTCCATTTTCGGCTAGTAGACCAGTTTCGGATCTTTATTTGGGTTCTCTTCTACGGAATTAGATACAAGTAATAAAGGCTTCTCCTTGTACTATTATGAGTCTCAGATGACTATTTCCAGCCTATTTACTCAATTTTTATTTGTATGATTCATTAGATGTCCATTTTCCCCATTTTCGCCTACTAGACCTGTTTCAGAATTTCATTTGGGAACTTTCACGGAATGAGATACAAGTAATAGAGGCTTCTCTTTTTACTATTTTGAGTCCCAGATGACTATTTCAAGTCTATACTCCATTTTCTTTGTATGATTCATCGGAAGTCCGTTTTTCCCATTTTCAGCTAGTAGACCAGTTTCGGATCTTCATTTCGGATATCTTCTAGGGAATGAGATACACGTAATAGAGGCTTCACATTGTACTATTATGAGTTCCAGATGACTATTTCCAGCCTATTTACTCCATTTTTATTAGTATGATTCATCAGAATTCCGTTTTCCCCATTTTCGGCTAGAAGACCAATTTCATCTTTATTTGGGATCTCCTCTACGGAATGAGATACAAGTAATAGAGGCTTCTCCTTGTACTATTATGAGTCCCAGATGACTATTTCCAGCCTCTTTACACCATTTTTATTTGTATGATTCATCAGAAGTCCATTTTCCCCACTTTGGGCTAGTAGTCCAGTTTCAAATCTTCATATGGGATATCTTATATGGAATAAGATACAAGTAATAGAGGCTTCTCCTTGTACTATTATCCGTCGCAGATGACTATTTCCAGCATATTTACTCCATTTTTATTTGTATGATTCATCAGAAGTCCATTTTCCCCATTTTCGGCTAGTAGACCAGTTTCGGATCTTCATTTCGGATATCTTCTAGGGAATGAGATACAAGTAATAGAGGCTTCCCCTTGTAGTATTAAGAATTCCAGATGAATATTTCCAGCGTATTTACTCCATTTTCTTCGTATGATTCATCAGAAGTCTGTTTTCCCCATTTTTGGCTAGTAGACCTGTTTCAGATCTTCATTCCGGATATCTTCTAGAGAAGGAAATACAAGTAATAGAGGCTTCTCTTTCTACTATTATAAGTCCCAGATGACAATTGCCAGCCTATTTACTCTAATTTTATTTGTATGATTCATCAAAAGTCCGTGTTCCCCATTTTCAGCTAGTAGACGAGTTTCAGATCTTCATTTCGGATATCTTCTAGGGAATGAGATACACGTAATAGAGGCTTCACTTTGTACTATTATGAGTTCCAGATGACTATTTCCAGCCTATTTACTCCATTTTTATTAGTATGATTCATCAGAATTCCGTTTTCCCCATTTTCGGCTAGAAGACCAATTTCATCTTTATTTGGGATCTCCTCTACGGAATGAGATACAAGTAATAGAGGCTTCTCCTTGTACTATTATGAGTCCCAGATGACTATTTCCAGCCTCTTTAATCCATTTTTATTTGTATGATTCATCAGAAGTCCATTTTCCCCATTTTGAGCTAGTATACCAGTTTCGAATCTTCATTTGGGATCTCTTCTATGGAATGAGATACAAGTAATTGAGGCTTCTCCTTGTACTATTATCCGTCGCAGATGACTATTTCCAGCATATTTACTCCATTTTTATTTGTATGATTCATCAGAAGTCCGTTTTCCCCATTTTCGGCTAGTAGACCAGTTTCGGATATTCATTTCGGATATCTTCTAGGGAATGAGATACAAGTAATAGAGGCTTCCCCTTGTACTATTAAGAATCCCATATGAATATTTCCAGCGTATTTACTCCATTTTCTTCGTATCATTCATCAGAAGTCTGTTTTCCCCATTTTTGGCTAGTAGACCTGTTTCAGGTCTTCATTGAGATATCTTCTAGAGAAGGAGATACAAGTAATAGAGGCTTCTCTTTGTACTATTATAAGTCCCAGATGACTATTTCCAGACTATTTACTCCATTTTTAATTGTATGATTGATCAGATGTCCGTTTTCCCCATTTTTCGGCTAGTAGACCAGTTTCGGATCTTTATTTGGGTTCTCTTCAACGGAATGAGATACAAGTAATAGAGGCTTCTCTTTGTACTATTATAAGTCCCAGATGACTATTGCCAGCCTATTTACTCCATTTTTATTTGTATGATTCATCAGAAGTTCTTGTTCCCCATTTTCAGCTAGTAGACGAGTTTCAGATCTTCATTTCGGATATCTTCTAGGGATAGAGATACAAGTAATAGAGGCTTCACTTTGCACTATTATGAGTTCCAGATGACTATTTCCAGCCTATTTACTCCATTTTTATTAGTATGATTTCATCAGAAGACCGTTTTCCCCATTTTCGGCTAGAAGACCAGTTTCGGATCTTTATTTGGGATCTCCTCTACGGAATGAGATACAAGTAATAGAGGCTTCTCCTTGTACTATTATGAATCCCAGATGACTATTGCCAGCCTATTTACTCCATTTTTATTTGTATGATTCATCAGAAGTCCGTGTTCCCCATTTTCAGCTAGTATACCAGTTTCAGATCTTCATTTCGGATATCTTCTACGGAATGAGATACAAGTAATAGAGGCTTCTCTTTGTACTATTATAAGTCACAGATGACTATTGCCAGCCTATTTACTCCATTTTTATTTGTATAATTCATCAGAAGTCCGTTTTCCCAATTTTTGGCTAGTAGACAAGTTTCGGATCTTTATTTGGGATCTCTTCTACGGAATGAGATACAGGTAATAGAGGCTTCCCCTTGTACTAATAAGAGTTCCAGATGAATATTTCCAGCGTATTAACTCCATTTTCTTCGTATGATTCATCAGAAGCCTGTTTTCCCCATTTTTGGCTAGTAGACCTGTTTCAGATCTTCATTCTGGATATCTTCTAGAGAAGGAGATACAAGTAATAGAGGCTTCTCTTTGTACTATTATAAGTCCCAGATGACTATTTCCAGCCTATTTACTCCATTTTTATTTGTATGATTCATCAGAAGTCCATGTTCCCCATTTTCAGCTAGTACACCAGTTTCAGATCTTCATTTCAGGTATCTTCTAGGGAATGAGATACAAGTAATAGAGGCTTCACTTCGTACTATCATGAGTTCCAGATGACTATTTCCAGACTATTTACTCCGTTTTTAATTGTATGATTCATCAGAAGTCCGTTTTCCCCATTTTCGGCTAGTAGACCAGTTTCAGATCTTTATTTGGGATCTCTTCTACGGAATGAGATACAACTAATAGAGGTTTCTCTTTGTACTATTATAAGTCACAGATGACTATTACCAGCCTATTTACTCCATTTTTATTTGTATAATTCATCAGAAGTCCGTTTTCCCCATTTTCGGCTAGTAGACAAGTTTCGTATCTTTATTTGGGATCTCTTCTACGGAATGAGTTACAAGTAATAGAGGCTTCCCCTTGTACTATTAAGAGTTCCAGATGAATATTTCCAGTGTATTAACTCCATTTTCTTTATATGATTCATCAGAAGTCCGTTTTCTCCGTTTTTGCTCCGTTTTTGGCTAGTAGACCTGTTTCAGATCTTCATTTCGGATATCTTCTAGAGAATTAGATACAAGTAATAGAGGCTTCTCTTTTTACTTTTAAGAGTCCCAGATGACTATATGCAGCCTATTTACTCTATTTTGAGTCCAAAATGACTATTTCAAGCCTATTTACTCTATTTCCTTTGTATGATTCATCAAAAGTCCGATTTCCCCATTTTCAGCTAGTACACCACTTTCGGATCTACATTTGGGAAATCTTCTAGGGAATGAGATACAATTAATAGAGGCTTCCCCTTGTACTTTTAAGAGTCCCCGATGACTATTTCCAGCGTATTTACTCCATTTTCTTCTTATGATTCATCAGAAGTCCGTTTTCCCTATTTTCGGCTAGTAGACCAGTTTCAGATCTTCATTTCTGATATCATCTAGAGAAAGAGATACAAGTAATAGAGGCTTCTCTTTGTACTATTATATGTCCCAGATTACTATTGCCAGCCTATTTACTCCATTTTTATTTGTATGATTTATCAGAAGTCCGTTTTCCCCATTTTCGGCTAGTAGACCAGTTTCAGATCTTTATTTTGGATCTCTTTTACAGAATGAGATACAAGTAATAGAGGCTTCTCCTTGTACTATTACGAGTCCCAGATGGCTATTTCCAGCCTATGTACTCCATTTTTGTTTGTATGATTCATCAGAAGACCGTTTTCCCCATTTTCGGCTAACAGACCAGTTTCAGATCTATATTTGGGATCTCTTCTACAGAATGAGATACAAGTAATAGAGGCTTCTCTTTGTACTATTATAAGTCTCATATGACTATTTCCAGCCTAGTTACTCCATTTTTATTTGTATGATTCATCAGAAGTCCATTTTCCCCATTTTCGGCTAGTTGACCAGTTTCGGATCTTTATTTGGGATATCTTCTACAGAATGAGATACAAGTAATAGAGGCTTCTCCTTGTACTATTATGAGTCCCAGATGACTATTTCCAGCCTACTTACTCCATTTTTGTTTGTATGATTCATTAGAAGTCCGTTTTCCCCATTTTTCGGCTAGTAGACCAGTTTCGGATCTTCATTTAGGAACTCTTCTACGGAATGAGATACAATTAATAAAGCCTTATCCATGTACTATTATGAGTCTCAGGTGACTATTGCAAACCTATTTACTCCATTTTTATTTGTATGATTCATCAGAAGTCCATTTTCCTCATTTTAGGCTAGTAGACCAGTTTCAAATCTTCATTTGGGATCTCTTCTATGGAATGAGATACAAGTAATAGAGGCTTCTCTTTGTACTATTATAAGTCCCAGATGACTATTTCCAGCATATTTACTCCATTTTGATTTGTATGATTCATCAGAAGTCCGTTTTCCCCATTTTCGGCTAGTAGACCAGTTTCGGATATTCATTTCGGATATCATCTAGGGAATGAGATACAAGTAATAGAGGCTTCCCCTTGTAGTATTAAGAATTCCGGATGAATATTTCCAGCGTATTTACTCCATTTTCTTCGTATGATTCATCAGAAGTCTGTTTTCCCCATGTTTGGCTAGTAGACCTGTTTCAGATCTTCATTCCGGATATCTTCTAGAGAAGGAAATACAAGTAATGGAGGCTTCTCTTTCTACTATTATAAGTCCCAGATGACAATTGCCAGCCTATTTACTCTATTTTCATTTGTATGATTCATCAAAAGTCCGTGTTCCCCATTTTCAACTAGTAGACGAGTTTCAGATCTTCATTTCGGATATCTTCTAGGGAATGAGATACACGTAATAGAGGCTTCACTTTGTACTATTATGAGTTCCAGATGACTATTTCCAGCCTATTTACTCCATTTTTATTAATATGATTCATCAGAATTCCGTTTTCCCCATTTTCGGCTAGAAGACCAATTTCATCTTTATTTGGGATCTCCTCTACAGAATGAGATACAAGTAATAGAGGCTTCTCCTTGTACTACTATGAGTCCCAGATGACTATTTCCAGCCTCTTTAATCCATTTTTATTTGTATGATTCATCAGAAGTCCATTTTCCCCATTTTGGGCTAGTAGACCAGTTTCGAATCTTCATTTGGGATCTCTTCTATGGAATGAGATACAAGTAATAGAGGCTTCTCCTTGTACTATTATCCGTCGCAGATGACTATTTCCAGCATATTTACTCCATTTTTATTTGTATGATTCATCAGAAGTCCGTTTTCCCCATTTTCGGCTAGTAGACCAGTTTCGGATATTCATTTCGGATATCTTCTAGGGAATGAGATACAAGTAATAGAGGCTTCCCCTTGTACTATTAAGAATCCCATATGAATATTTCCAGCGTATTTACTCCATTTTCATCGTATCATTCATCAGAAGTCTGTTTTCCCCATTTTTGGCTAGTAGACCTGTTTCAGGTCTTTATTCAGATATCTTCTAGAGAAGTAGATACAAGTAATAGAGGCTTCTCTTTGTACTATTATAAGTCCCAGATGACTATTTCCAGACTATTTACTCCATTTTTATTTGTATGATTCATCAGATGTCCGTTTTCCCCATTTTTCGGCTAGTAGACCAGTTTCGGATCTTTATTTGGGTTCTCTTCAACGGAATGAGATACAAGTAATAGAGGCTTCTCTTTGTACTATTATAAGTCCCAGATGACTATTGCCAGCCTATTTACTCCATTTTTATTTGTATGATTCATCAGAAGTCCTTGTTCCCCATTTTCAGCTAGTAGACGAGTTTCAGATCTTTATTTGGGATCTCCTCTACGGAATGAGATACAAGTAATAGAGGCTTCTCCTTGTACTATTATGAGTCCCAGATGACTATTTCCAGCCTCTTTACTCCATTTTTATTTGTATGGTTCATCAGAAGTCCGTTTCCCCGTTTTCGGCTAGTTGACCAGTTTCAGATCTTCATTTAGGAACACATCTACGGAATGAGATACAAGTAATAGAGGCTTATCCTTGTACTATTATTAGTCCCAGGTGACTATTGCAAGCCTATTTACTCCATTTTCTTCGTATGATTCATCAGAAATCTGATTTCCCCATTTTTGTCTAGTACACCAGTTTCGGATCTTCATTTGGGATATCTTCTAGGGAATGAGATACAAGTAATAGAGACTTCCCCTTCTACTATTATGGGTCCTAGATGACTATTTCCAGCCTATTTACTCCATTTTTATTTTTATGATTCATCAGAAGTCCGTGTTCTCTATTTTCGCCTAATATACCAGTTTCAGATGTTCATTTCGGATATATCTTCTATGTAATGAGATACAAATAATAGAGGCTTCCCCTTGTACTATTTAAGAGTCCCAGATGACTATTTCCAGCCTATTTACTCCATTTTCATTTGTATGATTCATCAGAAGTCCGTTTTCCCCATTTTCGACTAGTAGACAAGTTTCAGATCTTTATTTGGGATCTCTTCTACAGAATGAGATACAAGTAATAGAGGCTTCTCCTTGTACTATTATGAGTCTCAGATGACTATTTCCAGCCTATTTACTCCATTTTTATTTGTATGATTCATTAGATGTTCATTTTCCCCATTTTCGGCTACTAGACCAGTTTCAGAATTTCACTTGGGAACTCTTCTACGGAATGAGATACAAGTAATAGAGGCTTCTCTTTTTACTATTTTGAGTCCCAGATGACTATTTCAAGCCTATTTACTTCATTTTCTTTGTATGATTCATCAGAAGTCCGTTACCCCATTTTCAGCTAGAAGACCAGTTCGGATCTTTATTTGGGATCTCTTCTACGGAATGAGATACAAGTAATAGAGGCTTCTCTTTGTACTATTATAAGTCCCAGATGACTATTGCCAGCCTATTTACTCCATTTTTATTTGTATGATTCATCAGAAGTCCGTTTTCCCCATTTTCGGCTAGTAGACAAGTTTCGGATCTTTATTTGGGATCTCTTTTACGGAATGAGATACAAGTAATAGAGGCTTATCCTTGTACTATTATGAGTCTCAGATGACTATTTCCAGCCTATTTACTCCATTTTTATTTGTATGATTCATTAGATGTTCATTTTCCCCATTTTCGGCTACTAGACCAGTTTCGGATTTTTATTTTGGATATCTTCTAGGGAATAAGATACAAGTAATAAAGGCTTCCCCTTGTACTATTAAGAGTCACAGATGACTATTTCCAGACTTTTTACTTTATTTTTATTTGTATGATTCATGAGAAGTCAATTTTCCCCATTTTCGGCTAGTAGACCAGTTCGGATCTTTATTTGGGATCTCTTCAACGGAATGAGATACAAGTAATAGAGGTTTCTCTTTGTACTATTATAAGTCCCGGATGACTATTCCCAGCATATTTACTCCATTTTTATTTGTATGATTCATCAGAAGTCCGTTTTCCCCATTTTCGGCTAATAGACCAGTTTCAGATCTCTATTTGGGATCTCTTCTACGGAATGAGATACAAGCAATAGAGGTTTTTCCTTGTACTATTATGAGTCCCAGATGACTATTTCCAGCCTATGTACTCCATTTTTGTTTGTATGATTCATCAGAAGTCCGTTTTCCCCATTTTTTGCTAGTAGACAAGTTTCGGATCTTTATTTGGGATCTCTTTTACGGAATGAGATACAAGTAATAGAGGCTTATCCTTGAACTATTAAGAGTCCCGGATGACTATTTCCAGCCTATTTACTCAATTTTTATTTGTATGATTCATCAGAAGTCCGTTTTCCCCATTTTCGGCTATCAGACCGGTTTCAGATCTATATTTAGGATCTCTTTTACAGAATGAGATACAAGTAATAGAGGCTTCTCTTTGTACTATTATAAGTCTCAGATGACTATTTCCAGCCTATTTACTCCATTTTTATTTGTATGATTCATCAGAAGTCCATTTTCCCCATTTTCAGCTAGTAGACCAGTTTCAGATCTTTATTTGGGATCTCTTCTTCGAAATGAGATACAAGTAATATAGGCTTCTCCTTGTACTATTAAGAGTCACAAATGACTATTTCCAGCCTATTTACTCCATTTTTATTTGTATAATTCATCAGAAGTCCGTTACCCCATTTTCAGCTAGAAGACCAGTTCGGATCTTTATTTGGGATCTCTTCTACAGAATGAGATACAAGTAATAGAGGCTTCTCTTTGTACTATTATAAGTCCTAGATGACTATTGCCAGCCTATTTACTCCATTTTTATTTGTATGATTAATCAGAAGTCTGTTTTCCCCATTTTCGGCTAGTAGACCAGTTTCGGATCTTCATTTGGGATCTCTTCTACGGAATGAGATACAAGTAATAGAGGTTTTTCCTTGTACTATTATGAGTCCCAGATGACTATTTCCAGCTTATGTACTCCATTTTTTGTTTGTATGATTCATCAGAAGTCCGTTACCCCATTTTCAGCTAGAAGACCAGTTCGGATCTTTATTTGGGATCTCTTCTACGGAATGAGATACAAGTAATAGAGGCTTCTATTTGTACTATTATAAGTCCCAGATGACTATTGCCAGCCTATTTACTCCATTTTTATTTGTATGATTCATCAAAAGTCCGTTTTCCCCATTTTCGGCTAGTAGACCAGTTTCGGATCTTTATTTGGGATCTCTTCTACGGAATGAGATACAAGTAATAGAGGGTTTTCCTTGTACTATTATGAGTCCCAGATGACTATTTCCAGCCTATGTACTCCAGTTTTTGTTTGTATGATTCATCAGAAGTCCGTTTTCCCCATTTTTGGCTAGTAGACAAGTTTCGGATCTTTATTTGGGATCTCTTTTACGGAATGAGATACAAGTAATAGAGGCTTATCCTTGTACTATTATGAGTCTCAGATAACTATTTCCAGCCTATTTACTCCATTTTTATATGTATGATTCATTAGATGTTCATTTTCCCCATTTTCGGCTACTAGACCAGTTTCAGATTTTTATTTTGGATATCTTCTAGGGAATGAGATACAAGTAATAAAGGCTTCCCCTTGTACTATTAAGAGTCACAGATGACTACTTCCAGACTTTTTACTTTATTTTTATTTGTATGATTCATCAGAAGTCAATTTTCCCCATTTTCGGCTACTAGACCAGTTCGGATCTTTATTTGGGATCTCTTCAACGGAATGAGATACAAGTAATAGAGGCTTCTCTTTGTACTATTATAAGTCCCAGATGACTATTCCCAACCTATTTACTCCATTTTTATTTGTATGATTCATCAGAAGTCCGTTTTCCCCATTTTCGGCTAATAGACCATTTTCGGATCTCTATTTGGGATCTCTTCTACGGAATGAGATACAAGTAATAGAGGTTTTTCCTTGTACTATTATGAGTCCCAGATGACTATTTCCAGCCTATGTACTCCATTTTTGTTTGTATGATTCATCAGAAGTCCGTTTTCCCCATTTTTGGCTAGTAGACAAGTTTCGGATCTTTATTTGGGATCTCTTTTACGGAATGAGATACAAGTAATAGAGGCTTATCCTTGAACTATTAAGAGTCTCGGATGACTATTTCCAGCCTATTTACTCAATTTTTATTTGTATGATTCATCAGAAGTCCATTTTCCCCATTTTCGGCTATCAGACCGGTTTCAGATCTATATTTAGGATCTCTTTTACAGAATGAGATACAAGTAATAGAGGCTTCTCTTTGTACTATTATAAGTCTCAGATGACTATTTCCAGCCTATTTACTCCATTTTTATTTGTATGATTCTTCAGAAGTCCATTTTCCCCATTTTCAGCTAGTAGACCAGTTTCAGATCTTTATTTGGGATCTCTTCTTCGAAATGAGATACAAGTAATAGAGGCTTCTCCTTGTACTATTAAGAGTCACAGATGACTATTTCCAGCGTATTTACTCCATTTTTATTTGTATGATTCATCAGAAGTCCGTTACCCCATTTTCAGCTAGAAGACCAGTTCGGATCTTTATTTGGGATCTCTTTTACGGAATGAGATACAAGTAATAGAGGCTTCTATTTGTACTATTATAAGTCCCAGATGACTATTGCCAGCCTACTTACTCCATTTTTATTTGTATGATTCATCAGAAATCCGTTTTCCCCATTTTCGGCTAGTAGACCAGTTTTGGATCTTTATTTGGGATCTCTTCTACGGAATGAGATACAAGTAATAGAGGTTTTTCCTTGTACTATTATGAGTCCCAGATGACTATTTCCAGCCTATGTACTCCATTTTTTGTTTGTATGATTCATCAGAAGTCCGTTTTCCCTATTTTTGGCTAGTAGACAAGTTTCGGATCTTTATTTGGGATCTCTTTTACGGAATGAGATACAAGTAATAGAGGCTTATCCTTGTACTATTATGAGTCTCAGATGACTATTTCCAGCCTATTTACTCCATTTTTATTTGTATGATTCATTAGATGTTCATTTTCCCCATTTTCGGCTACTAGACCAGTTTCAGATTTTTATTTTGGATATCTTCTAGAGAATGAGATACAAGTAATAAAGGCTTCCCCTTGTACTATTAAGAGTCACAGATGACTATTTCCAGACTTTTTACTTTATTTTTATTTGTATGATTCATCAGAAGTCAATTTTCCCCATTTTCGGCTAGTAGACCAGTTCGGATCTTTATTTGGGATCTCTTCAACGGAATGAGATACAAGTAATAGAGGCTTCTCTTTGTACTATTATAAGTCCCAGATGACTATTCCCAGCCTATTTACTCCATTTTTATTTGTATGATTCATCAGAAGTCCATTTTCCCTATTTTCGGCTAATAGACCATTTTCGGATCTCTATTTGGGATCTCTTCTACGGAATGAGGTACAAGTAATAGAGGTTTTTCCTTGTATTATTATGAGTCCCAGATGACTATTTCCAGCCTATGTACTCCATTTTTGTTTGTATGATTCATCAGAAGTCCGTTTTCCCCATTTTTGGCTAGTAGACAAGTTTCGGATCTTTATTTGGGATCTCTTTTACGGAATGAGATACAAGTAATAGAGGCTTATCCTTGTACTATTAAGAGTCCCGGATGACTATTTCCAGCCTATTTACTCCATTTTTATTTGTATGATTCATCAGAAGTCCGTTTTCCCCATTTTCGGCAATCAGACCGGTTTCAGATCTATATTTAGGATCTCTTCTACAGAATGAGATACAAGTAATAGAGGCTTCTCTTTGTACTATAATAAGTCTCAGATGACTATTTCCAGCCTATTTACTCCATTTTTATTTGCATGATTCATCAGAAGTCCATTTTCCCCATTTTCAGCTAGTAGACCAGTTTCAGATCTTTATTTGGGATCTCTTCTTCGAAATGAGATACAAGTAATAGAGGCTTCTCCTTGTACTATTAAGAGTCACAGATGACTATTTCCAGCCTATTTACTCCATTTTTATTTGTATGATTCATCAGATGTCCGTTTTCCCCATTTTCGGTTACTAGACCAGTTTCAGATCTTTATTTGGGATCTCTTCTACTGAATGAGATACAAGTAATAGAAGCATCTCCTTGTACTATTATGAGTCTCAGATGACTATTTCCTGCCTATTTACTCCATTTTTATTTCTATGCTTCATTAGAAGTCCATTTTCCCCATTTTCGGCTAGTAGACCAGTTTCGGATTTTCATTTAGGAACTCTTCTACGGAATGAGATACAAGTATTAGAGGCTTCTCTTTTTACTATTTAGAGTCCTAGATGACTATTTCAAGCCTATTTACACCATTTTCTTTGTATAATTCATCAGAAGTAGACCCGTTTCGGATCTTCATTTGGGATATCTTCTAGGGAATGAGATACAAGTACTAGAGGCTTCCCCTTGTACTATTAAGAGTCCCAGATGACTATTTCTAGACTATTTACTCCATTTTTATTTGTATGATTCATTAGAAGTCCGTTTTCCCCATTTTCGGCTAGTAGACCAGTTTCGGATCTTTATTTGGAATCTCTTCTACGGAATGAGATACAAGTAATGGAGGCTTCTCCTTGTATTATTATAAGTCCCAGATGACTATTGCCAGCCTAGTTACTCCATTTTTAATTGTATGATTCATAAAAAGTCCGTTTTCCCCATTTTCGGCTAGTAGACCAGTTTCGGATCTTTATTTGGGATCTCTTTTACGGAATGAGATACAAGTAATAGATGCTTCTCCTTGTACTATTATGAATCCCAGATGAATATTTCCAGCGTATTTACTCCATTTTCTTCGTATGATTCATCAGAAGTCTGTTTTCACCATTTTTGGCTAGTAGACCTGTTTCAGATCTTCATTTCGGATATCTTCTAGAGAAGGAGATACAAGTAATAGAGACTTCTCTTTGTACTATTATAAGTCCCAGATGACTATTTCCAGACTATTTACTCCATTTTTATTTGTATGATTCATCAGAAGTCCGTTTTCTCCATTTTCGGCTAGTAGACCAGTTTCGGATCTTTATTTGGGTTCTCTTCTACGGAATTAGATACAAGTAATAGAGGCTTCTCCTTGTACTATTATGAGTCTCAGATGACTATTTCCAGCCTATTTACTTCATTTTTATTTGTATGATTCATTAGATGTCCATTTTCCCCATTTTCGCCTACTAGACCTGTTTCAGAATTTCATTTGGGAACTTTCACGGAATGAGATACAAGTAATAGAGGCTACACTTTTTACTATTTTGAGTCCCAGATGACTATTTCAAGTCTATACTCCATTTTCTTTGTATGATTCATCGGAAGTCCGTTTTCCCCATTTTCAGCTAGTAGACCAGTTTCGGATCTTCATTTCGGATATCTTCTAGGGAATGAGATACACGTAATAGAGGCTTCACTTTGTACTATTATGAGTTCCAGATGACTATTTCCAGCCTATTTACTCCATTTTTATTAGTATGATTCATCAGAATTCCGTTTTCCCCATTTTCGGCTAGATGACCAATTTCATCTTTATTTGGGATCTCCTCTACGGAATGAGATACAAGTAATAGAGGCTTCTCCTTGTACTATTATGAGTCCCAGATGACTATTTCCAGCCTCTTTACTCCATTTTTATTTGTATGATTCATCAGAAGTCCATTTTCCCCACTTTGGGCTAGTAGTCCAGTTTCAAATCTTCATATGGGATATCTTATATGGAATGTGATACAAGTAATAGAGGCTTCTCCTTGTACTATTATCCGTCGCAGATGACAATTGCCAGCCTATTTACTCTATTTTTATTTGTATGATTCATCAAAAGTCCGTGTTCCCCATTTTCAGCTAGTAGACGAGTTTCAGATCTTCATTTCGGATATCTTCTAGGGAATGAGATACACGTAATAGAGGCTTCATTTTGTACTATTATGAGTTCCAGATGACTATTTCCAGCCTATTTACTCCATTTTTAATAGTATGATTCATCAGAATTCTGTTTTCCCCATTTTCGGCTAGAAGACCAATTTCATCTTTATTTGGGATCTCCTCTACAGAATGAGATACAAGTAATAGAGGCTTCTCCTTGTACTATTATGAGTCCCAGATGACTATTTCCAGCCTCTTTAATGCATTTTTATTTGTATGATTCATCAGAAGTCCATTTTCCCCATTTTGGGCTAGTAGACCAGTTTCGAATCTTCATTTGGGATCTCTTCTATGGAATGAGATACAAGTAATAGAGGCTTCTCCTTGTACTATTATCCGTCGCAGATGACTATTTCCAGCATATTTACTCCATTTTTATTTGTATGATTCATCAGAAGTCCGTTTTCCCCATTTTCGGCTAGTAGACCAGTTTCGGATATTCATTTCGGATATCTTCTAGGGAATGAGATACAAGTAATAGAGGCTTCCCCTTGTACTATTAAGAATCCCATATGAATATTTCCAGCGTATTTACTCCATTTTCTTCGTATCATTCATAAGAAGTCTGTTTTCCCCATTTTTGGCTAGTAGACCTGTTTCAGGTCTTCATTCAGATATCTTCTAGAGAAGGAGATACAAGTAATAGAGGCTTCTCTTTGTACTATTATAAGTCCCAGATGACTATTTCCAGACTATTTACTCCATTTTTATTTGTATGATTCATCAGATGTCCGTTTTCCCCATTTTTCGGCTAGTAGACCAGTTTCGGATCTTTATTTGGGTTCTCTTCAACGGAATGAGATACAAGTAATAGAGGCTTCTCTTTGTACTATTATAAGTCCCAGATGACTATTGCCAGCCTATTTACTCCATTTTTATTTGTATGATTCATTAGAAGTTCTTGTTCCCCATTTTCAGTTAGTAGACGAGTTTCAGATCTTCATTTCGGATATCTTCTAGGGATAGAGATACAAGTAATAGAGGCTTCACTTTGCACTATTATGAGTTCCAGATGACTATTTCCAGCCTATTTACTCCATTTTTATTAGTATGATTTCATCAGAAGTCCGTTTTCCCCATTTTCGGCTAGAAGACCAGTTTCGGATCTTTATTTGGGATCTCCTCTACGGAATGAGATACAAGTAATAGAGGCTTCTCCTTGTACTATTATGAGTCCCAGATGACTATTTCCAGCCTCTTTACTCCATTTTTATTTGTATGGTTCATCATAAGTCCGTTTTCCCCGTTTTCGGCTAGTTGACCAGTTTCAGATCTTCATTTAGGAACACATCTACGGAATGAGATACAAGTAATAGAGGCTTATCCTTGTACTATTATTAGTCCCTGGTGACTATTGCAAGCCTATTTACTCCATTTTCGTATGATTCATCAGAAATCTGATTTCCCCATTTTTGGCTAGTACACCAGTTTCGGATCTTCATTTGGGATATCTTCTAGGGAATGAGATACAAGTAATAGAGACTTCCCCTTGTACTATTATGGGTCCTAGATGACTATTTCCAGCCTATTTACTCCATTTTTATTTTTATGATTCATCAGAAGTCCGTGTTCTCCATTTTCGCCTAGTATACCAGTTTCAGATGTTCATTTCGGATATATCTTCTATGTAATGAGATACAAATAATAGAGGCTTCCCCTTGTACTATTAAGAGTCCCAGATGACTATTTCCAGCCTATTTACTCCATTTTTATTTGTATGATTCATCAGAAGTCCGTTTTCCCCATTTTCGACTAGTAGACAAGTTTCAGATCTTTATTTGGGATCTCTTCTACAGAATGAGATACAAGTAATAGAGGCTTCTCCTTGTTTTATTATGAGTCTCAGATGACTATTTCCAGCCTATTTACTCCATTTTTATTTGTATGATTCATTAGATGTTCATTTTCCCCATTTTCGGCTACTAGACCAGTTTCAGAATTTCACTTGGGAACTCTTCTACGGAATGAGATACAAGTAATAGAGGCTTCTCTTTTTACTATTTTGAGTCCCAGATGACTATTTCAAGCCTATTTACTTCATTTTCTTTGTATGATTCATCAGAAGTCCGTTACCCCATTTTCAGCTAGAAGACCAGTTCGGATCTTTATTTGGGATCTCTTCTACGGAATGAGATACACGTAATAGAGGCTTCTCTTTGTACTATTATAAGTCCCAGATGACTATTGCCAGCCTATTTACTCCATTTTTATTTGTATGATTCATCAGAAGTCCGTTTTCTCCATTTTTGGCTAGTAGACCAGTTTCGGATCTTTATTTGGGATCTCTTCTACGGAATGAGATACAAGTAATAGAGGTTTTTCCTTGTACTATTATGAGTCCCAGATGACTATTTCCAGCCTATTTACTCCATTTTTTGTTTGTATGATTCATTAGATGTTCATTTTCCCCATTTTCGGCTACTAGACCAGTTTCGGATTTTTATTTTGGATATCTTCTAGGGAATGAGATACAAGTAATAAAGGCTTCCCCTTGTACTATTAAGAGTCCCAGATGACTATTTCCAGCCTATTTACTCCATTTTTATTTGTATGATTCATCAGAAGTCCGTTTTCCACATTTTCGACTAGTAGACAAGTTTCAGATCTTTATTTGGGATCTCTTCTACAAAATGAGATACAAGTAATAGAGGCTTCTCCTTGTACTATTATGAGTCTCAGATGACTATTTCCAGCCTATTTACTCCATTTTTATTTGTATGATTCATTAGATGTTCATTTTCCACATTTTCGGCTACTAGACCAGTTTCAGAATTTCACTTGGGAACTTTTCTACGGAATGAGATACAAGTAATAGAGGCTTCTCTTTTTACTATTTTGAGTTCCAGATGACTATTTCAAGCCTATTTACTTCATTTTCTTTGTATGATTCATCAGAAGTCCGTTACCCCATTTTCAGCTAGAAGACCAGTTCGGATCTTTATTTGGGATCTCTTCTACGGAATGAGATACAAGTAATAGAGGCTTCTCCTTGTACTATTATAAGTCCCAGATGATTATTGCCAGCCTATTTACTCCATTTTTATTTGTATGATTCATCAGAAGTCCGTTTTCCCCATTTTCAGCTAGTAGACAAGTTTCGGATCTTTATTTGGGATCTCTTTTACGGAATGAGATACAAGTAATAGAGGCTTATCCTTGTACTAATATGAGTCTCAGATGACTATTTTCAGCCTATTTACTCCAATTTTATTTGTATGATTCATTAGATGTTCATTTTCCCCATTTTCGGCTACTAGACCAGTTTCGGATTTTTATTTTGGATATCTTCTAGGGAATGAGATACAAGTAATAAAGGCTTCCCCTTGTACTATTAAGAGTCACAGATGACTATTTCCAGACTTTTTACTTTATTTTTATTTGTATGATTCATCAGAAGTCAAATTTCCCCATTTTCGGCTAGTAGACCAGTTCGGATCTTTATTTGGGATCTCTTCAACGGAATGAGATACAAGTAATAGAGGTTTCTCTTTGTACTATTATAAGTCCCAGATGACTATTCCCAGCATATTTACTCCATTTTTATTTGTATGATTCATCAGAAGTCCATTTTCCCCATTTTCGGCTAATAGACCAGTTTCAGATCTCTATTTGGGATCTCTTCTACGGAATGAGATACAAGTAATAGAGGTTTTTCCTTGTACTATTATGAGTCCCAAATGACTATTTCCAGCCAATGTACTCAATTTTTGTTTGTATGATTCATCAGAAGTCCGTTTTCCCCATTTTTGGCTAGTAGACAAGTTTCGGATCTTTATTTGGGATCTCTTTTACGGAATGAGATACAAGTAATAGAGGCTTATCCTTGAACTATTAAGAGTCCCGGATGACTATTTCCAGCCTATTTACTCAATTTTTATTTGTATGATTCATCAGAAGTCCGTTTTCCCCATTTTCGGCTATCAGACCGGTTTCAGATCTATATTTAGGATCTCTTCTACAGAATGAGATACAAGTAATAGAGGCTTCTCTTTGTACTATTATAAGTCTCAGATGACTATTTCCAGCCTATTTACTCCATTTTTATTTGTATGATTCTTCAGAAGTCTATTTTCCCCATTTTAAGCTAGTAGACCAGTTTCAGATCTTTATTTGGGATCTCTTCTTCGAAATGAGATACAAGTAATAGAGGCTTCTCCTTGTACTATTAAGAGTCACAAATGACTATTTCCAGCCTATTTACTCCATTTTTATTTGTATGATTCATCAGAAGTCCGTTACCCCATTTTCAGCTAGAAGACCAGTTCGGATCTTTATTTGGGATCTCTTCTACAGAATGAGATACAAGTAATAGAGGCTTCTCTTTGTACTATTATAAGTCCCAGATGACTATTGCCAGCCTATTTACTCCATTTTTATTTGTATGATTAATCAGAAGTCTGTTTTCCCCATTTTCGGCTAGTAGACCAGTTTCGGATCTTTATTTAGGATCTCTTCTACGGAATGAGATACAAGTAATAGAGGTTTTTCCTTGTACTATTATGAGTCCCAGATGACTATTTCCAGCTTATGTACTCCATTTTTTAATTGTATGATTCATCAGAAGTCCGTTTTCCCCATTTTTGGCTAGTAGACAAGTTTCGGATCTTTATTTGGGATCTCTTTTACGGAATGAGATACAAGTAATAGACGCTTATCCTTGTACTATTATGAGTCTCAGATGACTATTTCCAGCCTATTTACTCCATTTTTATTTGTATGATTCATTAGATGTTCATTTTCCCCATTTTCGGCTACTAGACCAGTTTCGGATTTTTATTTTGGATATCTTCTAGGGAATGAGATACAAGTAATAAAGGCTTCCCTTTGTACTATTAAGAGTCACAGATGACTATTTCCAGACTTTTAACTTTATTTTTATTTGTATGATTCATCAGAAGTCAATTTTCCCCATTTTTGGCTAGTAGACCAGTTCGGATCTTTATTTGGGATCTCTTCAACGGAATGAGATACAAGTAATAGAGGATTCTCTTTGTACTATTATAAGTCCCAGATGACTATTCCCAGCCTATTTACTCCATTTTTATTTGTATGATTCATCAGAAGTTCGTTTTCCCCATTTTCGGCTAATAGACCAGTTTCGGATCTCTATTTGGGATCTCTTCTACGGAATGAGATACAAGTAATAGAGGTTTTTCCTTTTACTATTATGAGTCCCAGATGACTATTTCCAGCCTATGTACTCCATTTTTGTTTGTATGATTCATCAGAAGTCCGTTTTCCCCATTTTTGGCTAGTAGACAAGTTTCGGATCTTATTTGGGATCTCTTTTACGGAATGAGATACAAGTAATAGAGGCTTATCCTTGTACTATTAAGAGTCCCGGATGACTATTTCCAGCCTATTTACTCCATTTTTATTTGTATGATTCATCAGAAGTCCGTTTTCCCCATTTTTGGCAATCAGACCGGTTTCAGATCTATATTTAGGATCTCTTCTACAGAATGAGATACAAGTAATAGAGGCTTCTCTTTGTACTATAATAAGTCTCAGATGACTATTTCCAGCCTATTTACTCCATTTTTATTTGTATGATTCATCAGAAGTTCATTTTCCCCATTTTCAGCTAGTAGACCAGTTTCAGATCTTTATTTGGGATCTCTTCTTCGAAATGAGATACAAGTAATAGAGGCTTCTCCTTGTACTATTAAGAGTCACAGATGACTATTTCCAGCCTATTTACTCCATTTTTATTTGTATGATTCATCAGAAGTCCGTTTTCCCCATTTTCGGTTACTAGACCAGTTTCAGATCTTTATTTGGGATCTCTTCTACTGAATGAGATACAAGTTATAGAAGCATCTCCTTGTACTATTATGAGTCTCAGATGACTATTTCCTGCCTATTTACTCCATTTTTATTTGTATGCTTCATTAGAAGTCCATTTTCCCCATTTTCGGCTAGTAGACCAGTTTCGGATTTTCATTTAGGAACTCTTCTACGGAATGAGATACAAGTATTAGAGGCTTCTCTTTTTACTATTTAGAGTCCTAGATGACTATTTCAAGCCTATTTACACCATTTTCTTTGTATAATTCATCAGAAGTAGACCCGTTTCGGATCTTCATTTGGGATATCTTCTAGGGAATGAGATAAGAGTACTAGAGGCTTCCCCTTGTACTATTAAGAGTCCCAGGTGACTATTTCTAGACTATTTACTCCATTTTTATTTGTATGATTCATTAGAAGTCCGTTTTCCCCATTTTCGGCTAGTAGACCAGTTTCGGATCTTTATTTGGAATCTCTTCTACGGAATGAGATACAAGTAATAGAGGCTTCTCCTTGTATTATTATAAGTCCCAGATGACTATTGCCAGCCTAGTTACTCCATTTTTAATTGTATGATTCATAAAAAGTCCGTTTTCCCCATTTTCGGCTAGTAGACCAGTTTCGGATCTTTATTTGGGATCTCTTTTACAGAAAGAGATACAAGTAATAGATGCTTCTCCTTGTACTATTAAGAATCCCAGATGAATATTTCCAGCGTATTTACTCCATTTTTTCTTCGTATGATTCATCAGAAGTCTGTTTTCACCATTTTTGGCTAGTAGACCTGTTTCAGATCTTCATTCCGGATATCTTCTAGAGAAGGAGATACAAGTAATAGAGACTTCTCTTTGTACTATTATAAGTCCCAGATGACTATTTCCAGACTATTTACTCCATTTTTATTTGTATGATTCATCAGAAGTCCGTTTTCTCCATTTTCGGCTAGTAGACCAGTTTCGGATCTTTATTTGGGTTCTCTTCTACGGAATTAGATACAAGGAATAGAGGCTTCTCCTTGTACTATTATGAGTCTCAGATGACTATTTCCAGCCTATTTACTCCATTTTTATTTGTATGATTCATTAGATGTCCATTTTCCCCATTTTCGCCTACTAGACCTGTTTCAGAATTTCATTTGGGAACTTTCACGGAATGAGATACAAGTAATAGAGGCTTCTCTTTTTACTATTTTGAGTCCCAGATGACTATTTCAAGTCTATACTCCATTTTCTTTGTATGATTCATCGGAAGTCCGTTTTCCCCATTTTCAGCTAGTAGACCAGTTTCGGATCTTCATTTCGGATATCTTCTAGGGAATGAGATACACGTAATAGAGGCTTCACTTTGTACTATTATGAGTTCCAGATGACTATTTCCAGCCTATTTACTCCATTTTTATTAGTATGATTCATCAGAATTCCGTTTTCCCCATTTTCGGCTAGAAGACCAATTTCATCTTTATTTGGGATCTCCTCTACGGAATGAGATACAAGTAATAGAGGCTTCTCCTTGTACTATTATGAGTCCCAGATGACTATTTCCAGCCTATTTACTCCATTTTTATTTGTATGATTCATCAGAAGTCCATTTTCCCCACTTTGGGCTAGTAGTCCAGTTTCAAATCTTCATATGGGATATCTTATATGGAATGTGATACAAGTAATAGAGGCTTCTCCTTGTACTATTATCCGTCGCAGATGACTATTTCCAGCATATTTACTCCATTTTTATTTGTATGATTCATCAGAAGTCCGTTTTCCCCATTTTCGGCTAGTAAACCAGTTTCGGATATTCATTTCGGATATCTTCTAGGGAATGAGATACAAGTAATAGAGGCTTACCCTTGTACTATTAAGAATCCCAGATGAATATTTCCAGCGTATTTACTCCATTTTCTTCGTATGATTCATCAGAAGTCTGTTTTCCCCATTTTTGGCTAGTAGACCTGTTTCAGATCTTCATTCCGGATATCTTATAGAGAAGGAGATACAAGTAATAGAGGCTTCTCTTTGTACTATTATAAGTCCCAGATGACTATTTCCAGACTATTTACTCCATTTTTATTTGTATGATTCATCAGAAGTCCGTTTTCCCTATTTTTCGGCTAGTAGACCAGTTTTGGATCTTTATTTGGGTTCTCTTCTACGGAATGAGATACAAGTAATAGAGGCTTCTCTTTGTACTATTATAAGTCCCAGATCACTATTGCCAGCCTATTTACTCCATTTTTATTTGTATGATTCATCAGAAGTCAGTGTTCCCCATTTTCATCTAGTAGACGAGTTTCAGATCTTCATTTCGGATATTTTCTAGGGAATGAGATACAAGTACTAGAGGCTTCACTTTGTACTATTATGAGTTCTAGATGACTATTTCCAGCGTATTTACTCCATTTTTATTAGTATGATTCATCAGAAGTCCGTTTTCCCCATTTTCAGCTAGAAGACCAGTTTCGGATCTATATTTGGGATCTCCTCTACGGAATGAGATACAAGTAATAGAGGCTTCTCCTTGTACTATTATGAGTCCCAGATGACTATTTCCAGCCTCTTTACTCCATTTTTATTTGTATGATTCATCAGAAGTCCGTTTTCCCTATTTTAGGCTAGTTGACCAGTTTCAGATCTTCATTTAGGAACACTTCTACGGAATGAGATACAAGTAATAGAGGCTTATCCTTGTACTATTATTAGTCCCAGGTGACTATTGCAAGCCTATTTACTCCATTTTCTTCGTATGATTCATCAGAAGTCCGATTTCCCCATTTTCGGCTAGTACACCAGTTTCGGATCTTCATTTGGGATATCTTCTAGGGAATGAGATACAAGTAATAGAGACTTCCCCTTGTACTATTATGGGTCCTAGATGACTATTTCCAGCCTATTTACTCCATTTTTATTTTTATGATTCATCAGAAGTCCGTGTTCTCTATTTTCGCCTAGTATACCAGTTTCAGATGTTCATTTTGGATATATCTTCTATGTAATGAGATACAAATAATAGAGGCTTCCCCTTGTACTATTAAGAGTCCCACATGACTATTTCCAGCCTATTTACTCCATTTTTATTTGTATGATTCATCAGAAGTCCGTTTTCCCCATTTTCGACTAGTAGACAAGTTTCAGATCTTTATTTGGGATCTCTTCTACAGAATGAGATACAAGTAATAGAGGCTTCTCCTTGTACTATTATGAGTCTCAGATGACTATTTCCAGCCTATTTACTCCATTTTTATTTGTATGACTCATTAGATGTTCATTTTCCCCATTTTCGGCTACTAGACCAGTTTCAGAATTTCATTTGGGAACTCTTCTACGGAATGAGATACAAGTAATAGAGGCTTCTCTTTTTACTATTTTGAGTTCCAGATGACTATTTCAAGCCTATTTACTTCATTTTTTTGAATGATTCATCAGAAGTCCGTTACCCCATTTTCAGCTAGTAGAACAGTTTCGGATTTTCATTTTGGATATCTTCTAGGGAATGAGATACAAGTAATAGAGGCTTCCCCTTGTACTATTAAGAGTCACAGATGACTATTTCCAGACTTTTTACTTTATTTTTATTTGTATGATTCATCAGAAGTCAGTTTTCCCTATTTTCGGCTAGTAGACCAGTTTCGGATCTTTATTTGGAATCTCTTCTACGGAATGAGATACAAGTAATGGAGGCTTCTCCTTGTACTATTATAAGTCCCAGATGACTATTGCCAGCCTATGTACTCTATTTTTATTTGTATGATTAATCAGAAGTCCGTTTTCCCCATTTTCGGCTAGTAGACCAGTTTCGGATATTCATTTCCGATATCTTCTAGGGAATGAGATACAAGTAATAGAGTCTTACCCTTGTACTATTAAGAATCCCAGATGAATATTTCCAGCGTATTTACTCCATTTTCTTCGTATGATTCATCAGAAGTCTGTCTTCCCCATTTTTGGCTAGTAGACCTGTTTCAGATCTTCATTCCGGATATCTTCTAGAGAAGGAGATACAAGTAATAGAGGCTTCTCTTTGTACTATTATAAGTCCCAGATGACTATTTCCAGACTATTTACTCCATTTTTATTTTTATGATTCATCAGAAGTCCGTTTTCCCCATTTTTCGGCTAGTAGACCAGTTTTGGATCTTTATTTGGGTTCTTTTCTACGGAATGAGATACAAGTAATAGAGGCTTCTCTTTGTACTATTATAAGTCCCAGATCACTATTGCCAGCCTATTTACTCCATTTTTATTTGTATGATTCATCAGAAGTCAGTGTTCCCCATTTTCAGCTAGTAGACGAGTTTCAGATCTTCATTTCGGATATTTTCTAGGGAATGAGATACAAGTACTAGAGGCTTCACTTTGTACTATTATGAGTTCTAGATGACTATTTCCAGCGTATTTACTCCATTTTTATTAGTATGATTCATCAGAAGTCCGTTTTCCCCATTTTCAGCTAGAAGACCAGTTTCGGATCTATATTTGGGATCTCCTCTACGGAATGAGATACAAGTAATAGAGGCTTCTCCTTGTACTATTATGAGTCCCAGATGACTATTTCCAGCCTCTTTACTCCATTTTTATTTGTATGATTCATCAGAAGTCCGTTTTCCCTATTTTAGGCTAGTTGACCAGTTTCAGATCTTCATTTAGGAACACTTCTACGGAATGAGATACAAGTAATAGAGGCTTATCCTTGTACTATTATTAGTCCCAGGTGACTATTGCAAGCCTATTTACTCCTTTTTCTTCGTATGATTCATCAGAAGTCCGATTTCCCCATTTTCGGCTAGTACACCAGTTTCGGATCTTCATTTGGGATATCTTCTAGGGAATGAGATACAAGTAATAGAGACTTCCCCTTGTACTATTATGGGTCCTAGATGACTATTTCCAGCCTATTTACTCCATTTTTATTTTTATGATTCATCAGAAGTCCCTGTTCTCTATTTTCGCCTAGTATACCAGTTTCAGATGTTCATTTTGGATATATCTTCTATGTAATGAGATACAAATAATAGAGGCTTCCCCTTGTACTATTAAGAGTCCCACATGACTATTTCCAGCCTATTTACTCCATTTTTATTTGTATGATTCATCAGAAGTCCGTTTTCCCCATTTTCGACTAGTAGACAAGTTTCAGATCTTTATTTGGGATCTCTTCTACAGAATGAGATACAAGTAATAGAGGCTTCTCCTTGTACTATTATGAGTCTCAGATGACTATTTCCAGCCTATTTACTCCATTTTTATTTGTATGATTCATCAGAAGTCCGTTACCCCATTTTCAGCTAGAAGACCAGTTCGGATCTTTATTTGGGATCTCTTCTACAGAATGAGATACAAGTAATAGAGGCTTCTCTTTGTACTATTATAAGTCCCAGATGACTATTGCCAGCCTATTTACTCCATTTTTATTTGTATGATTAATCAGAAGTCTGTTTTCCCCATTTTCGGCTAGTAGACCAGTTTCGGATCTTTATTTAGGATCTCTTCTACGGAATGAGATACAAGTAATAGAGGTTTTTCCTTGTACTATTATGAGTCCCAGATGACTATTTCCAGCTTATGTACTCCATTTTTTAATTGTATGATTCATCAGAAGTCCGTTTTCCCCATTTTTGGCTAGTAGACAAGTTTCGGATCTTTATTTGGGATCTCTTTTACGGAATGAGATACAAGTAATAGACGCTTATCCTTGTACTATTATGAGTCTCAGATGACTATTTCCAGCCTATTTACTCCATTTTTATTTGTATGATTCATTAGATGTTCATTTTCCCCATTTTCGGCTACTAGACCAGTTTCGGATTTTTATTTTGGATATCTTCTAGGGAATGAGATACAAGTAATAAAGGCTTCCCTTTGTACTATTAAGAGTCACAGATGACTATTTCCAGACTTTTAACTTTATTTTTATTTGTATGATTCATCAGAAGTCAATTTTCCCCATTTTTGGCTAGTAGACCAGTTCGGATCTTTATTTGGGATCTCTTCAACGGAATGAGATACAAGTAATAGAGGATTCTCTTTGTACTATTATAAGTCCCAGATGACTATTCCCAGCCTATTTACTCCATTTTTATTTGTATGATTCATCAGAAGTTCGTTTTCCCCATTTTCGGCTAATAGACCAGTTTCGGATCTCTATTTGGGATCTCTTCTACGGAATGAGATACAAGTAATAGAGGTTTTTCCTTTTACTATTATGAGTCCCAGATGACTATTTCCAGCCTATGTACTCCATTTTTGTTTGTATGATTCATCAGAAGTCCGTTTTCCCCATTTTTGGCTAGTAGACAAGTTTCGGATCTTATTTGGGATCTCTTTTACGGAATGAGATACAAGTAATAGAGGCTTATCCTTGTACTATTAAGAGTCCCGGATGACTATTTCCAGCCTATTTACTCCATTTTTATTTGTATGATTCATCAGAAGTCCGTTTTCCCCATTTTTGGCAATCAGACCGGTTTCAGATCTATATTTAGGATCTCTTCTACAGAATGAGATACAAGTAATAGAGGCTTCTCTTTGTACTATAATAAGTCTCAGATGACTATTTCCAGCCTATTTACTCCATTTTTATTTGTATGATTCATCAGAAGTTCATTTTCCCCATTTTCAGCTAGTAGACCAGTTTCAGATCTTTATTTGGGATCTCTTCTTCGAAATGAGATACAAGTAATAGAGGCTTCTCCTTGTACTATTAAGAGTCACAGATGACTATTTCCAGCCTATTTACTCCATTTTTATTTGTATGATTCATCAGAAGTCCGTTTTCCCCATTTTCGGTTACTAGACCAGTTTCAGATCTTTATTTGGGATCTCTTCTACTGAATGAGATACAAGTTATAGAAGCATCTCCTTGTACTATTATGAGTCTCAGATGACTATTTCCTGCCTATTTACTCCATTTTTATTTGTATGCTTCATTAGAAGTCCATTTTCCCCATTTTCGGCTAGTAGACCAGTTTCGGATTTTCATTTAGGAACTCTTCTACGGAATGAGATACAAGTATTAGAGGCTTCTCTTTTTACTATTTAGAGTCCTAGATGACTATTTCAAGCCTATTTACACCATTTTCTTTGTATAATTCATCAGAAGTAGACCCGTTTCGGATCTTCATTTGGGATATCTTCTAGGGAATGAGATAAGAGTACTAGAGGCTTCCCCTTGTACTATTAAGAGTCCCAGGTGACTATTTCTAGACTATTTACTCCATTTTTATTTGTATGATTCATTAGAAGTCCGTTTTCCCCATTTTCGGCTAGTAGACCAGTTTCGGATCTTTATTTGGAATCTCTTCTACGGAATGAGATACAAGTAATAGAGGCTTCTCCTTGTATTATTATAAGTCCCAGATGACTATTGCCAGCCTAGTTACTCCATTTTTAATTGTATGATTCATAAAAAGTCCGTTTTCCCCATTTTCGGCTAGTAGACCAGTTTCGGATCTTTATTTGGGATCTCTTTTACAGAAAGAGATACAAGTAATAGATGCTTCTCCTTGTACTATTAAGAATCCCAGATGAATATTTCCAGCGTATTTACTCCATTTTCTTCGTATGATTCATCAGAAGTCTGTTTTCACCATTTTTGGCTAGTAGACCTGTTTCAGATCTTCATTCCGGATATCTTCTAGAGAAGGAGATACAAGTAATAGAGACTTCTCTTTGTACTATTATAAGTCCCAGATGACTATTTCCAGACTATTTACTCCATTTTTATTTGTATGATTCATCAGAAGTCCGTTTTCTCCATTTTCGGCTAGTAGACCAGTTTCGGATCTTTATTTGGGTTCTCTTCTACGGAATTAGATACAAGGAATAGAGGCTTCTCCTTGTACTATTATGAGTCTCAGATGACTATTTCCAGCCTATTTACTCCATTTTTATTTGTATGATTCATTAGATGTCCATTTTCCCCATTTTCGCCTACTAGACCTGTTTCAGAATTTCATTTGGGAACTTTCACGGAATGAGATACAAGTAATAGAGGCTTCTCTTTTTACTATTTTGAGTCCCAGATGACTATTTCAAGTCTATACTCCATTTTCTTTGTATGATTCATCGGAAGTCCGTTTTCCCCATTTTCAGCTAGTAGACCAGTTTCGGATCTTCATTTCGGATATCTTCTAGGGAATGAGATACACGTAATAGAGGCTTCACTTTGTACTATTATGAGTTCCAGATGACTATTTCCAGCCTATTTACTCCATTTTTATTAGTATGATTCATCAGAATTCCGTTTTCCCCATTTTCGGCTAGAAGACCAATTTCATCTTTATTTGGGATCTCCTCTACGGAATGAGATACAAGTAATAGAGGCTTCTCCTTGTACTATTATGAGTCCCAGATGACTATTTCCAGCCTATTTACTCCATTTTTATTTGTATGATTCATCAGAAGTCCATTTTCCCCACTTTGGGCTAGTAGTCCAGTTTCAAATCTTCATATGGGATATCTTATATGGAATGTGATACAAGTAATAGAGGCTTCTCCTTGTACTATTATCCGTCGCAGATGACTATTTCCAGCATATTTACTCCATTTTTATTTGTATGATTCATCAGAAGTCCGTTTTCCCCATTTTCGGCTAGTAAACCAGTTTCGGATATTCATTTCGGATATCTTCTAGGGAATGAGATACAAGTAATAGAGGCTTACCCTTGTACTATTAAGAATCCCAGATGAATATTTCCAGCGTATTTACTCCATTTTCTTCGTATGATTCATCAGAAGTCTGTTTTCCCCATTTTTGGCTAGTAGACCTGTTTCAGATCTTCATTCCGGATATCTTATAGAGAAGGAGATACAAGTAATAGAGGCTTCTCTTTGTACTATTATAAGTCCCAGATGACTATTTCCAGACTATTTACTCCATTTTTATTTGTATGATTCATCAGAAGTCCGTTTTCCCTATTTTTCGGCTAGTAGACCAGTTTTGGATCTTTATTTGGGTTCTCTTCTACGGAATGAGATACAAGTAATAGAGGCTTCTCTTTGTACTATTATAAGTCCCAGATCACTATTGCCAGCCTATTTACTCCATTTTTATTTGTATGATTCATCAGAAGTCAGTGTTCCCCATTTTCATCTAGTAGACGAGTTTCAGATCTTCATTTCGGATATTTTCTAGGGAATGAGATACAAGTACTAGAGGCTTCACTTTGTACTATTATGAGTTCTAGATGACTATTTCCAGCGTATTTACTCCATTTTTATTAGTATGATTCATCAGAAGTCCGTTTTCCCCATTTTCAGCTAGAAGACCAGTTTCGGATCTATATTTGGGATCTCCTCTACGGAATGAGATACAAGTAATAGAGGCTTCTCCTTGTACTATTATGAGTCCCAGATGACTATTTCCAGCCTCTTTACTCCATTTTTATTTGTATGATTCATCAGAAGTCCGTTTTCCCTATTTTAGGCTAGTTGACCAGTTTCAGATCTTCATTTAGGAACACTTCTACGGAATGAGATACAAGTAATAGAGGCTTATCCTTGTACTATTATTAGTCCCAGGTGACTATTGCAAGCCTATTTACTCCATTTTCTTCGTATGATTCATCAGAAGTCCGATTTCCCCATTTTCGGCTAGTACACCAGTTTCGGATCTTCATTTGGGATATCTTCTAGGGAATGAGATACAAGTAATAGAGACTTCCCCTTGTACTATTATGGGTCCTAGATGACTATTTCCAGCCTATTTACTCCATTTTTATTTTTATGATTCATCAGAAGTCCGTGTTCTCTATTTTCGCCTAGTATACCAGTTTCAGATGTTCATTTTGGATATATCTTCTATGTAATGAGATACAAATAATAGAGGCTTCCCCTTGTACTATTAAGAGTCCCACATGACTATTTCCAGCCTATTTACTCCATTTTTATTTGTATGATTCATCAGAAGTCCGTTTTCCCCATTTTCGACTAGTAGACAAGTTTCAGATCTTTATTTGGGATCTCTTCTACAGAATGAGATACAAGTAATAGAGGCTTCTCCTTGTACTATTATGAGTCTCAGATGACTATTTCCAGCCTATTTACTCCATTTTTATTTGTATGACTCATTAGATGTTCATTTTCCCCATTTTCGGCTACTAGACCAGTTTCAGAATTTCATTTGGGAACTCTTCTACGGAATGAGATACAAGTAATAGAGGCTTCTCTTTTTACTATTTTGAGTTCCAGATGACTATTTCAAGCCTATTTACTTCATTTTTTTGAATGATTCATCAGAAGTCCGTTACCCCATTTTCAGCTAGTAGAACAGTTTCGGATTTTCATTTTGGATATCTTCTAGGGAATGAGATACAAGTAATAGAGGCTTCCCCTTGTACTATTAAGAGTCACAGATGACTATTTCCAGACTTTTTACTTTATTTTTATTTGTATGATTCATCAGAAGTCAGTTTTCCCTATTTTCGGCTAGTAGACCAGTTTCGGATCTTTATTTGGAATCTCTTCTACGGAATGAGATACAAGTAATGGAGGCTTCTCCTTGTACTATTATAAGTCCCAGATGACTATTGCCAGCCTATGTACTCTATTTTTATTTGTATGATTAATCAGAAGTCCGTTTTCCCCATTTTCGGCTAGTAGACCAGTTTCGGATATTCATTTCCGATATCTTCTAGGGAATGAGATACAAGTAATAGAGTCTTACCCTTGTACTATTAAGAATCCCAGATGAATATTTCCAGCGTATTTACTCCATTTTCTTCGTATGATTCATCAGAAGTCTGTCTTCCCCATTTTTGGCTAGTAGACCTGTTTCAGATCTTCATTCCGGATATCTTCTAGAGAAGGAGATACAAGTAATAGAGGCTTCTCTTTGTACTATTATAAGTCCCAGATGACTATTTCCAGACTATTTACTCCATTTTTATTTTTATGATTCATCAGAAGTCCGTTTTCCCCATTTTTCGGCTAGTAGACCAGTTTTGGATCTTTATTTGGGTTCTTTTCTACGGAATGAGATACAAGTAATAGAGGCTTCTCTTTGTACTATTATAAATCCCAGATCACTATTGCCAGCCTATTTACTCCATTTTTATTTGTATGATTCATCAGAAGTCAGTGTTCCCCATTTTCAGCTAGTAGACGAGTTTCAGATCTTCATTTCGGATATTTTCTAGGGAATGAGATACAAGTACTAGAGGCTTCACTTTGTACTATTATGAGTTCTAGATGACTATTTCCAGCGTATTTACTCCATTTTTATTAGTATGATTCATCAGAAGTCCGTTTTTTCCCCATTTTCAGCTAGAAGACCAGTTTCGGATCTATATTTGGGATCTCCTCTACGGAATGAGATACAAGTAATAGAGGCTTCTCCTTGTACTATTATGAGTCCCAGATGACTATTTCCAGCCTCTTTACTCCATTTTTATTTGTATGATTCATCAGAAGTCCGTTTTCCCTATTTTAGGCTAGTTGACCAGTTTCAGATCTTCATTTAGGAACACTTCTACGGAATGAGATACAAGTAATAGAGGCTTATCCTTGTACTATTATTAGTCCCAGGTGACTATTGCAAGCCTATTTACTCCTTTTTCTTCGTATGATTCATCAGAAGTCCGATTTCCCCATTTTCGGCTAGTACACCAGTTTCGGATCTTCATTTGGGATATCTTCTAGGGAATGAGATACAAGTAATAGAGACTTCCCCTTGTACTATTATGGGTCCTAGATGACTATTTCCAGCCTATTTACTCCATTTTTATTTTTATGATTCATCAGAAGTCCCTGTTCTCTATTTTCGCCTAGTATACCAGTTTCAGATGTTCATTTTGGATATATCTTCTATGTAATGAGATACAAATAATAGAGGCTTCCCCTTGTACTATTAAGAGTCCCACATGACTATTTCCAGCCTATTTACTCCATTTTTATTTGTATGATTCATCAGAAGTCCGTTTTCCCCATTTTCGACTAGTAGACAAGTTTCAGATCTTTATTTGGGATCTCTTCTACAGAATGAGATACAAGTAATAGAGGCTTCTCCTTGTACTATTATGAGTCTCAGATGACTATTTCCAGCCTATTTACTCCATTTTTATTTGTATGACTCATTAGATGTTCATTTTCCCCATTTTCGGCTACTAGACCAGTTTCAGAATTTCATTTGGGAACTCTTCTACGGAATGAGATACAAGTAATAGAGGCTTCTCTTTTTACTATTTTGAGTTCCAGATGACTATTTCAAGCCTATTTACTTCATTTTTTTGTATGATTCATCAGAAGTCCGTTACCCCATTTTCAGCTAGTAGAACAGTTTCGGATTTTCATTTTGGATATCTTCTAGGGAATGAGATACAAGTAATAGAGGCTTCCCCTTGTACTATTAAGAGTCACAGATGACTATTTCCAGACTTTTTACTTTATTTTTATTTGTATGATTCATCAGAAGTCAGTTTTCCCTATTTTCGGCTAGTAGACCAGTTTCGGATCTTTATTTGGAATCTCTTCTACGGAATGAGATACAAGTAATGGAGGCTTCTCCTTGTACTATTATAAGTCCCAGATGACTATTGCCAGCCTATGTACTCTATTTTTATTTGTATGATTAATCAGAAGTCCGTTTTCCCCATTTTCGGCTAGTAGACCAGTTTCGGATATTCATTTCCGATATCTTCTAGGGAATGAGATACAAGTAATAGAGTCTTACCCTTGTACTATTAAGAATCCCAGATGAATATTTCCTGCGTATTTACTCCATTTTCTTCGTATGATTCATCAGAAGTCTGTCTTCCCCATTTTTGGCTAGTAGACCTGTTTCAGATCTTCATTCCGGATATCTTCTAGAGAAGGAGATACAAGTAATAGAGGCTTCTCTTTGTACTATTATAAGTCCCAGATGACTATTTCCAGACTATTTACTCCATTTTTATTTTTATGATTCATCAGAAGTCCGTTTTCCCCATTTTTTCGGCTAGTAGACCAGTTTTGGATCTTTATTTGGGTTCTTTTCTACGGAATGAGATACAAGTAATAGAGGCTTCTCTTTGTACTATTATAAGTCCCAGATCACTATTGCCAGCCTATTTACTCCATTTTTATTTGTATGATTCATCAGAAGTCAGTGTTCCCCATTTTCAGCTAGTAGACGAGTTTCAGATCTTCATTTCGGATATTTTCTAGGGAATGAGATACAAGTACTAGAGGCTTCACTTTGTACTATTATGAGTTCTAGATGACTATTTCCAGCGTATTTACTCCATTTTTATTAGTATGATTCATCAGAAGTCCGTTTTCCCCATTTTCAGCTAGAAGACCAGTTTCGGATCTATATTTGGGATCTCCTCTACGGAATGAGATACAAGTAATAGAGGCTTCTCCTTGTACTATTATGAGTCCCAGATGACTATTTCCAGCCTCTTTACTCCATTTTTATTTGTATGATTCATCAGAAGTCCGTTTTCCCTATTTTAGGCTAGTTGACCAGTTTCAGATCTTCATTTAGGAACACTTCTACGGAATGAGATACAAGTAATAGAGGCTTATCCTTGTACTATTATTAGTCCCAGGTGACTATTGCAAGCCTATTTACTCCTTTTTCTTCGTATGATTCATCAGAAGTCCGATTTCCCCATTTTCGGCTAGTACACCAGTTTCGGATCTTCATTTGGGATATCTTCTAGGGAATGAGATACAAGTAATAGAGACTTCCCCTTGTACTATTATGGGTCCTAGATGACTATTTCCAGCCTATTTACTCCATTTTTATTTTTATGATTCATCAGAAGTCCCTGTTCTCTATTTTCGCCTAGTATACCAGTTTCAGATGTTCATTTTGGATATATCTTCTATGTAATGAGATACAAATAATAGAGGCTTCCCCTTGTACTATTAAGAGTCCCACATGACTATTTCCAGCCTATTTACTCCATTTTTATTTATATGATTCATCAGAAGTCCGTTTTCCCCATTTTCGACTAGTAGACAAGTTTCAGATCTTTATTTGGGATCTCTTCTACAGAATGAGATACAAGTAATAGAGGCTTCTCCTTGTACTATAATGAGTCTCAGATGACTATTTCCAGCCTATTTACTCCATTTTTATTTGTATGATTCATTAGATGTTCATTTTCCCCATTTTCGGCTACTAGACCAGTTTCAGAATTTCATTTGGGAACTCTTCTACGGTATGAGATACAAGTAATAGAGGCTTCTCTTTTTACTATTTTGAGTTCCAGATGACTATTTCAAGCCTATTTACTTCATTTTTTTTGTATGATTCATCAGAAGTCCGTTACCCCATTTTCAGCTAGTAGAACAGTTTTGGATTTTCATTTTGGATATCTTCTAGGGAATGAGATACAAGTAATAGAGGCTTTCCCTTGTACTATTAAGAGTCACCGATGACCATTTCCAGACTTTTTACTTTATTTTTATTTGTATGATTCATCAGAAGTCCGTTTTCCCCATTTTCGGCTATCAGACCAGTTTCAGATCTATATTTGGGATCTCTTCTACAGAATGAGATACAAGTAATAGAGGCTTCTCCTTGTACTATTAAGAGTCACAGATGACTATTTCCAACCTATTTACTCCAATTTTATTTGTATGATTCATCAGAAGTCCGTTTTCCCCATTTTCGGTTACTAGACGAGTTTCAGATCTTTATTTGGGATCTCTTCTACTGAATGAGATACAAGTAATAGAAGCATCTCCTTGTACTATTATGAGTCTCAGATGACTATTTCCTGCCTGGTTACTCCATTTTTATTTCTATGCTTCATTAGAAGTCCATTTTTCCCATTTTCGGCTACTAGACCAGTTTTGGATTTTCATTTAGGAACTCTTCTACGGATTGAGATACAAGTATTAGAGGCTTCTCTTTTTACTATTTAGAGTCCCAGATGAATATTTCAAGCCTATTTACACCATTTTCTTTGTATAATTCATCAGAAGTCCGTTTTCCCCATTTTCAGCTAGTAGACCAGTTTCGGATCTTCATTTGGGATATCTTCTAGGAAATGAGATACAAGTACTAGAGGCTTCCCCTTGTACTATTAAGAGTCCCAGATGACTATTTCCAGACTATTTACTCCATTTTTCTTTGTATGATTCATCAGAAGTCCGTTTTTCTCATTTTCGGCTAGTAGACCAGTTTTGGATCTTTATTTGGAATCTCTTCTACGGAATGAGATACAAGTAATGGAGGCTTCTCCTTGTACTATTATAAGTCCCAGATGACTATTGCCAGCCTATGTACTCCATTTTTATTTGTATGATTAATCAGAAGTCCGTTTTCCCCATTTTCGGCTAGTAGACCAGTTTCGGATATTCATTTCTGATATCTTCTAGGGAATGAGATACAAGTAATAGAGTCTTACCCTTGTACTATTAAGAATCCCAGATGAATATTTCCAGCGTATTTACTCCATTTTCTTCGTATGATTCATCAGAAGTCTGTCTTCCCCATTTTTGGTTAGTAGACCTGTTTCAGATCTTCATTCCGGATATCTTCTAGAGAAGGAGATACAAGTAATAGAGGCTTCTCTTTGTACTATTATAAGTCCCAGATGACTATTTCCAGACTATTTACTCCATTTTTATTTTTATGATTCATCAGAAGTCCGTTTTCCCCATTTTTCGGCTAGTAGACCAGTTTTGGATCTTTATTTGGGTTCTTTTCTACGGAATGAGATACAAGTAATAGAGGCTTCTCTTTGTACTATTATAAGTCCCAGATCACTATTGCCAGCCTATTTACTCCATTTTTATTTGTATGATTCATCAGAAGTCAGTGTTCCCCATTTTCAGCTAGTAGACGAGTTTCAGATCTTCATTTCGGATATCTTCTAATGAATGAGATACAAGTAATAGAGGCTTCACTTTGTACTATTATGAGTTCCAGATGACTATTTCCAGCCTATTTACTCCATTTTTAATAGTATGATTCATCAGAAGTCCGTTTTCCCCCATTTTCGGCTAGAAGACCAGTTTCGGATCATCATTCCGGATATCTTCTACAGAATAAGATACAAGTAATAGAGGCTTCCCCATGTACTATTAAGAGTCCCAGATGACTATTGCCTGAATATTTACTCCATTTTTATTTGTATGATTCATCAGAAGTCCGTTTTCCCCATTTTCAGCTAGAAGACCAGTTTCGGATCTATATTTGGGATCTCCTCTACGGAATGAGATACAAGTAATAGAGGCTTCTCCTTGTACTATTATGAGTCCAAGATGACTATTTCCAGCCTCTTTACTCCATTTTTATTTGTATGATTCATCAGAAGTCCGTTTTCCCTATTTTAGGCTAGTTGACCAGTTTCAGATCTTCATTTAGGAACACTTCTACGGAATGAGATACAAGTAATAAAGGCTTATCCTTGTACTATTATTAGTCCCAGGTGACTATTGAAAGCCTATTTACTCCATTTTCTTCGTATGATTCATCAGAAGTCCGATTTCCCCATTTTCGGCTAGTACACGAGTTTCAGATCTTCATTTGAGATATCTTCTAGGGAATGAGATACAAGTAATAGAGACTTCCCCTTGTACTATTATGGGTCCTAGATGACTATTTCCAGCCTATTTACTCCATTTTTATTTTTGTGATTCATCAGAAGTCCGTGTTCTCCATTTTCGCCTAGTATACCAGTTTCAGATGTTCATTTCGGATATATCTTCTATGTAATGAGATACAAATAATTGAGGCTTCCCCTTGTACTATTAAGAGTCCTACATGACTATTTCCAGCCTATTTACTCCATTTTTATTTGTATGATTCATCAGAAGTCCGTTTTCCCCATTTTTGACTAGTGAACAAGTTTCAGATCATTATTTGGGATCTCTTCTATGGAATGAGATAAAAGTAATAGAGGCTTCTCCTTGTACTATTATGAGTCTCAGATGACTATTTCCAGCCTATTTACTCCATTTTTATTTGTATGACTCATTAGATGTTCATTTTCCCCATTTTCGGCTACTAGACCAGTTTCAGAATTTCATTTGGGAACTCTTCTACGGAATTAGATACAAGTAATAGAGGCTTCTCTTTTTACTATTTTGAGTTCCAGATGACTATTTCAAGCCTATTTACTTCATTTTTTTGTATGATTCATCAGAAGTCCGTTACCCCATTTTCAGCTAGTAGAACAGTTTCGGATTTTCATTTTGGATATCTTCTAGGGAATGAGATACAAGTAATAGAGGCTTCCCCTTGTACTATTAAGAGTCACAGATGACTATTTCCAGACTTTTTACTTTATTTTTATTTGTATGATTCATCAGAAGTCAGTTTTCCCTATTTTCGGCTAGTAGACCAGTTTCGGATCTTTATTTGGGATCTCTTCTACGGAATGAGATACAAGTAATAGAGGCTTCTCATTGTACTATTATAAGTCCCAGATGACTATTGCCAGTCTATTTACTCCATTTTTATTTGTATGATTCATCAGAAGTCCGTTTTCCCCATTTTCGACTAGTAGACCAGTTTAGGATCTTTATTTGGGATCTCTTCAACGGAATGAGATACAAGAAATAGAGGTTTTTACTTGTACTATTATGAGTCCTAGATGACTATTTCCAGCCTATGTACTCCATCTTTATTTGGGATCTCTTTTACGGAATGAGATACAAGTAATAGAGGCTTATCCTTCTACTATTAAGAGTCCCAGATGACTATTTCCAGCTTATTTACTCCATTTTTATTTGTATGATTCATGAGAAGTCCGTTTTCTCCATATTCGGCTATCAGACCAGTTTCAGATCTATATTTGGGATCTCTTCTACAGAATGAGATACAAGTAATAGAGGCTTCTCTTTGTACTATTATAAGTCTCAGATGACTATTTCCAGCCTATTTACTCCATTTTTATTTGTATGATTCATCAAAAATCCATTTTACCCTTTTTCAGCTAGTAGACCAATTTCAGATCTTTATTTGGGATCTCTTCTTCGAAATGAGATACAAGTAATAGAGGCTTCTACTTGTACTATTAAGAGTCACAGATGACTATTTCCAACCTATTTACTCCATTTTTATTTGTATGGTTCATCAGAAGTCCGTTTTCCCCATTTTCGGTTACTAGACCAGTTTCAGATCTTTATTTGGGATCTGTTATACTGAATGAGATACAAGTAATAGAAGCATCTCCTCGTACTATTATGAGTCTCAGATGACTATTTCCTGCCTATTTACTCCATTTTTATTTGTATGCTTCATTAGAAGTCCATTTTCCCCATTTTCGGCTACTAGACCAGTTTCGGATTTTCATTTTGGATATCATCTAGAGAATGAGATTCAAGTAATAGAGGCTTCTCTTTGTACAAATATATGTCCCAGATGACTATTGCCAGCCAATTTACTCCATTTTTATTTGTATGATTCATCAGAAGTCCGTTTTCCCCATTTTCGGCTAGTAGACCAGTTTCGGATCCTTATTTGGGATCTCTTCTACGGAATGAGATACAAGTAATATAGGCTTCTCCTTGTACTATTATGAGTCCCAGATGACTATTTCCAGCCTATTTACTCCATTTTTATTTGTATGATTCATTAGTAGTCCATTTTCCCCATTCACGGCTAGTAGACTAGTTTCAGATCTTCATTTGGGAACTCTTGTACGGAATGAGATACAAGTAATAGAGGCTTCTCTTTTTACTATTTCGAGTCCTAAATGACTATTTCAAGCCTAATTACTCTATTTTCTTTGTATGATTCATCAGAAGTCCGATTTCCCCATTTTCAGCTAGTACACAAGTTACGGATCTTCATTTGGGAAATCTTCTAGGGAATGAGATACAATTAATAGAGGCTTCCCCTTGAACTATTAAGAGTCCCCGATGACTATTTCCAGCGTATTTACTCCATTTTCTTCTTATGATTCATCAGAAGACCGTTTTCCCAATTTTCGGCTAGTAGACCAGTTTCAGATCTTCATTTCGGATATCATCTAGAGAATGAGATACAAGTAATATAGGCTTCTCTTTGTACTATTATATGTCCCAGATGACTATTGCCAGCCTATTTACTCCATTTTTATTTGTATGATTCATCAGAAGTCATTTTCCCCATTTTCGGCTAGTGGACCAGTTTCGAATCTTTATTTGGGATCTCTTCTACGGAATGAGATACAAGTAATAGAGGCTTCTCCTTCTACTATTATGAGTCCCAGATGACTATTTCTAGGCTAATTACTCCATTTTTATTTGTATGATTCATTAGTAGTCCATTTTACCTAGACCAGTTTTAGATTTTCATTTGGGAACTCTTCTATGGAATGAGATACAAGTAATAGAGGCTTCTCTTTTTACTATCTCGTGTCCCAGATGACTATTTCAAGCCTAATTACACCATTTTCTTTGTATGATTCATGAGAAGTCCGTTTTCTCCATTTTCAGATAGTACACCAGATTCAGATCTTCATTTGGGAAATTTTCTAGGGAATGAGATACAATTAATAGAGGCTTACCCTTGTACTATTAAGAGTCCCCGATGACTATTTCCAGCGTATTTACTCCATTTTTATTTGTATGATTCATCAGAAGTCCGTTTTCCCCATTTTCGGCTAGTAGACCAGTTTCGGATCTTTATTTGGGTTCTCTTCTACGGAATGAGATACAAGTAATATAGGCTTCTCTTTGTACTATTATAAGTCACAGATGACTATTGCCAGCCTATTTAATCCATTTTTATTTGTATGATTCATCAGAAGTCTGTTTTCCCCATTTTGGCTAGTAGACAAATTTCGGATCTTTATTTGGGATCTCTTCTACGGAATGAGATACAAGTAATAGAGGCTTCCCCTTGTACTATTAAGAGTTCCAGATGAATATTTCCAGCGTATTAACTCCATTTTCTTCATATGATTCATCAGAAGTCCTTTTTCCCTGTATTTGGCAAGTAGACCTGTTTCAGATCTTCATTCCGGATATCTTCTAGAGAATGAGATACAAGAAATAGAGGCTTCTCTTTGTACTATTAAGAGTTCCAGATGACTATATCCAGCCTATTTACTCTATTTTGAGTCCGAAATGACTATTTCAAGCCTATTTACTCTATTTTCTTTGTATGATTCATCAGAAGTCCAATTTCCCCATTTTTAGCTAGTACACCAGTTTTGGATCTTCATTTGGGAAATCTTCTAGGGAATGAGATACAATTAATAGAGGCTTCCCCTTGTACTATTAAGAGTCCCCGATGACTATTTCCAGTGTATTTACTCCATTTTCTTCGTATGATTTATAAGATGTTTGTTTTCCCAATTTACGGCTAGTAGACCAGTTTCAGATCTTCATTTCGGATATCATCTAGAGAATGAGATACAAGTAATAGAGGCTTCTCTTTGTACTATTACATGTCCCAGATGACTATTGCCAGCCTATTTACTCCATTTTTATTTGTATGATTCATCAGAAGTCCGTTTTCCCCATTTTCGGCTAGTAGACCAGTTTCGGATCTTTATTTGGGATCTCTTCTACGGAATGAGATACAAGTAATATAGGCTTCTCCTTGTACTATTATGAGTCCCAGATGACAATTTCCAGCCTATTTACTCCATTTTTATTTGTATGATTCATTAGTAGTCCATTTTCCCCATTCACGGCTAGTAGACTAGTTTCAGATATTCATTTGGGAACTCTTGTACGGAATGAGATACAAGTAATAGAGGCTTCTCTTTTTACTATTTCGAGTCCTAAATGACTATTTCAAGCCTATTTACTCTATTTTCTTTGTATGATTCATCAGAAGCCCGATTTCCCCATTTTCAGCTAGTACACAAGTTACGGATCGTCATTTGGGAAATCTTCTAGGGAATGAGATACAATTAATAGAGGCTTCCCCTTGAACTATTAAGAGTCCCCGATGACTATTTCCAGCGTATTTACTCCATTTTCTTCTTATGATTCATCAGAAGACCGTTTTCCCAATTTTCGGCTAGTAGACCAGTTTCAGATCTTCATTTCGGATATCATCTAGAGAATGAGATACAAGTAATATAGGCTTCTCTTTGTACTATTATATGTCCCAGATGACTATTGCCAGCCTATTTACTCCATTTTTATTTGTATGATTCATCAGAAGTCATTTTCCCCATTTTCGGCTAGTGGACCAGTTTCAGATCTTTATTTGGGATCTCTTCTACGGAATGAGATACAAGTAATAGAGGCTTCTCTTTTTACTTTTAAGAGTCCCAGATGACTATATCCAGCCTATTTACTCTATTTTGAGTCCAAAATGACTATTTCAAGCCTATTTACTCTATTTTCTTTGTATGATTCATCTGAAGTCCGATTTCCCCATTTTCAGCTAGTACACCACTTTCGGATCTACATTTGGGAAATCTTCTAGGGAATAAGATACAATTAATAGAGGCTTCCCCTTGTACTTTTAAGAGTCCCCGATGACTATTTCCAGCGTATTTACACCATTTTCTTCGTATGATTCATCAGAACTCTGTTTTCCCCATTTTTGGCTAGTATACCTGTTTCAGATCTTCATTCCGGATATCTTCTAGAGAAGGTAATACAAGTAATAGAGGCTTCTCTTTCTACTATTATAAGTCCCAGATGACAATTGCCAGCCTATTTACTCTATTTTTATTTGTATGATTCATCAAAAGTCCGTGTTCCCCATTTTCAGCTAGAAGACCAGTTCGGATCTTTATTTGGGATCTCTTCTACGGAATGAGATACAAGTAATAGAGGCTTCTCTTTGTACTATTATAAGTCCCAGATGACTATTTCCAGCCTATTTACTCCATTTTTATTTGTATGATTCATCAGAAGTCCGTTTTCCCCATTTTCGGCTAGTAGACCAGTTTCGGATCTTTATTTGGGATCTCTTCTACGGAATGAGATACAAGTAATAGAGGTTTTTCCTTGTACTATTATGAGTCCCAGATGACTATTTCCAGCCTATGTACTCCATTTTTTGTTTGTATGATTCATCAGAAGTCCGTTTTCCCCATTTTTGGCTAGTAGACAAGTTTCGGATCTTTATTTGGGATCTCTTTTACGGAATGAGATACAAGTAATAGAGGCTTATCCTTGTACTATTATGAGTCTCAGATGACTATTTCCAGCCTATTTACTCCATTTTTATTTGTATGATTCATTAGATGTTCATTTTCCCCATTTTCGGCTACTAGACCAGTTTCGGATTTTTATTTTGGATATCTTCTAGGGAATGAGATACAAGTAATAAACGCTTCCCCTTGAACTATTAAGAGTCACAGATGACTATTTCCAGACATTTTACTTTATTTTTATTTGTATGATTCATCAGAAGTCAATTTTCCCCATTTTCGGCTAGTAGACCAGTTCGGATCTTTATTTGGGATCTCTTCAACGGAATGAGATACAAGTAATAGAGGCTTCTCTTAGTACTATTATAAGTCCCAGATGACTATTCCCAGCCTATTTACTCCATTTTTATTTGTATGATTCATCAGAAGTCCGTTTTCCCCATTTTCGGCTAATAGACCAGTTTTGGATCTCTATTTGGGATCTCTTCTACGGAATGAGATACAAGTAATAGAGGTTTTTCCTTGTACTATTATGAGTCCCAGATGACTATTTCCAGCCCATGTACTCCATTTTTGTTTCTATGATTCATCAGAAGTCCGTTTTCCCCATTTTTGGCTAGTAGACAAGTTTCGGATCTTTATTTGGGATCTCTTTTACGGAATGAGATACAAGTAATAGAGGCTTATCCTTGTACTATTAAGAGTCCCGGATGACTATTTCCAGCCTATTTACTCCATTTTTATTTGTATGATTCATCAGAAGTCCGTTTTCCCCATTTTCGGCTATCAGACCGGTTTTCAGATCTATATTTAGGATCTCTTCTACAGAATGAGATACAAGTAATAGAGGCTTCTCTTTGTACTATAATAAGTCTCAGATGACTATTTCCAGCCTATTTACTCCATTTTTATTTGTATGATTCATCAGAAGTCTATTTTCCCCATTTTCAGCTAGTAGACCAGTTTCAGATCTTTATTTGGGATCTCTTCTACTGAATGAGATACAAGTAATAGAAGCATCTCCTTGTACTATTATGAGTCTCAGATGACTATTTCCTGCCTATTTACTCCATTTTTATTTGTATGCTTCATTAGAAGTCCATTTTCCCCATTTTCGGCTAGTAGACCAGTTTCGGATTTTCATTTAGGAACTCTTCTACGGAATGAGATACAAGTATTAGAGGCTTCTCCTTTTACTATTTAGAGTCCTAGATGACTATTTCAAGCCTATTTACACCATTTTCTTTGTATAATTCATCAGAAGTCCGTTTTCCCCATTTTCAGCTAGTAGACCCGTTTCAGATCTTCATTTGGGATATCTTCTAGGGAATGAGATACAAGTACTAGAGGTTTCCCCTTGTACTATTAAGAGTCCCAGATGACTATTTCTAGACTATTTACTCCATTTTTATTTGTAAGATTCATTAGAAGTCCGTTTTCCCCATTTTCGGCTAGTAGACCAGTTTCGGATCTTTATTTGGAATCTCTTCTACGGAATGAGATACAAGTAATGGAGGCTTCTCCTTGTAATATTATAAGTCCCAGATGACTATTGCCAGCCTAGTTACTCCATTTTTAATTGTATGATTCATAAAAAGTCTGTTTTCCCCAGTTTCGGCTAGTAGACCAGTTTCGGATCTTTATTTGGGATCTCTTTTACGGAATGAGATACAAGTAATAGAGGCTTCTCCTTGTACTATTATGAATCCCAGATGAATATTTCCAGCGTATTTACTCCATTTTCTTCGTATGATTCATCAGAAGTCTGTTTTCACCATTTTTGGCTAGTAGACCTGTTTCAGATCTTCATTCCGGATATCTTCTAGAGAAGGAGATACAAGTAATAGAGACTTCTCTTTGTACTATTATAAGTCCCAGATGACTATTTCCAGACTATTTACTCCATTTTTATTTGTATGATTCATCAGAAGTCCGTTTTCTCCATTTTCGGCTAGTAAACCAGTTTCGGATCTTTATTTGGGTTCTCTTCTACGGAATTAGATACAAGTAATAGAGGCTTCTCCTTGTACTATTATGAGTCTCAGATGACTATTTCCAGCCTATTTACTCCATTTTTATTTGTATGACTCATTAGATGTTCATTTTCCCCATTTTCGGCTACTAGACCAGTTTCAGAATTTCATTTGGGAACTCTTCTACGGAATGAGATACAAGTAATAGAGGCTTCTCTTTTTACTATTTTGAGTTCCAGATGACTATTTCAAGCCTATTTACTTCATTTTTTTGTATGATTCATCAGAAGTCCGTTACCCCATTTTCAGCTAGTAGAACAGTTTCGGATTTTCATTTTGGATATCTTCTAGGGAATGAGATACAAGTAATAGAGGCTTCCCCTTGTACTATTAAGAGTCACAGATGACTATTTCCAGACTTTTTACTTTATTTTTATTTGTATGATTCATCAGAAGTCAGTTTTCCCTATTTTCGGCTAGTAGACCAGTTTCGGATCTTTATTTGGGATCTCTTCTACGGAATGAGATACAAGTAATAGAGGCTTCTCATTGTACTATTATAAGTCCCAGATGACTATTGCCAGTCTATTTACTCCATTTTTATTTGTATGATTCATCAGAAGTCCGTTTTCCCCATTTTCGACTAGTAGACCAGTTTAGGATCTTTATTTGGGATCTCTTCAACGGAATGAGATACAAGAAATAGAGGTTTTTACTTGTACTATTATGAGTCCTAGATGACTATTTCCAGCCTATGTACTCCATCTTTATTTGGGATCTCTTTTACGGAATGAGATACAAGTAATAGAGGCTTATCCTTCTACTATTAAGAGTCCCAGATGACTATTTCCAGCTTATTTACTCCATTTTTATTTGTATGATTCATGAGAAGTCCGTTTTCTCCATATTCGGCTATCAGACCAGTTTCAGATCTATATTTGGGATCTCTTCTACAGAATGAGATACAAGTAATAGAGGCTTCTCTTTGTACTATTATAAGTCTCAGATGACTATTTCCAGCCTATTTACTCCATTTTTATTTGTATGATTCATCAAAAATCCATTTTACCCTTTTTCAGCTAGTAGACCAATTTCAGATCTTTATTTGGGATCTCTTCTTCGAAATGAGATACAAGTAATAGAGGCTTCTACTTGTACTATTAAGAGTCACAGATGACTATTTCCAACCTATTTACTCCATTTTTATTTGTATGGTTCATCAGAAGTCCGTTTTCCCCATTTTCGGTTACTAGACCAGTTTCAGATCTTTATTTGGGATCTGTTATACTGAATGAGATACAAGTAATAGAAGCATCTCCTCGTACTATTATGAGTCTCAGATGACTATTTCCTGCCTATTTACTCCATTTTTATTTGTATGCTTCATTAGAAGTCCATTTTCCCCATTTTCGGCTACTAGACCAGTTTCGGATTTTCATTTTGGATATCATCTAGAGAATGAGATACAAGTAATAGAGGCTTCTCTTTGTACAAATATATGTCCCAGATGACTATTGCCAGCCAATTTACTCCATTTTTATTTGTATGATTCATCAGAAGTCCGTTTTCCCCATTTTCGGCTAGTAGACCAGTTTCGGATCCTTATTTGGGATCTCTTCTACGGAATGAGATACAAGTAATATAGGCTTCTCCTTGTACTATTATGAGTCCCAGATGACTATTTCCAGCCTATTTACTCCATTTTTATTTGTATGATTCATTAGTAGTCCATTTTCCCCATTCACGGCTAGTAGACTAGTTTCAGATCTTCATTTGGGAACTCTTGTACGGAATGAGATACAAGTAATAGAGGCTTCTCTTTTTACTATTTCGAGTCCTAAATGACTATTTCAAGCCTAATTACTCTATTTTCTTTGTATGATTCATCAGAAGTCCGATTTCCCCATTTTCAGCTAGTACACAAGTTACGGATCTTCATTTGGGAAATCTTCTAGGGAATGAGATACAATTAATAGAGGCTTCCCCTTGAACTATTAAGAGTCCCCGATGACTATTTCCAGCGTATTTACTCCATTTTCTTCTTATGATTCATCAGAAGACCGTTTTCCCAATTTTCGGCTAGTAGACCAGTTTCAGATCTTCATTTCGGATATCATCTAGAGAATGAGATACAAGTAATATAGGCTTCTCTTTGTACTATTATATGTCCCAGATGACTATTGCCAGCCTATTTACTCCATTTTTATTTGTATGATTCATCAGAAGTCATTTTCCCCATTTTCGGCTAGTGGACCAGTTTCGAATCTTTATTTGGGATCTCTTCTACGGAATGAGATACAAGTAATAGAGGCTTCTCCTTCTACTATTATGAGTCCCAGATGACTATTTCTAGGCTAATTACTCCATTTTTATTTGTATGATTCATTAGTAGTCCATTTTACCTAGACCAGTTTTAGATTTTCATTTGGGAACTCTTCTATGGAATGAGATACAAGTAATAGAGGCTTCTCTTTTTACTATCTCGTGTCCCAGATGACTATTTCAAGCCTAATTACACCATTTTCTTTGTATGATTCATGAGAAGTCCGTTTTCTCCATTTTCAGATAGTACACCAGATTCAGATCTTCATTTGGGAAATTTTCTAGGGAATGAGATACAATTAATAGAGGCTTACCCTTGTACTATTAAGAGTCCCCGATGACTATTTCCAGCGTATTTACTCCATTTTTATTTGTATGATTCATCAGAAGTCCGTTTTCCCCATTTTCGGCTAGTAGACCAGTTTCGGATCTTTATTTGGGTTCTCTTCTACGGAATGAGATACAAGTAATATAGGCTTCTCTTTGTACTATTATAAGTCACAGATGACTATTGCCAGCCTATTTAATCCATTTTTATTTGTATGATTCATCAGAAGTCTGTTTTCCCCATTTTGGCTAGTAGACAAATTTCGGATCTTTATTTGGGATCTCTTCTACGGAATGAGATACAAGTAATAGAGGCTTCCCCTTGTACTATTAAGAGTTCCAGATGAATATTTCCAGCGTATTAACTCCATTTTCTTCATATGATTCATCAGAAGTCCTTTTTCCCTGTATTTGGCAAGTAGACCTGTTTCAGATCTTCATTCCGGATATCTTCTAGAGAATGAGATACAAGAAATAGAGGCTTCTCTTTGTACTATTAAGAGTTCCAGATGACTATATCCAGCCTATTTACTCTATTTTGAGTCCGAAATGACTATTTCAAGCCTATTTACTCTATTTTCTTTGTATGATTCATCAGAAGTCCAATTTCCCCATTTTTAGCTAGTACACCAGTTTTGGATCTTCATTTGGGAAATCTTCTAGGGAATGAGATACAATTAATAGAGGCTTCCCCTTGTACTATTAAGAGTCCCCGATGACTATTTCCAGTGTATTTACTCCATTTTCTTCGTATGATTTATAAGATGTTTGTTTTCCCAATTTACGGCTAGTAGACCAGTTTCAGATCTTCATTTCGGATATCATCTAGAGAATGAGATACAAGTAATAGAGGCTTCTCTTTGTACTATTACATGTCCCAGATGACTATTGCCAGCCTATTTACTCCATTTTTATTTGTATGATTCATCAGAAGTCCGTTTTCCCCATTTTCGGCTAGTAGACCAGTTTCGGATCTTTATTTGGGATCTCTTCTACGGAATGAGATACAAGTAATATAGGCTTCTCCTTGTACTATTATGAGTCCCAGATGACAATTTCCAGCCTATTTACTCCATTTTTATTTGTATGATTCATTAGTAGTCCATTTTCCCCATTCACGGCTAGTAGACTAGTTTCAGATATTCATTTGGGAACTCTTGTACGGAATGAGATACAAGTAATAGAGGCTTCTCTTTTTACTATTTCGAGTCCTAAATGACTATTTCAAGCCTATTTACTCTATTTTCTTTGTATGATTCATCAGAAGCCCGATTTCCCCATTTTCAGCTAGTACACAAGTTACGGATCGTCATTTGGGAAATCTTCTAGGGAATGAGATACAATTAATAGAGGCTTCCCCTTGAACTATTAAGAGTCCCCGATGACTATTTCCAGCGTATTTACTCCATTTTCTTCTTATGATTCATCAGAAGACCGTTTTCCCAATTTTCGGCTAGTAGACCAGTTTCAGATCTTCATTTCGGATATCATCTAGAGAATGAGATACAAGTAATATAGGCTTCTCTTTGTACTATTATATGTCCCAGATGACTATTGCCAGCCTATTTACTCCATTTTTATTTGTATGATTCATCAGAAGTCATTTTCCCCATTTTCGGCTAGTGGACCAGTTTCAGATCTTTATTTGGGATCTCTTCTACGGAATGAGATACAAGTAATAGAGGCTTCTCTTTTTACTTTTAAGAGTCCCAGATGACTATATCCAGCCTATTTACTCTATTTTGAGTCCAAAATGACTATTTCAAGCCTATTTACTCTATTTTCTTTGTATGATTCATCTGAAGTCCGATTTCCCCATTTTCAGCTAGTACACCACTTTCGGATCTACATTTGGGAAATCTTCTAGGGAATAAGATACAATTAATAGAGGCTTCCCCTTGTACTTTTAAGAGTCCCCGATGACTATTTCCAGCGTATTTACACCATTTTCTTCGTATGATTCATCAGAACTCTGTTTTCCCCATTTTTGGCTAGTATACCTGTTTCAGATCTTCATTCCGGATATCTTCTAGAGAAGGTAATACAAGTAATAGAGGCTTCTCTTTCTACTATTATAAGTCCCAGATGACAATTGCCAGCCTATTTACTCTATTTTTATTTGTGTATGATTCATCAAAAGTCCGTGTTCCCCATTTTCAGCTAGAAGACCAGTTCGGATCTTTATTTGGGATCTCTTCTACGGAATGAGATACAAGTAATAGAGGCTTCTCTTTGTACTATTATAAGTCCCAGATGACTATTTCCAGCCTATTTACTCCATTTTTATTTGTATGATTCATCAGAAGTCCGTTTTTTCCCCATTTTCGGCTAGTAGACCAGTTTCGGATCTTTATTTGGGATCTCTTCTACGGAATGAGATACAAGTAATAGAGGTTTTTCCTTGTACTATTATGAGTCCCAGATGACTATTTCCAGCCTATGTACTCCATTTTTTGTTTGTATGATTCATCAGAAGTCCGTTTTTCCCCATTTTTGGCTAGTAGACAAGTTTCGGATCTTTATTTGGGATCTCTTTTACGGAATGAGATACAAGTAATAGAGGCTTATCCTTGTACTATTATGAGTCTCAGATGACTATTTCCAGCCTATTTACTCCATTTTTATTTGTATGATTCATTAGATGTTCATTTTCCCCATTTTCGGCTACTAGACCAGTTTCGGATTTTTATTTTGGATATCTTCTAGGGAATGAGATACAAGTAATAAACGCTTCCCCTTGAACTATTAAGAGTCACAGATGACTATTTCCAGACATTTTACTTTATTTTTATTTGTATGATTCATCAGAAGTCAATTTTCCCCATTTTCGGCTAGTAGACCAGTTCGGATCTTTATTTGGGATCTCTTCAACGGAATGAGATACAAGTAATAGAGGCTTCTCTTAGTACTATTATAAGTCCCAGATGACTATTCCCAGCCTATTTACTCCATTTTTATTTGTATGATTCATCAGAAGTCCGTTTTCCCCATTTTCGGCTAATAGACCAGTTTTGGATCTCTATTTGGGATCTCTTCTACGGAATGAGATACAAGTAATAGAGGTTTTTCCTTGTACTATTATGAGTCCCAGATGACTATTTCCAGCCCATGTACTCCATTTTTTGTTTCTATGATTCATCAGAAGTCCGTTTTCCCCATTTTTGGCTAGTAGACAAGTTTCGGATCTTTATTTGGGATCTCTTTTACGGAATGAGATACAAGTAATAGAGGCTTATCCTTGTACTATTAAGAGTCCCGGATGACTATTTCCAGCCTATTTACTCCATTTTTATTTGTATGATTCATCAGAAGTCCGTTTTCCCCATTTTCGGCTATCAGACCGGTTTTCAGATCTATATTTAGGATCTCTTCTACAGAATGAGATACAAGTAATAGAGGCTTCTCTTTGTACTATAATAAGTCTCAGATGACTATTTCCAGCCTATTTACTCCATTTTTATTTGTATGATTCATCAGAAGTCTATTTTCCCCATTTTCAGCTAGTAGACCAGTTTCAGATCTTTATTTGGGATCTCTTCTACTGAATGAGATACAAGTAATAGAAGCATCTCCTTGTACTATTATGAGTCTCAGATGACTATTTCCTGCCTATTTACTCCATTTTTATTTGTATGCTTCATTAGAAGTCCATTTTCCCCATTTTCGGCTAGTAGACCAGTTTCGGATTTTCATTTAGGAACTCTTCTACGGAATGAGATACAAGTATTAGAGGCTTCTCCTTTTACTATTTAGAGTCCTAGATGACTATTTCAAGCCTATTTACACCATTTTCTTTGTATAATTCATCAGAAGTCCGTTTTCCCCATTTTCAGCTAGTAGACCCGTTTCAGATCTTCATTTGGGATATCTTCTAGGGAATGAGATACAAGTACTAGAGGTTTTCCCCTTGTACTATTAAGAGTCCCAGATGACTATTTCTAGACTATTTACTCCATTTTTATTTGTAAGATTCATTAGAAGTCCGTTTTCCCCATTTTCGGCTAGTAGACCAGTTTCGGATCTTTATTTGGAATCTCTTCTACGGAATGAGATACAAGTAATGGAGGCTTCTCCTTGTAATATTATAAGTCCCAGATGACTATTGCCAGCCTAGTTACTCCATTTTTAATTGTATGATTCATAAAAAGTCTGTTTTTTCCCCAGTTTCGGCTAGTAGACCAGTTTCGGATCTTTATTTGGGATCTCTTTTACGGAATGAGATACAAGTAATAGAGGCTTCTCCTTGTACTATTATGAATCCCAGATGAATATTTCCAGCGTATTTACTCCATTTTCTTCGTATGATTCATCAGAAGTCTGTTTTCACCATTTTTGGCTAGTAGACCTGTTTCAGATCTTCATTCCGGATATCTTCTAGAGAAGGAGATACAAGTAATAGAGACTTCTCTTTGTACTATTATAAGTCCCAGATGACTATTTCCAGACTATTTACTCCATTTTTATTTGTATGATTCATCAGAAGTCCGTTTTCTCCATTTTCGGCTAGTAAACCAGTTTCGGATCTTTATTTGGGTTCTCTTCTACGGAATTAGATACAAGTAATAGAGGCTTCTCCTTGTACTATTATGAGTCTCAGATGACTATTTCCAGCCTATTTACTCCATTTTTATTTGTATGATTCATTAGATGTCCATTTTCCCCATTTTCGCCTACTAGACCTGTTTCAGAATTTCATTTGGGAACTTTCACGGAATGAGATACAAGTAATAGAGGCTTCTCTTTTTACTATTTTGAGTCCCAGATGACTATTTCAAGTCTATACTCCATTTTCTTTGTATGATTCATCGGAAGTCCGTTTTCCCCATTTTCAGCTAGTAGACCAGTTTCGGATCTTCATTTCGGATATCTTCTAGGGAATGAGATACACGTAATAGAGGCTTCACTTTGTACTATTATGAGTTCCAGATGACTATTTCCAGCCTATTTACTCCAATTTTATTAGTATGATTCATCAGAATTCCATTTTCCCCATTTTTGGCTAGAAGACCAATTTCATCTTTATTTGGGATCTCCTCTACGGAATGAGATACAAGTAATAGAGGCTTCTCCTTGTACTATTATGAGTCCCAGATGACTATTTCCAGCCTATTTACTCCATTTTTATTTGTATGATTCATCAGAAGTCCGTTACCCCATTTTCAGCTAGAAGACCAGTTCGGATCTTTATTTGGGATCTCTTCTACGGAATGAGATACAAGTAATAGAGGCTTCTCTTTGTACTATTATAAGTCCCAGATGACTATTGCCAGCCTATTTACTCCATTTTTATTTGTATGATTAATCAGAAGTCCGTTTTCCCCATTTTCGGCTAGTAGACAAGTTTCGGATCTTTATTTGGGATCTCTTCTACGGAATGAGATACAAGTAATACAGGTTTTTCCTTGTACTATTATGAGTCCCATATGACTATTTCCAGCCTATGTACTCCATTTTTTGTTTGTATGATTCATTAGAAGTCCGTTTTCCCCATTTTTGGCTAGTAGACAAGTTTCGGATCTTTATTTGGGATCTCTTTTACGGAATGAGATACAAGTAATAGACGCTTATCTTTGTACTATTATGAGTCTCAGATGACTATTTCCAGCCTATTTACTCCATTTTTATTTGTATGATTCATTAGATGTTCATTTTCCCCATTTTCGGCTACTAGACCAGTTTCGGATTTTTATTTTAGATATCTTCTAGGGAATGAGATACAAGTAATAAAGGCTTCCCCTTGTACTATTAAGAGTCACAGATGACTATTTCCAGACTTTTTACTTTATTTTTATTTGTACGATTCATCAGAAGTCAATTTTCCCCATTTTCGGCTAGTAGATCAGTTCGGATCTTTATTTGGGATCTCTTCAACAGAATGAGATACAAGTAAAAGAGGCTTCTCTTTGTACTATTATAAGTCTCAGATGACTATTCCCAGCCTATTTACTTCATTTTTATTTGTATGATTCATCAGAAGTTCGTTTTCCCCATTTTCGGCTAATAGACCAGTTTCGGAACTCTATTTGGGATCTCTTCTACGGAATGAGATACAAGTAATAGAGGCTTATCCTTGTACTATTAAGAGTCCCGGATGACTATTTCCAGCCTATTTACTCCATTTTTATTTCTATGATTCATCAGAAGTTCATTTTCCCCATTTTCAGCTAGTAGACCAGTTTCAGATCTTTATTTGGGATCTCTTCTTCGAAATGAGATACAAGTAATAGAGGCTTCTCCTTGTACTATTAAGAGTCACAGATGACTATTTCCAGCCTATTTACTCCATTTTTATTTGTATGATTCATCAGAAGTCCGTTTTCCCCATTTTCGGTTACTAGACCAGTTTCAGATCTTTATTTGGGATCTCTTCTACTGAATGAGATACAAGTTATAGAAGCATCTCCTTGTACTATTATGAGTCTCAGATGACTATTTCCTGCCTATTTACTCCATTTTTATTTGTATGCTTCATTAGAAGTCCATTTTCCCCATTTTCGGCTAGTAGACCAGTTTCGGATTTTCATTTAGGAACTCTTCTACGGAATGAGATACAAGTATTAGAGGCTTCTCTTTTTACTATTTAGAGTCCTAGATGACTATTTCAAGCCTATTTACACCATTTTCTTTGTATAATTCATCAGAAGTAGACCCGTTTCGGATCTTCATTTGGGATATCTTCTAGGGAATGAGATAAGAGTACTAGAGGCTTCCCCTTGTACTATTAAGAGTCCCAGGTGACTATTTCTAGACTATTTACTCCATTTTTATTAGTATGATTCATTAGAAGTCCGTTTTCCCCATTTTCGGCTAGTAGACCAGTTTCGGATCTTTATTTGGAATCTCTTCTACGGAATGAGATACAAGTAATAGAGGCTTCTCTTTTTACTATTTTGAGTCCCAGATGACTATTTCAAGTCTATACTCCATTTTCTTTGTATGATTCATCGGAAGTCCGTTTTCCCCATTTTCAGCTAGTAGACCAGTTTCGGATCTTCATTTCGGATATCTTCTAGGGAATGAGATACACGTAATAGAGGCTTCACTTTGTACTATTATGAGTTCCAGATGACTATTTCCAGCCTATTTACTCCAATTTTATTAGTATGATTCATCAGAATTCCATTTTCCCCATTTTCGGCTAGAAGACCAATTTCATCTTTATTTGGGATCTCCTCTACGGAATGAGATACAAGTAATAGAGGCTTCTCCTTGTACTATTATGAGTCCCAGATGACTATTTCCAGCCTATTTACTCCATTTTTATTTGTATGATTCATCAGAAGTCCGTTACCCCATTTTCAGCTAGAAGACCAGTTCGGATCTTTATTTGGGATCTCTTCTACGGAATGAGATACAAGTAATAGAGGCTTCTCTTTGTACTATTATAAGTCCCAGATGACTATTGCCAGCCTATTTACTCCATTTTTATTTGTATGATTAATCAGAAGTCCGTTTTCCCCATTTTTGGCTAGTAGACAAGTTTCGGATCTTTATTTGGGATCTCTTCTACGGAATGAGATACAAGTAATACAGGTTTTTCCTTGTACTATTATGAGTCCCATATGACTATTTCCAGCCTATGTACTCCATTTTTTTGTTTGTATGATTCATTAGAAGTCCGTTTTCCCCATTTTTGGCTAGTAGACAAGTTTCGGATCTTTATTTGGGATCTCTTTTACGGAATGAGATACAAGTAATAGACGCTTATCTTTGTACTATTATGAGTCTCAGATGACTATTTCCAGCCTATTTACTCCATTTTTATTTGTATGATTCATTAGATGTTCATTTTCCCCATTTTCGGCTACTAGACCAGTTTCGGATTTTTATTTTAGATATCTTCTAGGGAATGAGATACAAGTAATAAAGGCTTCCCCTTGTACTATTAAGAGTCACAGATGACTATTTCCAGACTTTTTACTTTATTTTTATTTGTACGATTCATCAGAAGTCAATTTTCCCCATTTTCGGCTAGTAGATCAGTTCGGATCTTTATTTGGGATCTCTTCAACAGAATGAGATACAAGTAAAAGAGGCTTCTCTTTGTACTATTATAAGTCTCAGATGACTATTCCCAGCCTATTTACTTCATTTTTTATTTGTATGATTCATCAGAAGTTCGTTTTTCCCCATTTTCGGCTAATAGACCAGTTTCGGAACTCTATTTGGGATCTCTTCTACGGAATGAGATACAAGTAATAGAGGCTTATCCTTGTACTATTAAGAGTCCCGGATGACTATTTCCAGCCTATTTACTCCATTTTTATATTTCTATGATTCATCAGAAGTTCATTTTCCCCATTTTCAGCTAGTAGACCAGTTTCAGATCTTTATTTGGGATCTCTTCTTCGAAATGAGATACAAGTAATAGAGGCTTCTCCTTGTACTATTAAGAGTCACAGATGACTATTTCCAGCCTATTTACTCCATTTTTATTTGTATGATTCATCAGAAGTCCGTTTTCCCCATTTTCGGTTACTAGACCAGTTTCAGATCTTTATTTGGGATCTCTTCTACTGAATGAGATACAAGTTATAGAAGCATCTCCTTGTACTATTATGAGTCTCAGATGACTATTTCCTGCCTATTTACTCCATTTTTATTTGTATGCTTCATTAGAAGTCCATTTTCCCCATTTTCGGCTAGTAGACCAGTTTCGGATTTTCATTTAGGAACTCTTCTACGGAATGAGATACAAGTATTAGAGGCTTCTCTTTTTACTATTTAGAGTCCTAGATGACTATTTCAAGCCTATTTACACCATTTTCTTTGTATAATTCATCAGAAGTAGACCCGTTTCGGATCTTCATTTGGGATATCTTCTAGGGAATGAGATAAGAGTACTAGAGGCTTCCCCTTGTACTATTAAGAGTCCCAGGTGACTATTTCTAGACTATTTACTCCATTTTTATTAGTATGATTCATTAGAAGTCCGTTTTCCCCATTTTCGGCTAGTAGACCAGTTTCGGATCTTTATTTGGAATCTCTTCTACGGAATGAGATACAAGTAATAGAGGCTTCTCTTTTTACTATTTTGAGTCCCAGATGACTATTTCAAGTCTATACTCCATTTTCTTTGTATGATTCATCGGAAGTCCGTTTTCCCCATTTTCAGCTAGTAGACCAGTTTCGGATCTTCATTTCGGATATCTTCTAGGGAATGAGATACACGTAATAGAGGCTTCACTTTGTACTATTATGAGTTCCAGATGACTATTTCCAGCCTATTTACTCCATTTTTATTAGTATGATTCATCAGAATTCCATTTTCCCCATTTTCGGCTAGAAGACCAATTTCATCTTTATTTGGGATCTCCTCTACGGAATGAGATACAAGTAATAGAGGCTTCTCCTTGTACTATTATGAGTCCCAGATGACTATTTCCAGCCTATTTACTCCATTTTTATTTGTATGATTCATCAGAAGTCCGTTACCCCATTTTCAGCTAGAAGACCAGTTCGGATCTTTATTTGGGATCTCTTCTACGGAATGAGATACAAGTAATAGAGGCTTCTCTTTGTACTATTATAAGTCCCAGATGACTATTTCCAGCCTATTTACTCCATTTTTATTTGTATGATTCATCAGAAGTCCGTTTTCCCCATTTTCGGCTAGTAGACCAGTTTCGGATCTTTATTTGGGATCTCTTCTACGGAATGAGATACAAGTAATAGAGGTTTTTCCTTGTACTATTATGAGTCCCAGATGACTATTTCCAGCCTATGTACTCCATTTTTTGTTTGTATGATTCATCAGAAGTCCGTTTTCCCCATTTTTGGCTAGTAGACAAGTTTCGGATCTTTATTTGGGATCTCTTTTACGGAATGAGATACAAGTAATAGAGGCTTATCCTTGTACTATTATGAGTCTCAGATGACTATTTCCAGCCTATTTACTCCATTTTTATTTGTATGATTCATTAGATGTTCATTTCCCCCCATTTTCGGCTACTAGACCAGTTTCGGATTTTTATTTTGGATATCTTCTAGGGAATGAGATACAAGTAATAAACGCTTCCCCTTGAACTATTAAGAGTCACAGATGACTATTTCCAGACATTTTACTTTATTTTTATTTGTATGATTCATCAGAAGTCAATTTTCCCCATTTTCGGCTAGTAGACCAGTTCGGATCTTTATTTGGGATCTCTTCAACGGAATGAGATACAAGTAATAGAGGCTTCTCTTAGTACTATTATAAGTCCCAGATGACTATTCCCAGCCTATTTACTCCATTTTTATTTGTATGATTCATCAGAAGTCCGTTTTTCCCCATTTTCGGCTAATAGACCAGTTTTGGATCTCTATTTGGGATCTCTTCTACGGAATGAGATACAAGTAATAGAGGTTTTTCCTTGTACTATTATGAGTCCCAGATGACTATTTCCAGCCCATGTACTCCATTTTTGTTTCTATGATTCATCAGAAGTCCGTTTTTCCCCATTTTTGGCTAGTAGACAAGTTTCGGATCTTTATTTGGGATCTCTTTTACGGAATGAGATACAAGTAATAGAGGCTTATCCTTGTACTATTAAGAGTCCCGGATGACTATTTCCAGCCTATTTACTCCATTTTTATTTGTATGATTCATCAGAAGTCCGTTTTCCCCATTTTCGGCTATCAGACCGGTTTTCAGATCTATATTTAGGATCTCTTCTACAGAATGAGATACAAGTAATAGAGGCTTCTCTTTGTACTATAATAAGTCTCAGATGACTATTTCCAGCCTATTTACTCCATTTTTATTTGTATGATTCATCAGAAGTCTATTTTCCCCATTTTCAGCTAGTAGACCAGTTTCAGATCTTTATTTGGGATCTCTTCTTCGAAATGAGATACAAGTAATCGAGGCTTCTCCTTGTACTATTAAGAGTCACAGATGACTATTTCCAGCCTATTTACTCCATTTTTATTTGTATGATTCATCAGAAGTCTGTTTTCCCCATTTTCGGTTACTAGACCAGTTTCAGATCTTTATTTGGGATCTCTTCTACTGAATGAGATACAAGTAATAGAAGCATCTCCTTGTACTATTATGAGTCTCAGATGACTATTTCCTGCCTATTTACTCCATTTTTATTTGTATGCTTCATTAGAAGTCCATTTTCCCCATTTTCGGCTAGTAGACCAGTTTCGGATTTTCATTTAGGAACTCTTCTACGGAATGAGATACAAGTATTAGAGGCTTCTCTTTTTACTATTTAGAGTCCTAGATGACTATTTTAAGCCTATTTACACCATTTTCTTTGTATAATTCATTAGAAGTCCGTTTTCCCCATTTTCAGCTAGTAGACCCGTTTCAGATCTTCATTTGTGATATCTTCTAGGGAATGAGATACAAGTACTAGAGGTTTCCCCTTGTACTATTAAGAGTCCCAGATGACTATTTCTAGACTATTTACTCCATTTTTATTTGTAAGATTCATTAGAAGTCCGTTTTCCCCATTTTCGGCTAGTAGACCAGTTTCGGATCTTTATTTGGAATCTCTTCTACGGAATGAGATACAAGTAATGGAGGCTTCTCCTTGTAATATTATAAGTCCCAGATGACTATTGCCAGCCTAGTTACTCCATTTTTAATTGTATGATTCATAAAAAGTCTGTTTTCCCCAGTTTCGGCTAGTAGACCAGTTTCGGATCTTTATTTGGGATCTCTTTTACGGAATGAGATACAAGTAATAGAGGCTTCTCCTTGTACTATTATGAATCCCAGATGAATATTTCCAGCGTATTTACTCCATTTTCTTCGTATGATTCATCAGAAGTCTGTTTTCACCATTTTTGGCTAGTAGACCTGTTTCAGATCTTCATTCCGGATATCTTCTAGAGAAGGAGATACAAGTAATAGAGACTTCTCTTTGTACTATTATAAGCCCCAGATGACTATTTCCAGACTATTTACTCCATTTTTATTTGTATGATTCATCAGAAGTCCGTTTTCTCCATTTTCGGCTAGTAAACCAGTTTCGGATCTTTATTTGGGTTCTCTTCTACGGAATTAGATACAAGTAATAGAGGCTTCTCCTTGTACTATTATGAGTCTCAGATGACTATTTCCAGCCTATTTACTCCATTTTTATTTGTATGATTCATTAGATGTCCATTTTCCCCATTTTCGCCTACTAGACCTGTTTCAGAATTTCATTTGGGAACTTTCACGGAATGAGATACAAGTAATAGAGGCTTCTCTTTTTACTATTTTGAGTCCCAGATGACTATTTCAAGTCTATACTCCATTTTCTTTGTATGATTCATCGGAAGTCCGTTTTCCCCATTTTCAGCTAGTAGACCAGTTTCGGATCTTCATTTCGGATATCTTCTAGGGAATGAGATACACGTAATAGTGGCTTCACTTTGTACTATTATGAGTTCCAGATGACTATTTCCAGCCTATTTACTCCATTTTTATTAGTATGATTCATCAGAATTCCATTTTCCCCATTTTCGGCTAGAAGACCAATTTCATCTTTATTTGGGATCTCCTCTACGGAATGAGATACAAGTAATAGAGGCTTCTCCTTGTACTATTATGAGTCCCAGATGACTATTTCCAGCCTATTTACTCCATTTTTATTTGTATGATTCATCAGAAGTCCGTTACCCCATTTTCAGCTAGAAGACCAGTTCGGATCTTTATTTGGGATCTCTTCTACGGAATGAGATACAAGTAATAGAGGCTTCTCTTTGTACTATTATAAGTCCCAGATGACTATTGCCAGCCTATTTACTCCATTTTTATTTGTATGATTAATCAGAAGTCCGTTTTCCCCATTTTCGGCTAGTAGACAAGTTTCGGATCTTTATTTGGGATCTCTTCTACGGAATGAGATACAAGTAATACAGGTTTTTCCTTGTACTATTATGAGTCCCAGATGACTATTTCCAGCCTATGTACTCCATTTTTTGTTTGTATGATTCATCAGAAGTCCGTTTTCCCCATTTTTGGCTAGTAGACAAGTTTCGGATCTTTATTTGGGATCTCTTTTACGGAATGAGATACAAGTAATAGACGCTTATCTTTGTACTATTATGAGTCTCAGATGACTATTTCCAGCCTATTTACTCCATTTTTATTTGTATGATTCATTAGATGTTCATTTTCCCCATTTTCGGCTACTAGACCAGTTTCGGATTTTTATTTTAGATATCTTCTAGGGAATGAGATACAAGTAATAAAGGCTTCCCCTTGTACTATTAAGAGTCACAGATGACTATTTCCAGACTTTTTACTTTATTTTTATTTGTACGATTCATCAGAAGTCAATTTTCCCCATTTTCGGCTAGTAGATCAGTTCGGATCTTTATTTGGGATCTCTTCAACAGAATGAGATACAAGTAAAAGAGGCTTCTCTTTGTACTATTATAAGTCTCAGATGACTATTCCCAGCCTATTTACTTCATTTTTATTTGTATGATTCATCAGAAGTTCGTTTTCCCCATTTTCGGCTAATAGACCAGTTTCGGAACTCTATTTGGGATCTCTTCTACGGAATGAGATACAAGTAATAGAGGCTTATCCTTGTACTATTAAGAGTCCCGGATGACTATTTCCAGCCTATTTACTCCATTTTTATTTCTATGATTCATCAGAAGTTCATTTTCCCCATTTTCAGCTAGTAGACCAGTTTCAGATCTTTATTTGGGATCTCTTCTTCGAAATGAGATACAAGTAATAGAGGCTTCTCCTTGTACTATTAAGAGTCACAGATGACTATTTCCAGCCTATTTACTCCATTTTTATTTGTATGATTCATCAGAAGTCCGTTTTCCCCATTTTCGGTTACTAGACCAGTTTCAGATCTTTATTTGGGATCTCTTCTACTGAATGAGATACAAGTTATAGAAGCATCTCCTTGTACTATTATGAGTCTCAGATGACTATTTCCTGCCTATTTACTCCATTTTTATTTGTATGCTTCATTAGAAGTCCATTTTCCCCATTTTCGGCTAGTAGACCAGTTTCGGATTTTCATTTAGGAACTCTTCTACGGAATGAGATACAAGTATTAGAGGCTTCTCTTTTTACTATTTAGAGTCCTAGATGACTATTTCAAGCCTATTTACACCATTTTCTTTGTATAATTCATCAGAAGTAGACCCGTTTCGGATCTTCATTTGGGATATCTTCTAGGGAATGAGATAAGAGTACTAGAGGCTTCCCCTTGTACTATTAAGAGTCCCAGGTGACTATTTCTAGACTATTTACTCCATTTTTATTAGTATGATTCATTAGAAGTCCGTTTTCCCCATTTTCGGCTAGTAGACCAGTTTCGGATCTTTATTTGGAATCTCTTCTACGGAATGAGATACAAGTAATAGAGGCTTCTCCTTGTATTATTATAAGTCCCAGATGACTATTGCCAGCCTAGTTACTCCATTTTTAATTGTATGATTCATAAAAAGTCCGTTTTCCCCATTTTCGGCTAGTAGACCAGTTTCGGATCTTTATTTGGGATCTCTTTTACGGAAAGAGATACAAGTAATAGATGCTTCTCCTTGTACTATTAAGAATCCCAGATGAATATTTCCAGCGTATTTACTCCATTTTCTTCGTATGATTCATCAGAAGTCTGTTTTCACCATTTTTGGCTAGTAGACCTGTTTCAGATCTTCATTCCGGATATCTTCTAGAGAAGGAGATACAAGTAATAGAGACTTCTCTTTGTACTATTATAAGTCCCAGATGACTATTTCCAGACTATTTACTCCATTTTTATTTGTATGATTCATCAGAAGTCCGTTTTCTCCATTTTCGGCTAGTAGACCAGTTTCGGATCTTTATTTGGGTTCTCTTCTACGGAATTAGATACAAGTAATAGAGGCTTCTCCTTGTACTATTATGAGTCTCAGATGACTATTTCCAGCCTATTTACTCCATTTTTATTTGTATGATTCATTAGATGTCCATTTTCCCCATTTTTGCCTACTAGACCTGTTTCAGAATTTCATTTGGGAACTTTCACGGAATGAGATACAAGTAATAGAGGCTTCTCTTTTTACTATTTTGAGTCCCAGATGACTATTTCAAGTCTATACTCCATTTTCTTTGTATGATTCATCGGAAGTCCGTTTTCCCCATTTTCAGCTAGTAGACCAGTTTCGGATCTTCATTTCGGATATCTTCTAGGGAATGAGATACACGTAATAGAGGCTTCACTTTGTACTATTATGAGTTCCAGATGACTATTTCCAGCCTATTTACTCCATTTTTATTAGTATGATTCATCAGAATTCCGTTTTCCCCATTTTCGGCTAGAAGACCAATTTCATCTTTATTTGGGATCTCCTCTACGGAATGAGATACAAGTAATAGAGGCTTCTCCTTGTACTATTATGAGTCCCAGATGACTATTTCCAGCCTATTTACTCCATTTTTATTTGTATGATTCATCAGAAGTCCATTTTCCCCACTTTGGGCTAGTAGTCCAGTTTCAAATCTTCATATGGGATATCTTATATGGAATGTGATACAAGTAATAGAGGCTTCTCCTTGTACTATTATCCGTCGCAGATGACTATTTCCAGCATATTTACTCCATTTTTATTTGTATGATTCATCAGAAGTCCGTTTTCCCCATTTTCGGCTAGTAGACCAGTTTCGGATATTCATTTCGGATATCTTCTAGGGAATGAGATACAAGTAATAGAGGCTTACCCTTGTACTATTAAGAATCCCAGATGAATATTTCCAGGGTATTTACTCCATTTTCTTCGTATGATTCATTAGAAGTCTGTTTTCCCCATTTTTGGCTAGTAGACCTGTTTCAGATCTTCATTCCGGATATCTTCTAGAGAAGGAGATACAAGTAATAGAGGCTTCTCTTTGTACTATTATAAGTCCCAGATGACTATTTCCAGACTATTTACTCCATTTTTATTTGTATGATTCATCAGAAGTCCGTTTTCCCTATTTTTCGGCTAGTAGACCAGTTTTGGATCTTTATTTGGGTTCTCTTCTACGGAATGAGATACAAGTAATAGAGGCTTCTCTTTGTACTATTATAAGTCCCAGATCACTATTGCCAGCCTATTTACTCCATTTTTATTTGTATGATTCATCAGAAGTCAGTGTTCCCCATTTTCATCTAGTAGACGAGTTTCAGATCTTCATTTCGGATATTTTCTAGGGAATGAGATACAAGTACTAGAGGCTTCACTTTGTACTATTATGAGTTCTAGATGACTATTTCCAGCGTATTTACTCCATTTTTATTAGTATGATTCATCAGAAGTCCGTTTTCCCCATTTTCAGCTAGAAGACCAGTTTCGGATCTATATTTGGGATCTCCTCTACGGAATGAGATACAAGTAATAGAGGCTTCTCCTTGTACTATTATGAGTCCCAGATGACTATTTCCAGCCTCTTTACTCCATTTTTATTTGTATGATTCATCAGAAGTCCGTTTTCCCTATTTTAGGCTAGTTGACCAGTTTCAGATCTTCATTTAGGAACACTTCTACGGAATGAGATACAAGTAATAGAGGCTTATCCTTGTACTATTATTAGTCCCAGGTGACTATTGCAAGCCTATTTACTCCATTTTCTTCGTATGATTCATCAGAAGTCCGATTTCCCCATTTTCGGCTAGTACACCAGTTTCGGATCTTCATTTGGGATATCTTCTAGGGAATGAGATACAAGTAATAGAGACTTCCCCTTGTACTATTATGGGTCCTAGATGACTATTTCCAGCCTATTTACTCCATTTTTATTTTTATGATTCATCAGAAGTCCGTGTTCTCTATTTTCGCCTAGTATACCAGTTTCAGATGTTCATTTTGGATATATCTTCTATGTAATGAGATACAAATAATAGAGGCTTCCCCTTGTACTATTAAGAGTCCCACATGACTATTTCCAGCCTATTTACTCCATTTTTATTTGTATGATTCATCAGAAGTCCGTTTTCCCCATTTTCGACTAGTAGACAAGTTTCAGATCTTTATTTGGGATCTCTTCTACAGAATGAGATACAAGTAATAGAGGCTTCTCCTTGTACTATTATGAGTCTCATATGACTATTTCCAGCCTATTTACTCCATTTTTATTTGTATGACTCATTAGATGTTCATTTTCCCCATTTTCGGCTACTAGACCAGTTTCAGAATTTTATTTGGGAACTCTTCTACGGAATGAGATAAAAGTAATAGAGGCTTCTCTTTTTACTATTTTGAGTTCCAGATGACTATTTCAAGCCTATTTACTTCATTTTTTTGTATGATTCATCAGAAGTCCGTTACCCCATTTTCAGCTAGTAGAACAGTTTCGGATTTTCATTTTGGATATCTTCTAGGGAATGAGATACAAGTAATAGAGGCTTCCCCTTGTACTATTAAGAGTCACAGATGACTATTTCCAGACTTTTTACTTTATTTTTATTTGTATGATTCATCAGAAGTCAGTTTTCCCTATTTTCGGCTAGTAGACCAGTTTCGGATCTTTATTTGGAATCTCTTCTACGGAATGAGATACAAGTAATGGAGTCTTCTCCTTGTACTATTATAAGTCCCAGATGACTATTGCCAGCCTATGTACTCCATTTTTATTTGTATGATTAATTAGAAGTCCGTTTTCCCCATTTTCGGCTAGTAGACCAGTTTCAGATATTCATTTCCGATATCTTCTAGGGAATGAGATACAAGTAATAGAGTCTTACCCTTGTACTATTAAGAATCCCAGATGAATATTTCCAGCGTATTTACTCCATTTTCTTCGTATGATTCATCAGAAGTCTGTCTTCCCCATTTTTGGCTAGTAGACCTGTTTCAGATCTTCATTCCGGATATCTTCTAGAGAAGGAGATACAAGTAATAGAGGCTTCTCTTTGTACTATTATAAGTACCAGATGACTATTTCCAGACTATTTACTCCATTTTTATTTTTATGATTCATCAGAAGTCCGTTTTCCCCATTTTTCGGCTAGTAGACCAGTTTTGGATCTTTATTTGGGTTCTTTTCTACGGAATGAGATACAAGTAATAGAGGCTTCTCTTTGTACTATTATAAGTCCCAGATCACTATTGCCAGCCTATTTACTCCATTTTTATTTGTATGATTCATCAGAAGTCAGTGTTCCCCATTTTCAGCTAGTAGACGAGTTTCAGATCTTCATTTCGGATATTTTCTAGGGAATGAGATACAAGTACTAGAGGCTTCACTTTGTACTATTATGAGTTCTAGATGACTATTTCCAGCGTATTTACTCCATTTTTATTAGTATGATTCATCAGAAGTCCGTTTTCCCCATTTTCAGCTAGAAGACCAGTTTCGGATCTATATTTGGGATCTCCTCTACGGAATGAGATACAAGTAATAGAGGCTTCTCCTTGTACTATTATGAGTCCCAGATGACTATTTCCAGCCTCTTTATTCCATTTTTATTTGTATGATTCATCAGAAGTCCGTTTTCCCTATTTTAGGCTAGTTGACCAGTTTCAGATCTTCATTTAGGAACACTTCTACGGAATGAGATACAAGTAATAGAGGCTTATCCTTGTACTATTATTAGTCCCAGGTGACTATTGCAAGCCTATTTACTCCTTTTTCTTCGTATGATTCATCAGAAGTCCGATTTCCCCATTTTCGGCTAGTACACCAGTTTCGGATCTTCATTTGGGATATCTTCTAGGGAATGAGATACAAGTAATAGAGACTTCCCCTTGTACTATTATGGGTCCTAGATGACTATTTCCAGCCTATTTACTCCATTTTTATTTTTATGATTCATCAGAAGTCCGTGTTCTCTATTTTCGCCTAGTATACCAGTTTCAGATGTTCATTTTGGATATATCTTCTATGTAATGAGATACAAATAATAGAGGCTTCCCCTTGTACTATTAAGAGTCCCACATGACTATTTCCAGCCTATTTACTCCATTTTTATTTGTATGATTCATCAGAAGTCCGTTTTCCCCATTTTCGACTAGTAGACAAGTTTCAGATCTTTATTTGGGATCTCTTCTACAGAATGAGATACAAGTAATAGAGGCTTCTCCTTGTACTATAATGAGTCTCAGATGACTATTTCCAGCCTATTTACTCCATTTTTATTTGTATGATTCATTAGATGTTCATTTTCCCCATTTTCGGCTACTAGACCAGTTTCAGAATTTCATTTGGGAACTCTTCTACGGTATGAGATACAAGTAATAGAGGCTTCTCTTTTTACTATTTTGAGTTCCAGATGACTATTTCAAGCCTATTTACTTCATTTTTTTTTTGTATGATTCATCAGAAGTCTGTTACCCCATTTTCAGCTAGTAGAACAATTTCTGATTTTCATTTTGGATATCTTCTAGGGAATGAGATACAAGTAATAGAGGCTTTCCCTTGTACTATTAAGAGTCACCGATGACCATTTCCAGACTTTTTACTTTATTTTTATTTGTATGATTCATCAGAAGTCCGTTTTCCCCATTTTCGGCTATCAGACCAGTTTCAGATCTATATTTGGGATCTCTTCTACAGAATGAGATACAAGTAATAGAGGCTTCTCTTTGTACTATTATAAGTCTCAGATGACTATTTCCAGCCTATTTACTCCATTTTTATTTGTATGATTCATCAAAAGTCCATTTTCCCCATTTTCAGCTAGTAAGACCAGTTTCAAATCTTTATTTGGGATCTCTTCTTCGAAATGAGATACAAGTAATAGAGGCTTCTCCTTGTACTATTAAGAGTCACAGATGACTATTTCCAACCTATTTACTCCAATTTTATTTGTATGATTCATCAGAAGTCCGTTTTCCCCATTTTCGGTTACTAGACGAGTTTCAGATCTTTATTTGGGATCTCTTCTACTGAATGAGATACAAGTAATAGAAGCATCTCCTTGTACTATTATGAGTCTCAGATGACTATTTCCTGCCTGGTTACTCCATTTTTATTTCTATGCTTCATTAGAAGTCCATTTTTCCCATTTTCGGCTACTAGACCAGTTTTGGATTTTCATTTAGGAACTCTTCTACGGAATGAGATACAAGTATTAGAGGCTTTTCTTTTTACTATTTAGAGTCCCAGATGAATATTTCAAACCTATTTACACCATTTTCTTTGTATAATTCATCAGAAGTCCGTTTTCCCCATTTTCAGCTAGTAGACCAGTTTCGGATCTTCATTTGGGATATCTTCTAGGGAATGAGATACAAGTACTAGAGGCTTCCCCTTGTACTATTAAGAGTCCCAGATGACTATTTCCAGACTATTTACTCCATTTTTATTTGTATGATTCATCAGAAGTCCGTTTTTCTCATTTTCGGCTAGTAGACCAGTTTCGGATCTTTATTTGGAATCTCTTCTACGGAATGAGATACAAGTAATGGAGGCTTCTCCTTGTACTATTATAAGTCCCAGATGACTATTGCCAGCCTATGTACTCCATTTTTATTTGTATGATTAATCAGAAGTCCGTTTTCCCCATTTTCGGCTAGTAGACCAGTTTCGGATATTCATTTCTGATATCTTCTAGGGAAAGAGATACAAGTAATAGAGTCTTACCCTTGTACTATTAAGAATCCCAGATGAATATTTCCAGCGTATTTACTCCATTTTCTTCGTATGATTCATCAGAAGTCTGTCTTCCCCATTTTTGGCTAGTAGACCTGTTTCAGATCTTCATTCCGGATATCTTCTAGAGAAGGAGATACAAGTAATAGAGGCTTCTCTTTGTACTATTATAAGTCCCAGATGACTATTTCCAGACTATTTACTCCATTTTTATTTTTATGATTCATCAGAAGTCCGTTTTCCCCATTTTTCGGCTAGTAGACCAGTTTTGGATCTTTATTTGGGTTCTTTTCTACGGAATGAGATACAAGTAATAGAGGCTTCTCTTTGTACTATTATAAGTCCCAGATCACTATTGCCAGCCTATTTACTCCATTTTTATTTGTATGATTCATCAGAAGTCAGTGTTCCCCATTTTCAGCTAGTAGACGAGTTTCAGATCTTCATTTCGGATATCTTCTAGGGAATGAGATACAAGTAATAGAGGCTTCACTTTGTACTATTATGAGTTCCAGATGACTATTTCCAGCCTATTTACTCCATTTTTATTAGTATGATTCATCAGAAGTCCGTTTTCCCCCATTTTCGGCTAGAAGACCAGTTTCGGATCATCATTCCGGATATCTTCTACAGAATAAGATACAAGTAATAGAGGCTTCCCCATGTACTATTAAGAGTCCCAGATGACTATTGCCTGAATATTTACTCCATTTTTATTTGTATGATTCATCAGAAGTCCGTTTTCCCCATTTTCAGCTAGAAGACCAGTTTCGGATCTATATTTGGGATCTCCTCTACGGAATGAGATACAAGTAATAGAGGCTTCTCCTTGTACTATTATGAGTCCAAGATGACTATTTCCAGCCTCTTTACTCCATTTTTATTTGTATGATTCATCAGAAGTCCGTTTTCCCTATTTTAGGCTAGTTGACCAGTTTCAGATCTTCATTTAGGAACACTTCTACGGAATGAGATACAAGTAATAAAGGCTTATCCTTGTACTATTATTAGTCCCAGGTGACTATTGAAAGCCTATTTACTCCATTTTCTTCGTATGATTCATCAGAAGTCCGATTTCCCCATTTTCGGCTAGTACACGAGTTTCAGATCTTCATTTGGGATATCTTCTAGGGAATGAGATACAAGTAATAGAGACTTCCCCTTGTACTATTATGGGTCCTAGATGACTATTTCCAGCCTATTTACTCCATTTTTATTTTTATGATTCATCAGAAGTCCGTGTTCTCCATTTTCGCCTAGTATACCAGTTTCAGATGTTCATTTCGGATATATCTTCTATGTAATGAGATACAAATAATTGAGGCTTCCCCTTGTACTATTAAGAGTCCTACATGACTATTTCCAGCCTATTTACTCCATTTTTATTTGTATGATTCATCAGAAGTCCGTTTTCCCCATTTTTGACTAGTGAACAAGTTTCAGATCATTATTTGGGATCTCTTCTATAGAATGAGATAAAAGTAATAGAGGCTTCTCCTTGTACTATTATGAGTCTCAGATGACTATTTCCAGCCTATTTACTCCATTTTTATTTGTATGACTCATTAGATGTTCATTTTCCCCATTTTCGGCTACTAGACCAGTTTCAGAATTTCATTTGGGAACTCTTCTACGGAATGAGATACAAGTAATAGAGGCTTCTCTTTTTACTATTTTGAGTTCCAGATGACTATTTCAAGCCTATTTACTTCATTTTTTTGTATGATTCATCAGAAGTCCGTTACCCCATTTTCAGCTAGTAGAACAGTTTCGGATTTTCATTTTCGATATCTTCTAGGGAATGAGATACAAGTAATAGAGGCTTCCCCTTGTACTATTAAGAGTCACAGATGACTATTTCCAGACTTTTTACTTTATTTTTATTTGTATGATTCATCAGAAGTCAGTTTTCCCTATTTTCGGCTAGTAGACCAGTTTCGGATCTTTATTTGGGATCTCTTCTACGGAATGAGATACAAGTAATAGAGGCTTCTCATTGTACTATTATAAGTCCCAGATGACTATTGCCAGTCTATTTACTATATTTTTATTTGTATGATTCATCAGAAGTCCGTTTTCCCCATTTTCGACTAGTAGACCAGTTTAGGATCTTTATTTGGGATCTCTTCAACGGAATGAGATACAAGAAATAGAGGTTTTTACTTGTACTATTATGAGTCCTAGATGACTATTTCCAGCCTATGTACTCCATCTTTATTTGGGATCTCTTTTACGGAATGAGATACAAGTAATAGAGGCTTATCCTTCTACTATTAAGAGTCCCAGATGACTATTTCCAGCTTATTTACTCCATTTTTATTTGTATGATTCATGAGAAGTCCGTTTTCTCCATATTCGGCTATCAGACCAGTTTCAGATCTATATTTGGGATCTCTTCTACAGAATGAGATACAAGTAATAGAGGCTTCTCTTTGTACTATTATAAGTCTCAGATGACTATTTCCAGCCTATTTACTCTATTTTTATTTGTATGATTCATCAAAAATCCATTTTACCCTTTTTCAGCTAGTAGACCAGTTTCAGATCTTTATTTGGGATCTCTTCTTCGAAATGAGATACAAGTAATAGAGGCTTCTACTTGTACTATTAAGAGTCACAGATGACTATTTCCAACCTATTTACTCCATTTTTATTTGTATGGTTCATCAGAAGTCCGTTTTCCCCATTTTCGGTTACTAGACCAGTTTCAGATCTTTATTTGGGATCTGTTCTACTGAATGAGATACAAGTAATAGAAGCATCTCCTCGTACTATTATGAGTCTCAGATGACTATTTCCTGCCTATTTACTCCATTTTTATTTGTATGCTTCATTAGAAGTCCATTTTCCCCATTTTCGGCTACTAGACCAGTTTCGGATTTTCATTTTGGATATCATCTAGAGAATGAGATACAAGTAATAGAGGCTTCTCTTTGTACAATTATATGTCCCAGATGACTATTGCCAGCCAATTTACTCCATTTTTATTTGTATGATTCATCAGAAGTCCGTTTTCCCCATTTTCGGCTAGTAGACCAGTTTCGGATCTTTATTTGGGATCTCTTCTACGGAATGAGATACAAGTAATATAGGCTTCTCCTTGTACTATTATGAGTCCCAGATGACTATTTCCAGCCTATTTACTCCATTTTTATTTGTATGATTCATTAGTAGTCCATTTTCCCCATTCACGGCTAGTAGACTAGTTTCAGATCTTCATTTGGGAACTCTTGTACGGAATGAGATACAAGTAATAGAGGCTTCTCTTTTTACTATTTCGAGTCCTAAATGACTATTTCAAGCCTAATTACTCTATTTTCTTTGTATGATTCATCAGAAGTCCGATTTCCCCATTTTCAGCTAGTACACAAGTTACGGATCTTCATTTGGGAAATCTTCTAGGGAATGAGATACAATTAATAGAGGCTTCCCCTTGAACTATTAAGAGTCCCCGATGACTATTTCCAGCGTATTTACTCCATTTTCTTCTTATGATTCATCAGAAGACCGTTTTCCCAATTTTCGGCTAGTAGACCAGTTTCAGATCTTCATTTCGGATATCATCTAGAGAATGAGATACAAGTAATATAGGCTTCTCTTTGTACTATTATATGTCCCAGATGACTATTGCCAGCCTATTTACTCCATTTTTATTTGTATGATTCATCAGAAGTCATTTTCCCCATTTTCGGCTAGTGGACCAGTTTCGGATCTTTATTTGGGATCTCTTCTACGGAATGAGATACAAGTAATAGAGGCTTCTCCTTCTACTATTATGAGTCCCAGATGACTATTTCTAGCCTAATTACTCCATTTATATTTGTATGATTCATTAGTAGTCCATTTTACCTAGACCAGTTTTAGATTTTCATTTGGGAACTCTTCTATGGAATGAGATACAAGTAATAGAGGCTTCTCTTTTTACTATCTCGTGTCCCAGATGACTATTTCAAGCCTAATTACACCATTTTCTTTGTATGATTCATGAGAAGTCCGTTTTCTCCATTTTCAGATAGTACACCAGTTTCAGATCTTCATTTGGGAAATTTTCTAGGGAATGAGATACAATTAATAGAGGCTTTCCCTTGTACTATTAAGAGTCCCCGATGACTATTTCCAGCATATTTACTCCATTTTTATTTGTATGATTCATCAGAAGTCCGTTTTTCCCATTTTCGGCTAGTAGACCAGTTTCGGATCTTTATTTGGGTTCTCTTCTACGGAATGAGATACAAGTAATATAGGCTTCTCTTTGTACTATTATAAGTCACAGATGACTATTGCCAGCCTATTTAATCCATTTTTATTTGTATGATTCATCAGAAGTCTGTTTTCCCCATTTTGGCTAGTAGACAAATTTCGGATCTTTATTTGGGATCTCTTCTACGGAATGAGATACAAGTAATAGAGGCTTCCCCTTGTACTATTAAGAGTTCCAGATGAATATTTCCAGCGTATTAACTCCATTTTCTTCATATGATTCATCAGAAGTCCGTTTTCCCTGTTTTTGGCAAGTAGACCTGTTTCAGATCTTCATTCTGGATATCTTCTAGAGAATGAGATACAAGAAATAGAGGCTTCTCTTTGTACTATTAAGAGTTCCAGATGACTATATCCAGCCTATTTACTCTATTTTGAGTCCGAAATGACTATTTCAAGCCTATTTACTCTATTTTCTTTGTATGATTCATCAGAAGTCCAATTTCTCCATTTTTAGCTAGTACACCAGTTTTGGATCTTCATTTGGGAAATCTTCTAGGGAATGAGATACAATTAATAGAGGCTTCCCCTTGTACTATTAAGAGTCCCCGATGACTATTTCCAGCGTATTTACTCCATTTTCTTCGTATGATTCATAAGATGTTTGTTTGCCCAATTTACGGCTAGTAGACCAGTTTCAGATCTTCATTTCGGATATCATCTAGAGAATGAGATACAAGTAATAGAGGCTTCTCTTTGTACTATTACATGTCCCTGATGACTATTGCCAGCCTATTTACTCCATTTTTATTTGTATGATTCATCAGAAGTCCGTTTTCCCCATTTTCGGCTAGTAGACCAGTTTCGGATCTTTATTTGGGATCTCTTCTACGGAATGAGATACAAGTAATATAGGCTTCTCCTTGTACTATAATGAGTCCCAGATGACAATTTCCAGCCTATTTACTCCATTTTTATTTGTATGATTCATTAGTAGTCCATTTTCCCCATTCACGGCTAGTAGACTAGTTTCAGATATTCATTTGGGAACTCTTGTACGGAATGAGATACAAGTAATAGAGGCTTCTCTTTTTACTATTTCGAGTCCTAAATGACTATTTCAAGCCTATTTACTCTATTTTCTTTGTATGATTCATCAGAAGCCCGATTTCCCCATTTTCAGCTAGTACACAAGTTACGGATCTTCATTTGGGAAATCTTCTAGGGAATGAGATACAATTAATAGAGGCTTCCCCTTGAACTATTAAGAGTCCCCGATGACTATTTCCAGCGTATTTACTCCATTTTCTTCTTATGATTCATCAGAAGACCGTTTTCCCAATTTTCGGCTAGTAGACCAGTTTCAGATCTTCATTTCGGATATCATCTAGAGAATGAGATACAAGTAATATAGGCTTCTCTTTGTACTATTATATGTCCCAGATGACTATTGCCAGCCTATTTACTCCATTTTTATTTGTATGATTCATCAGAAGTCATTTTCCCCATTTTCGGCTAGTGGACCAGTTTCGGATCTTTATTTGGGATCTCTTCTACGGAATGAGATACAAGTAATAGAGGCTTCTCTTTTTACTTTTAAGAGTCCCAGATGACTATATCCAGCCTATTTACTCTATTTTGAGTCCAAAATGACTATTTCAAGCCTATTTACTCTATTTTCTTTGTATGATTCATCAGAAGTCCGATTTCCCCATTTTCAGCTAGTACACCACTTTCGGATCTACATTTGGGAAATCTTCTAGGGAATAAGATACAATTAATAGAGGCTTCCCCTTGTACTTTTAAGAGTCCCCGATGACTATTTCCAGCGTATTTACACCATTTTCTTCGTATGATTCATCAGAACTCTGTTTTCCCCATTTTTGGCTAGTATACCTGTTTCAGATCTTCATTCCGGATATCTTCTAGAGAAGGAAATACAAGTAACAGAGGCTTCTCTTTCTACTATTATAAGTCCCAGATGACAATTGCCAGCCTATTTACTCTATTTTTATTTGTATGATTCATCAAAAGTCTGTGTTCCCCATTTTCAGCTAGAAGACCAGTTCGGATCTTTATTTGGGATCTCTTCTACGGAATGAGATACAAGTAATAGAGGCTTCTATTTGTACTATTATAAGTCCCAGATGACTATTGCCAGCCTATTTACTCCATTTTTATTTGTATGATTCATCAGAAGTCCATTTTCCCCATTTTCGGCTAGTAGACCAGTTTTGGATCTTTATTTGGGATCTCTTCTACGGAATGAGATACAAGTAATAGAGGTTTTTCCTTGTACTATTATGAGTCCCAGATGACTATTTCCAGCCTATGTACTCCATTTTTTGTTTGTATGATTCATCAGAAGTCCGTTTTCCCCATTTTTGGCTAGTAGACAAGTTTCGGATCTTTACTTGGGATCTCTTTTACGGAATGAGATACAAGTAATAGAGGCTTATCCTTGTACTACTATGAGTCTCAGATGACTATTTCCAGCCTATTTACTCCATTTTTATTTGTATGATTCATTAGATGTTCATTTTCCCCATTTTCGGCTACTAGACCAGTTTCGGATTTTTATTTTGGATATCTTCTATGGAATGAGATACAAGTAATAAAGGCTTCCCCTTGTACTATTAAGAGTCACAGATGACTATTTCCAGACTTTTTACTTTATTTTTATTTGTATGATTCATCAGAAGTCAATTTTCCCCATTTTCGGCTAGTAGACCAGTTCGGATCTTTATTTGGGATCTCTTCAACGGAATGAGATACAAGTAATAGAGGTTTCTCTTTGTACTATTAAAAGTCCCAGATGACTATTCCCAGCCTATTTACTCCATTTTTATTTGTATGATTCATCAGAAGTCCGTTTTCCCCATTTTCGGCTAATAGACCAGTTTCGGATCTCTATTTGGGATCTCTTCTACGGAATGAGATACAAGTAATAGAGATTTTTCCTTGTACTATTATGAGTCCCAGATGACTATTTCCAGCCTATGTACTCCATTTTTGTTTGTATGATTCATCAGAAGTCCGTTTTCCCCATTTTTGGCTAGTAGACAAGTTTCGGATCTTTATTTGGGATCTCTTTTACGGAATGAGATACAAGTAATTAAGGCTTATCCTTGAACTATTAAGAGTCCCGGATGACTATTTCCAGCCTATTTACTCAATTTTTATTTGTATGATTCATCAGAAGTCCGTTTTCCCCATTTTCGGCTATCAGACCGGTTTCAGATCTATATTTAGGATCTCTTCTACAGAATGAGATACAAGTAATAGAGGCTTCTCTTTGTACTATTATAAGTCTCAGATGACTATTTCCAGCCTATTTACTCCATTTTTATTTGTATGATTCATCAGAAGTCCATTTTCCCCATTTTCAGCTAGTAGACCAGTTTCAGATCTTTATTTGGGATCTCTTCTTCGAAATGAGATACAAGTAATAGAGGCTTCTCCTTGTACTATTAAGAGTCACAAATGACTATTTCCAGCCTATTTACTCCATTTTTATTTGTATGATTCATCAGAAGTCCGTTACCCCATTTTCAGCTAGAAGACCAGTTCGGATCTTTATTTGGGATCTCTTCTACGGAATGAGATACAAGTAATAGAGGCTTCTCTTTGTACTATTATAAGTCCCAGATGACTATTGCCAGCCTATTTACTCCATTTTTATTTGTATGATTAATCAGAAGTCCGTTTTCCCCATTTTCGGCTAGTAGACCAGTTTCGGATCTTTATTTGGGATCTCTTCTACGGAATGAGATACAAGTAATAGAGGTTTTTCCTTGTACTATTATGAGTCCCAGATGACTATTTCCAGCCTATGTACTCCATTTTTTGTTTGTATGATTCATCAGAAGTCCGTTTTCCCCATTTTTGGCTAGTAGACAAGTTTCAGATCTTTATTTGGGATCTCTTTTACGGAATGAGATACAAGTAATAGACGCTTATCCTTGTACTATTATGAGTCTCAGATGACTATTTCCAGCCTATTTACTCCATTTTTATTTGTATGATTCATTAGATGTTCATTTTCTCCATTTTCGGCTACTAGACGAGTTTCGGATTTTTATTTTGGATATCTTCTAGGGAATGAGATACAAGTAATAAAGGCTTCCCCTTGTACTATTAAGAGTCACAGTTGACTATTTCCAGACATTTTACTTTATTTTTATTTGTATGATTCATCAGAAGTCAATTTTCCCCATTTTCGGCTAGTAGACCAGTTCGGATCTTTATTTGGGATCTCTTCAACGGAATGAGATACAAGTAATAGATGCTTCTCTTAGTACTATTATAAGTCCCAGATGACTATTCCCAGCCTATTTACTCCATTTTTATTTGTATGATTCATCAGAAGTCCGTTTTCCCCATTTTCGGCTAATAGACCAGTTTCGGATCTCTATTTGGGATCTCTTCTACGGAATGAGATACAAGTAATAGAGGTTTTTCCTTGTACTATTATGAGTCCCAGATGACTATTTCCAGCCTATGTACTCCATTTTTGTTTGTATGATTCATCAGAAGTCCGTTTTCCCCATTTTTGGCTAGTAGACAAGTTTCGGATCTTTATTTGGGATCTCTTTTACGGAATGAGATACAAGTAATAGAGGCTTATCCTTGTACTATTAAGAGTCCCGGATGACTATTTCCAGCCTATTTACTCCATTTTTATTTGTATGATTCATCAGAAGTCCGTTTTCCCCATTTTCGGCTATCAGACCGGTTTTCAGATCTATATTTAGGATCTCTTATACAGAATGAGATACAAGTAATAGAGGCTTCTCTTTGTACTATAATAAGTCTCAGATGACTATTTCCAGCCTATTTACTCCATTTTTATTTGTATGATTCATCAGAAGTCTATTTTCCCCATTTTCAGCTAGTAGACCAGTTTCAGATCTTTATTTGGGATCTCTTCTTCGAAATGAGATACAAGTAATCGAGGCTTCTCCTTGTACTATTAAGAGTCACAGATGACTATTTCCAGCCTATTTACTCCATTTTTATTTGTATGATTCATCAGAAGTCTGTTTTCCCCATTTTCGGTTACTAGACCAGTTTCAGATCTTTATTTGGGATCTCTTCTACTGAATGAGATACAAGTAATAGAAGCATCTCCTTGTTCTATTATGAGTCTCAGATGACTATTTCCTGCCTATTTACTCCTTTTTTATTTGTATGCTTCATTAGAAGTCCATTTTCCCCATTTTCGGCTAGTAGACCAGTTTCGGATTTTCATTTAGGAACTCTTCTACGGAATGAGATACAAGTATTAGAGGCTTCTCTTTTTACTATTTAGAGTCCTAGATGACTATTTCAAGCCTATTTACACCATTTTCTTTGTATAATTCATCAGAAGTCCGTTTTCCCCATTTTCAGCTAGTAGACCCGTTTCAGATCTTCATTTGGGATATCTTCTAGGGAATGAGATACAAGTACTAGAGGTTTCCCCTTGTACTATTAAGAGTCCCAGATGACTATTTCTAGACTATTTACTCCATTTTTATTTGTAAGATTCATTAGAAGTCCGTTTTCCCCATTTTCGGCTAGTAGACCAGTTTCGGATCTTTATTTGGAATCTCTTCTACGGAATGAGATACAAGTAATGGAGGCTTCTCCTTGTAATATTATAAGTCCCAGATGACTATTGCCAGCCTAGTTACTCCATTTTTAATTGTATGATTCATAAAAAGTCCGTTTTCCCCATTTTCGGCTAGTAGACCAGTTTCGGATCTTTATTTGGGATCTCTTTTACGGAATGAGATACAAGTAATAGAGGCTTCTCTTAGTACTATTATAAGTCCCAGATGACTATTCCCAGCCTATTTACTCCATTTTTATTTGTATGATTCATCAGAAGTCCGTTTTCCCCATTTTCGGCTAATAGACCAGTTTCGGATCTCTATTTGGGATCTCTTCTACGGAATGAGATACAAGTAATAGAGGTTTTTCCTTGTACTATTATGAGTCCCAGATGACTATTTCCAGCCTATGTACTCCATTTTTGTTTGTATGATTCATCAGAAGTCCGTTTTCCCCATTTTTGGCTAGTAGACAAGTTTCGGATCTTTATTTGGGATCTCTTTTACGGAATGAGATACAAGTAATAGAGGCTTATCCTTGTACTATTAAGAGTCCCGGATGACTATTTCCAGCCTATTTACTCCATTTTTATTTGTATGATTCATCAGAAGTCCGTTTTCCCCATTTTCGGCTATCAGACCGGTTTTCAGATCTATATTTAGGATCTCTTCTACAGAATGAGATACAAGTAATAGAGGCTTCTCTTTGTACTATAATAAGTCTCAGATGACTATTTCCAGCCTATTTGCTCCATTTTTATTTGTATGATTCATCAGAAGTCTATTTTCCCCATTTTCAGCTAGTAGACCAGTTTCAGATCTTTATTTGGGATCTCTTCTTCGAAATGAGATACAAGTAATCGAGGCTTCTCCTTGTACTATTAAGAGTCACAGATGACTATTTCCAGCCTATTTACTCCATTTTTATTTGTATGATTCATCAGAAGTCTGTTTTCCCCATTTTCGGTTACAAGACCAGTTTCAGATCTTTATTTGGGATCTCTTCTACTGAATGAGATACAAGTAATAGAAGCATCTCCTTGTACTATTATGAGTCTCAGATGACTATTTCCTGCCTATTTACTCCATTTTTATTTGTATGCTTCATTAGAAGTCCATTTTCCCCATTTTCGGCTAGTAGACCAGTTTCGGATTTTCATTTAGGAACTCTTCTACGGAATGAGATACAAGTATTAGAGGCTTCTCTTTTTACTATTTAGAGTCCTAGATGACTATTTCAAGCCTATTTACACCATTTTCTTTGTATAATTCATCAGAAGTCCGTTTTCCCCATTTTCAGCTAGTAGACCCGTTTCAGATCTTCATTTGGGATATCTTCTAGGGAATGAGATACAAGTACTAGAGGTTTCCCCTTGTACTATTAAGAGTCCCAGATGACTATTTCTAGACTATTTACTCCATTTTTTATTTGTAAGATTCATTAGAAGTCCGTTTTCCCCATTTTCGGCTAGTAGACCAGTTTCGGATCTTTATTTGGAATCTCTTCTACGGAATGAGATACAAGTAATGGAGGCTTCTCCTTGTAATATTATAAGTCCCAGATGACTATTGCCAGCCTAGTTACTCCATTTTTAATTGTATGATTCATAAAAAGTCCGTTTTCCCCATTTTCGGCTAGTAGACCAGTTTCGGATCTTTATTTGGGATCTCTTTTACGGAATGAGATACAAGTAATAGAGGCTTCTCCTTGTACTATTATGAATCCCAGATGAATATTTCCAGCGTATTTACTCCATTTTCTTCGTATGATTCATCAGAATTCTGTTTTCACCATTTTTGGCTAGTAGACCTGTTTCAGATCTTCATTCCGGATATCTTCTAGAGAAGGAGATACAAGTAATAGAGACTTCTCTTTGTACTATTATAAGTCCCAGATGACTATTTCCAGACTATTTACTCCATTTTTATTTGTATGATTCATCAGAAGTCCGTTTTCTCCATTTTCGGCTAGTAAACCAGTTTCGGATCTTTATTTGGGTTCTCTTCTACGGAATTAGATACAAGTAATAGAGGCTTCTCCTTGTACTATTATGAGTCTCAGATGACTATTTCCAGCCTATTTACTCCATTTTTATTTGTATGATTCATTAGATGTCCATTTTCCCCCCCATTTTCGCCTACTAGACCTGTTTCAGAATTTCATTTGGGAACTTTCACGGAATGAGATACAAGTAATAGAGGCTTCTCTTTTTACTATTTTGAGTCCCAGATGACTATTTCAAGTCTATACTCCATTTTCTTTGTATGATTCATCGGAAGTCCGTTTTCCCCATTTTCAGCTAGTAGACCAGTTTCGGATCTTCATTTCGGATATCTTCTAGGGAATGAGATACACGTAATAGAGGCTTCACTTTGTACTATTATGAGTTCCAGATGACTATTTCCAGCCTATTTACTCCATTTTTATTAGTATGATTCATCAGAATTCCATTTTCCCCATTTTCGGCTAGAAGACCAATTTCATCTTTATTTGGAATCTCCTCTACGGAATGAGATACAAGTAATAGAGGCTTCTCCTTGTACTATTATGAGTCCCAGATGACTATTTCCAGCCTATTTACTCCATTTTTATTTGTATGATTCATCAGAAGTCCGTTACCCCATTTTCAGCTAGAAGACCAGTTCGGATCTTTATTTGGGATCTCTTCTACGGAATGAGATACAAGTAATAGAGGCTTCTCTTTGTACTATTATAAGTCCCAGATGACTATTGCCAGCCTATTTACTCCATTTTTATTTGTATGATTCATCAGAAGTCCGTTTTCCCCATTTTCGGCTAGTAGACCAGTTTCAGATCTTTATTTGGGATCTCTTCTACGGAATGAGATACAAGTAATAGAGGTTTTTCCTTGTACTATTATGAGTCCCAGATGACTATTTCCAGCCTATGTACTCCATTTTTTGTTTGTATGATTCATCAGAAGTCCGTTTTCCCCATTTTTGGCTAGTAGACAAGTTTCGGATCTTTATTTGGGATCTCTTTTACGGAATGAGATACAAGTAATAGAGGCTTATCCTTGTACTATTATGAGTCTCAGATGACTATTTCCAGCCTAGTTACTCCATTTTTATTTGTATGATTCATTAGATGTTCATTTTCCCCATTTTCGGCTACTAGACCAGTTTCGGATTTTTATTTTGGAAATCTTCTAGGGAATGAGATACAAGTAATAAAGGCTTCCCCTTGTACTATTAAGAGTCACAGATGACTATTTCCAGACTTTTTACTTTATTTTTATTTGTATGATTCATCAGAAGTCAATTTTCCCCATTTTCGGCTAGTAGACCAGTTCGGATCTTTATTTGGGATCTCTTCAACGGAATGAGATACAAGTAATAGAGGATTCTCTTTGTACTATTATAAGTCCCAGATGACTATTCCCAGCCTATTTACCCCATTTTTATTTGTATGATTCATCAGAAGTCCGTTTTCCCCATTTTCGGCTAACAGACCAGTTTCGGATCTCTATTTGGGATCTCTTCTACGGAATGAGATACAAGTAATAGAGGTTTTTCCTTGTACTATTATGAGTCCCAGATGACTATTTCCAGCCTATGTACTCCATTTTTGTTTGTATGATTCATCAGAAGTCCGTTTTCCCCATTTTTGGCTAGTAGACAAGTTTCGGATCTTTATTTGGGATCTCTTTTACAGAATGAGATACAAGTAATAGAGGCTTATCCTTGTACTATTAAGAGTCCCGGATGACTATTTCCAGCCTATTTACTCCATTTTTATTTGTATGATTCATCAGAAGTCCGTTTTCCCCATTTTCGGCTATCAGACCGGTTTCAGATCTATATTGAGGATCTCTTCTACAGAATGAGATACAAGTAATAGAGGCTTCTCTTTGTACTATAATAAGTCTCAGATGACTATTTCCAGCCTATTTACTCCATTTTTATTTGTATGATTCATCAGAAGTCTATTTTCCCCATTTTCAGCTAGTAGACCAGTTTCAGATCTTTATTTGGGATCTCTTCTTCGAAATGAGATACAAGTAATAGAGGCTTCTCCTTGTACTATTAATAGTCACAGATGACTATTTCCAGCCTATTTACTCCATTTTTATTTGTATGATTCATCAGAAGTCCGTTTTCCCCATTTTCGGTTACTAGACCAGTTTCAGATCTTTATTTGGGATCTCTTCTACTGAATGAGATACAAGTAATAGAAGCATCTCCTTGTACTATTATGAGTCTCAGATGACTATTTCCTGCCTATTTACTCCATTTTTATTTGTATGCTTCATTAGAAGTCCATTTTCCCCATTTTCGGCTAGTAGACCAGTTTCGGATTTTCATTTAGGAACTCTTCTACGGAATGAGATACAAGTATTAGAGGCTTCTCTTTTTACTATTTAGAGTCCTAGATGACTATTTCAAGCCTATTTACACCATTTTCTTTGTATAATTCATCAGAAGTCCGTTTTCCCCATTTTCAGCTAGTAGACCCGTTTCGGATCTTCATTTGGGATATCTTCTAGGGAATGAGATACAAGTACTAGAGGCTTCCCCTTGTACTATTAAGAGTCCCAGATGACTATTTCTAGACTATTTACTCCATTTTTATTTGTATGATTCATTAGAAGTCCGTTTTCCCCATTTTCGGCTAGTAGACCAGTTTCGGATCTTTATTTGGAATCTCTTCTACGGAATAAGATACAAGTAATGGAGGCTTCTCCTTGTATTATTATAAGTCCCAGATGACTATTGCCAGCCTAGTTACTCCATTTTTAATTGTATGATTCATAAAAAGTCCGTTTTCCCCATTTTCGGCTAGTAGACCAGTTTCGGATCTTTATTTGGGATCTCTTTTACGGAATGAGATACAAGTAATAGAGGCTTCTCCTTGTACTATTATGAATCCCAGATGAATATTTCCAGCGTATTTACTCCATTTTCTTCGTATGATTCATAAGAAGTCTGTTTTCACCATTTTTGGCTAGTAGACCTGTTTCAGATCTTCATTCCGGATATCTTCTAGAGAAGGAGATACAAGTAATAGAGACTTCTCTTTGTACTATTATAAGTCCCAGATGACTATTTCCAGACTATTTACTCCATTTTTATTTGTATGATTCATCAGAAGTCCGTTTTCTCCATTTTCGGCTAGTAGACCAGTTTCGGATCTTTATTTGGGTTCTCTTCTACGGAATTAGATACAAGTAATAGAGGCTTCTCCTTGTACTATTATGAGTCTCAGATGACTATTTCCAGCCTATTTACTCCATTTTTATTTGTATGATTCATTAGATGTCCATTTTCCCCATTTTCGCCTACTAAACCTGTTTCAGAATTTCATTTGGGAACTTTCACGGAATGAGATACAAGTAATAGAGGCTTCTCTTTTTACTATTTTGAGTCCCAGATGACTATTTCAAGTCTATACTCCATTTTCTTTGTATGATTCATCGGAAGTCCGTTTTCCACATTTTCAGCTAGTAGACCAGTTTTGGATCTTCATTTCGGATATCTTCTAGGGAATGAGATACACGTAATAGAGGCTTCACTTTGTACTATTATGAGTTCCAGATGAGTATTTCCAGCCTATTTACTCCATTTTTATTAGTATGATTCATCAGAATTCCGTTTTCCCCATTTTCGGCTAGAAGACCAATTTCATCTTTATTTGGGATCTCCTCTACGGAATGAGATACAAGTAATAGAGGCTTCTCCTTGTACTATTATGAGTCCCAGATGACTATTTCCAGCCTCTTTACTCCATTTTTATTTGTATGATTCATCAGAAGTCCATTTTCCCCACTTTGGGCTAGTAGTCCAGTTTCAAATATTCATTTGGGATATCTTATATGGAATGTGATACAAGTAATAGAGGCTTCTCCTTGTACTATTATCCGTCGCAGATGACTATTTGCAGCATATTTACTCCATTTTTATTTGTATGATTCATCAGAAGTCCGTTTTCCCTATTTTCGGCTAGTAGATCAGTTTCGGATATTCATTTCGGATATCTTCTAGGGAATGAGATACAAGTAATAGAGGCTTACCCTTGTACTATTAAGAATCCCAGATGAATATTTCCAGCGTATTTACTCCATTTTCTTCGTATGATTCATGAGAAGTCTGTTTTCCCCATTTTTGGCTAGTAGACCTGTTTCAGATCTTCATTCCGGATATCTTCTAGAGAAGGAGATACAAGTAATAGAGGCTTCTCTTTGTACTATTATAAGTCCCAGATGACTATTTCCAGACTATTTACTCCATTTTTATTTGTATGATTCATCAGAAGTCCGTTTTCCCTATTTTTCGGCTAGTAGACCAGTTTTGGATCTTTATTTGGGTTCTCTTCTACGGAATGAGATACAAGTAATAGAGGCTTCTCTTTGTACTATTATAAGTCCCAGATCACTATTGCCAGCCTATTTACTCCATTTTAATTTGTATGATTCATCAGAAGTCAGTGTTCCCCATTTTCAGCTAGTAGACGAGTTTCAGATCTTCATTTCGGATATTTTCTAGGGAATGAGATACAAGTAATAGAGGCTTCACTTTGTACTATTATGAGTTCTAGATGACTATTTCCAGCCTATTTACTCCATTTTTATTAGTATGATTCATCAGAAGTCCGTTTTTTCCGCATTTTCAGTTAGAAGACCAGTTTCGGATCTATATTTGGGATCTCCTCTACGGAATGAGATACAAGTAATAGAGGCTTCTCTTTGTACTATTATGAGTCCCAGATGACTATTTCCAGCCTCTTTACTCCATTTTTATTTGTATGATTCATCAGAAGTCCGTTTTCCCTATTTTAGGCTAGTTGACCAGTTTCAGATCTTCATTTAGGAACACTTCTACGGAATGAGATACAAGTAATAGAGGCTTATCCTTGTACTATTATTAGTCCCAGGTGACTATTGCCAGTCTATTTACTCCATTTTTATTTGTATGATTCATCAGAAGTCCGTTTTCTCCATTTTCGGCTAGTAGACCAGTTTCGGATCTTTATTTGGGTTCTCTTCTACGGAATTAGATACAAGTAATAGAGGCTTCTCCTTGTACTATTATGAGTCTCAGATGACTATTTCCAGCCTATTTACTCCATTTTTATTTGTATGATTCATTAGATGTCCATTTTCCCCATTTTCGCCTACTAAACCTGTTTCAGAATTTCATTTGGGAACTTTCACGGAATGAGATACAAGTAATAGAGGCTTCTCTTTTTACTATTTTGAGTCCCAGATGACTATTTCAAGTCTATACTCCATTTTCTTTGTATGATTCATCGGAAGTCCGTTTTCAACATTTTCAGCTAGTAGACCAGTTTCGGATCTTCATTTCGGATATCTTCTAGGGAATGAGATACACGTAATAGAGGCTTCACTTTGTACTATTATGAGTTCCAGATGACTATTTCCAGCCTATTTACTCCATATTTATTAGTATGATTCATCAGAATTCCGTTTTTTCTCCATTTTCGGCTAGAAGACCAATTTCATCTTTATTTGGGATCTCCTCTACAGAATGAGATACAAGTAATAGAGGCTTCTCCTTGTACTATTATGAGTCCCAGATGACTATTTCCAGCCTCTTTACTCCATTTTTATTTGTATGATTCATCAGAAGTCCATTTTCCCCACTTTGGGCTAGTAGTCCAGTTTCAAATCTTCATTTGGGATATCTTATATGGAATGTGATACAAGTAATAGAGGCTTCTCCTTGTACTATTATCCGTCGCAGATGACTATTTGCAGCATATTTACTCCATTTTTATCTGTATGATTCATCAGAAGTCCGTTTTCCCCATTTTCGGCTAGTAGACCAGTTTCGGATATTCATTTCGGATATCTTCTAGGGAATGAGATACAAGTAATAGAGGCTTACCCTTGTACTATTAAGAATCCCAGATTAATATTTCCAGCGTATTTACTCCATTTTCTTCGTATGATTCATGAGAAGTCTGTTTTCCCCATTTTTGGCTAGTAGACCTGTTTCAGATCTTCATTCCGGATATCTTCTAGAGAAGGAGATACAAGTAATAAAGGCTTCTCTTTGTACTATTATAAGTCCCAGATGACTATTTCCAGACTATTTACTCCATTTTTATTTGTATGATTCATCAGAAGTCCGTTTTCCCTATTTTTCGGCTAGTAGACCAGTTTTGGATCTTTATTTGGGTTCTCTTCTACGGAATGAGATACAAGTAATAGAGGCTTCTCTTTGTACTATTATAAGTCCCAGATCACTATTGCCAGCCTATTTACTCCATTTTAATTTGTATGATTCATCAGAAGTCAGTGTTCCCCATTTTCAGCTAGTAGACGAGTTTCAGATCTTCATTTCGGATATTTTCTAGGGAATGAGATACAAGTAATAGAGGCTTCACTTTGTACTATTATGAGTTCTAGATGACTATTTCCAGCCTATTTACTCCATTTTTATTTGTATGCTTCATTAGAAGTCCATTTTCCCCATTTTCGGCTAGTAGACCAGTTTCGGATTTTCATTTAGGAACTCTTCTACGGAATGAGATACAAGTATTAGAGGCTTCTCTTTTTACTATTTAGAGTCCTAGATGACTATTTCAAGCCTATTTACACCATTTTCTTTGTATAATTCATCAGAAGTCCGTTTTCCCCATTTTCAGCTAGTAGACCCGTTTCAGATCTTCATTTGGGATATCTTCTAGGGAATGAGATACAAGTACTAGAGGTTTCCCCTTGTACTATTAAGAGTCCCAGATGACTATTTCTAGACTATTTACTCCATTTTTATTTGTAAGATTCATTAGAAGTCCGTTTTCCCCATTTTCGGCTAGTAGACCAGTTTCGGATCTTTATTTGGAATCTCTTCTACGGAATGAGATACAAGTAATGGAGGCTTCTCCTTGTAATATTATAAGTCCCAGATGACTATTGCCAGCCTAGTTACTCCATTTTTAATTGTATGATTCATAAAAAGTCCGTTTTCCCCATTTTCGGCTAGTAGACCAGTTTCGGATCTTTATTTGGGATCTCTTTTACGGAATGAGATACAAGTAATAGAGGCTTCTCCTTGTACTATTATGAATCCCAGATGAATATTTCCAGCGTATTTACTCCATTTTCTTCGTATGATTCATCAGAATTCTGTTTTCACCATTTTTGGCTAGTAGACCTGTTTCAGATCTTCATTCCGGATATCTTCTAGAGAAGGAGATACAAGTAATAGAGACTTCTCTTTGTACTATTATAAGTCCCAGATGACTATTTCCAGACTATTTACTCCATTTTTATTTGTATGATTCATCAGAAGTCCGTTTTCTCCATTTTCGGCTAGTAAACCAGTTTCGGATCTTTATTTGGGTTCTCTTCTACGGAATTAGATACAAGTAATAGAGGCTTCTCCTTGTCTTATTATGAGTCTCAGATGACTATTTCCAGCCTATTTACTCCATTTTTATTTGTATGATTCATTAGATGTCCATTTTCCCCATTTTCGCCTACTAGACCTGTTTCAGAATTTCATTTGGGAACTTTCACGGAATGAGATACAAGTAATAGAGGCTTCTCTTTTTACTATTTTGAGTCCCAGATGACTATTTCAAGTCTATACTCCATTTTCTTTGTATGATTCATCGGAAGTCCGTTTTCCCCATTTTCAGCTAGTAGACCAGTTTCGGATCTTCATTTCGGATATCTTCTAGGGAATGAGATACACGTAATAGAGGCTTCACTTTGTACTATTATGAGTTCCAGATGACTATTTCCAGCCTATTTACTCCATTTTTATTAGTATGATTCATCAGAATTCCATTTTCCCCATTTTCGGCTAGAAGACCAATTTCATCTTTATTTGGAATCTCCTCTACGGAATGAGATACAAGTAATAGAGGCTTCTCCTTGTACTATTATGAGTCCCAGATGACTATTTCCAGCCTATTTACTCCATTTTTATTTGTATGATTCATCAGAAGTCCGTTACCCCATTTTCAGCTAGAAGACCAGTTCGGATCTTTATTTGGGATCTCTTCTACGGAATGAGATACAAGTAATAGAGGCTTCTCTTTGTACTATTATAAGTCCCAGATGACTATTGCCAGCCTATTTACTCCATTTTTATTTGTATGATTCATCAGAAGTCCGTTTTCCCCATTTTCGGCTAGTAGACCAGTTTCAGATCTTTATTTGGGATCTCTTCTACGGAATGAGATACAAGTAATAGAGGTTTTTCCTTGTACTATTATGAGTCCCAGATGACTATTTCCAGCCTATGTACTCCATTTTTTGTTTGTATGATTCATCAGAAGTCCGTTTTCCCCATTTTTGGCTAGTAGACAAGTTTCGGATCTTTATTTGGGATCTCTTTTACGGAATGAGATACAAGTAATAGAGGCTTATCCTTGTACTATTATGAGTCTCAGATGACTATTTCCAGCCTAGTTACTCCATTTTTATTTGTATGATTCATTAGATGTTCATTTTCCCCATTTTCGGCTACTAGACCAGTTTCGGATTTTTATTTTGGAAATCTTCTAGGGAATGAGATACAAGTAATAAAGGCTTCCCCTTGTACTATTAAGAGTCACAGATGACTATTTCCAGACTTTTTACTTTATTTTTATTTGTATGATTCATCAGAAGTCAATTTTCCCCATTTTCGGCTAGTAGACCAGTTCGGATCTTTATTTGGGATCTCTTCAACGGAATGAGATACAAGTAATAGAGGATTCTCTTTGTACTATTATAAGTCCCAGATGACTATTCCCAGCCTATTTACCCCATTTTTATTTGTATGATTCATCAGAAGTCCGTTTTCCCCATTTTCGGCTAACAGACCAGTTTCGGATCTCTATTTGGGATCTCTTCTACGGAATGAGATACAAGTAATAGAGGTTTTTCCTTGTACTATTATGAGTCCCAGATGACTATTTCCAGCCTATGTACTCCATTTTTGTTTGTATGATTCATCAGAAGTCCGTTTTCCCCATTTTTGGCTAGTAGACAAGTTTCGGATCTTTATTTGGGATCTCTTTTACAGAATGAGATACAAGTAATAGAGGCTTATCCTTGTACTATTAAGAGTCCCGGATGACTATTTCCAGCCTATTTACTCCATTTTTTTATTTGTATGATTCATCAGAAGTCCGTTTTCCCCATTTTCGGCTATCAGACCGGTTTCAGATCTATATTGAGGATCTCTTCTACAGAATGAGATACAAGTAATAGAGGCTTCTCTTTGTACTATAATAAGTCTCAGATGACTATTTCCAGCCTATTTACTCCATTTTTTATTTGTATGATTCATCAGAAGTCTATTTTCCCCATTTTCAGCTAGTAGACCAGTTTCAGATCTTTATTTGGGATCTCTTCTTCGAAATGAGATACAAGTAATAGAGGCTTCTCCTTGTACTATTAATAGTCACAGATGACTATTTCCAGCCTATTTACTCCATTTTTATTTGTATGATTCATCAGAAGTCCGTTTTCCCCATTTTCGGTTACTAGACCAGTTTCAGATCTTTATTTGGGATCTCTTCTACTGAATGAGATACAAGTAATAGAAGCATCTCCTTGTACTATTATGAGTCTCAGATGACTATTTCCTGCCTATTTACTCCATTTTTATTTGTATGCTTCATTAGAAGTCCATTTTCCCCATTTTCGGCTAATAGACCAGTTTCGGATTTTCATTTAGGAACTCTTCTACGGAATGAGATACAAGTATTAGAGGCTTCTCTTTTTACTATTTAGAGTCCTAGATGACTATTTCAAGCCTATTTACACCATTTTCTTTGTATAATTCATCAGAAGTCCGTTTTCCCCATTTTCAGCTAGTAGACCCGTTTCGGATCTTCATTTGGGATATCTTCTAGGGAATGAGATACAAGTACTAGAGGCTTCCCCTTGTACTATTAAGAGTCCCAGATGACTATTTCTAGACTATTTACTCCATTTTTATTTGTATGATTCATTAGAAGTCCGTTTTCCCCATTTTCGGCTAGTAGACCAGTTTCGGATCTTTATTTGGAATCTCTTCTACGGAATAAGATACAAGTAATGGAGGCTTCTCCTTGTATTATTATAAGTCCCAGATGACTATTGCCAGCCTAGTTACTCCATTTTTAATTGTATGATTCATAAAAAGTCCGTTTTCCCCCATTTTCGGCTAGTAGACCAGTTTCGGATCTTTATTTGGGATCTCTTTTACGGAATGAGATACAAGTAATAGAGGCTTCTCCTTGTACTATTATGAATCCCAGATGAATATTTCCAGCGTATTTACTCCATTTTCTTCGTATGATTCATAAGAAGTCTGTTTTCACCATTTTTGGCTAGTAGACCTGTTTCAGATCTTCATTCCGGATATCTTCTAGAGAAGGAGATACAAGTAATAGAGACTTCTCTTTGTACTATTATAAGTCCCAGATGACTATTTCCAGACTATTTACTCCATTTTTATTTGTATGATTCATCAGAAGTCCGTTTTCTCCATTTTCGGCTAGTAGACCAGTTTCGGATCTTTATTTGGGTTCTCTTCTACGGAATTAGATACAAGTAATAGAGGCTTCTCCTTGTACTATTATGAGTCTCAGATGACTATTTCCAGCCTATTTACTCCATTTTTATTTGTATGATTCATTAGATGTCCATTTTCCCCATTTTCGCCTACTAAACCTGTTTCAGAATTTCATTTGGGAACTTTCACGGAATGAGATACAAGTAATAGAGGCTTCTCTTTTTACTATTTTGAGTCCCAGATGACTATTTCAAGTCTATACTCCATTTTCTTTGTATGATTCATCGGAAGTCCGTTTTCCACATTTTCAGCTAGTAGACCAGTTTTGGATCTTCATTTCGGATATCTTCTAGGGAATGAGATACACGTAATAGAGGCTTCACTTTGTACTATTATGAGTTCCAGATGAGTATTTCCAGCCTATTTACTCCATTTTTATTAGTATGATTCATCAGAATTCCGTTTTCCCCATTTTCGGCTAGAAGACCAATTTCATCTTTATTTGGGATCTCCTCTACGGAATGAGATACAAGTAATAGAGGCTTCTCCTTGTACTATTATGAGTCCCAGATGACTATTTCCAGCCTCTTTACTCCATTTTTATTTGTATGATTCATCAGAAGTCCATTTTCCCCACTTTGGGCTAGTAGTCCAGTTTCAAATATTCATTTGGGATATCTTATATGGAATGTGATACAAGTAATAGAGGCTTCTCCTTGTACTATTATCCGTCGCAGATGACTATTTGCAGCATATTTACTCCATTTTTATTTGTATGATTCATCAGAAGTCCGTTTTCCCTATTTTCGGCTAGTAGATCAGTTTCGGATATTCATTTCGGATATCTTCTAGGGAATGAGATACAAGTAATAGAGGCTTACCCTTGTACTATTAAGAATCCCAGATGAATATTTCCAGCGTATTTACTCCATTTTCTTCGTATGATTCATGAGAAGTCTGTTTTCCCCATTTTTGGCTAGTAGACCTGTTTCAGATCTTCATTCCGGATATCTTCTAGAGAAGGAGATACAAGTAATAGAGGCTTCTCTTTGTACTATTATAAGTCCCAGATGACTATTTCCAGACTATTTACTCCATTTTTATTTGTATGATTCATCAGAAGTCCGTTTTCCCTATTTTTCGGCTAGTAGACCAGTTTTGGATCTTTATTTGGGTTCTCTTCTACGGAATGAGATACAAGTAATAGAGGCTTCTCTTTGTACTATTATAAGTCCCAGATCACTATTGCCAGCCTATTTACTCCATTTTAATTTGTATGATTCATCAGAAGTCAGTGTTCCCCATTTTCAGCTAGTAGACGAGTTTCAGATCTTCATTTCGGATATTTTCTAGGGAATGAGATACAAGTAATAGAGGCTTCACTTTGTACTATTATGAGTTCTAGATGACTATTTCCAGCCTATTTACTCCATTTTTATTAGTATGATTCATCAGAAGTCCGTTTTCCGCATTTTCAGTTAGAAGACCAGTTTCGGATCTATATTTGGGATCTCCTCTACGGAATGAGATACAAGTAATAGAGGCTTCTCTTTGTACTATTATGAGTCCCAGATGACTATTTCCAGCCTCTTTACTCCATTTTTATTTGTATGATTCATCAGAAGTCCGTTTTCCCTATTTTAGGCTAGTTGACCAGTTTCAGATCTTCATTTAGGAACACTTCTACGGAATGAGATACAAGTAATAGAGGCTTATCCTTGTACTATTATTAGTCCCAGGTGACTATTGCCAGTCTATTTACTCCATTTTTATTTGTATGATTCATCAGAAGTCCGTTTTCTCCATTTTCGGCTAGTAGACCAGTTTCGGATCTTTATTTGGGTTCTCTTCTACGGAATTAGATACAAGTAATAGAGGCTTCTCCTTGTACTATTATGAGTCTCAGATGACTATTTCCAGCCTATTTACTCCATTTTTATTTGTATGATTCATTAGATGTCCATTTTCCCCATTTTCGCCTACTAAACCTGTTTCAGAATTTCATTTGGGAACTTTCACGGAATGAGATACAAGTAATAGAGGCTTCTCTTTTTACTATTTTGAGTCCCAGATGACTATTTCAAGTCTATACTCCATTTTCTTTGTATGATTCATCGGAAGTCCGTTTTCAACATTTTCAGCTAGTAGACCAGTTTCGGATCTTCATTTCGGATATCTTCTAGGGAATGAGATACACGTAATAGAGGCTTCACTTTGTACTATTATGAGTTCCAGATGACTATTTCCAGCCTATTTACTCCATATTTATTAGTATGATTCATCAGAATTCCGTTTTCTCCATTTTCGGCTAGAAGACCAATTTCATCTTTATTTGGGATCTCCTCTACAGAATGAGATACAAGTAATAGAGGCTTCTCCTTGTACTATTATGAGTCCCAGATGACTATTTCCAGCCTCTTTACTCCATTTTTATTTGTATGATTCATCAGAAGTCCATTTTCCCCACTTTGGGCTAGTAGTCCAGTTTCAAATCTTCATTTGGGATATCTTATATGGAATGTGATACAAGTAATAGAGGCTTCTCCTTGTACTATTATCCGTCGCAGATGACTATTTGCAGCATATTTACTCCATTTTTATCTGTATGATTCATCAGAAGTCCGTTTTCCCCATTTTCGGCTAGTAGACCAGTTTCGGATATTCATTTCGGATATCTTCTAGGGAATGAGATACAAGTAATAGAGGCTTACCCTTGTACTATTAAGAATCCCAGATTAATATTTCCAGCGTATTTACTCCATTTTCTTCGTATGATTCATGAGAAGTCTGTTTTCCCCATTTTTGGCTAGTAGACCTGTTTCAGATCTTCATTCCGGATATCTTCTAGAGAAGGAGATACAAGTAATAAAGGCTTCTCTTTGTACTATTATAAGTCCCAGATGACTATTTCCAGACTATTTACTCCATTTTTATTTGTATGATTCATCAGAAGTCCGTTTTCCCTATTTTTCGGCTAGTAGACCAGTTTTGGATCTTTATTTGGGTTCTCTTCTACGGAATGAGATACAAGTAATAGAGGCTTCTCTTTGTACTATTATAAGTCCCAGATCACTATTGCCAGCCTATTTACTCCATTTTAATTTGTATGATTCATCAGAAGTCAGTGTTCCCCATTTTCAGCTAGTAGACGAGTTTCAGATCTTCATTTCGGATATTTTCTAGGGAATGAGATACAAGTAATAGAGGCTTCACTTTGTACTATTATGAGTTCTAGATGACTATTTCCAGCCTATTTACTCCATTTTTATTAGTATGATTCATCAGAAGTCCGTTTTCCGCATTTTCAGTTAGAAGACCAGTTTCGGATCTATATTTGGGATCTCCTCTACGGAATGAGATACAAGTAATAGAGGCTTCTCTTTGTACTATTATGAGTCCCAGATGACTATTTCCAGCCTCTTTACTCCATTTTTTATTTGTATGATTCATCAGAAGTCCGTTTTCCCTATTTTAGGCTAGTTGACCAGTTTCAGATCTTCATTTAGGAACACTTCTACGGAATGAGATACAAGTAATAGAGGCTTATCCTTGTACTATTATTAGTCCCAGGTGACTATTGCCAGTCTATTTACTCCATTTTTATTTGTATGATTCATCAGAAGTCCGTTTTCTCCATTTTCGGCTAGTAGACCAGTTTCGGATCTTTATTTGGGTTCTCTTCTACGGAATTAGATACAAGTAATAGAGGCTTCTCCTTGTACTATTATGAGTCTCAGATGACTATTTCCAGCCTATTTACTCCATTTTTATTTGTATGATTCATTAGATGTCCATTTTCCCCATTTTCGCCTACTAAACCTGTTTCAGAATTTCATTTGGGAACTTTCACGGAATGAGATACAAGTAATAGAGGCTTCTCTTTTTACTATTTTGAGTCCCAGATGACTATTTCAAGTCTATACTCCATTTTCTTTGTATGATTCATCGGAAGTCCGTTTTCCCCATTTTCAGCTAGTAGACCAGTTTCGGATCTTCATTTCGGATATCTTCTAGGGAATGAGATACATGTAATAGAGGCTTCACTTTGTACTATTATGAGTTCCAGATGACTATTTCCAGCCTATTTACTCCATATTTATTAGTATGATTCATCAGAATTCCGTTTTCCCCATTTTCGGCTAGAAGACCAATTTCATCTTTATTTGGGATCTCCTCTACAGAATGAGATACAAGTAATAGAGGCTTCTCCTTGTACTATTATGAGTCCCAGATGACTATTTCCAGCCTCTTTACTCCATTTTTATTTGTATGATTCATCAGAAGTCCATTTTCCCCACTTTGGGCTAGTAGTCCAGTTTCAAATCTTCATTTGGGATATCTTATATGGAATGTGATACAAGTAATAGAGGCTTCTCCTTGTACTATTATCCGTCGCAGATGACTATTTGCAGCATATTTACTCCATTTTTATTTGTATGATTCATCAGAAGTCCGTTTTCCCCATTTTCGGCTAGTAGACCAGTTTCGGATATTCATTTCGGATATCTTCTAGGGAATGAGATACAAGTAATAGAGGCTTACCCTTGTACTATTAAGAATCCCAGATGAATATTTCCAGCGTATTTACTCCATTTTCTTCGTATGATTCATGAGAAGTCTGTTTTCCCCATTTTTGTCTAGTAGACCTGTTTCAGATCTTCATTCCGGATATCTTCTAGAGAAGGAGATACAAGTAATAGAGGCTTCTCTTTGTACTATTATAAGTCCCAGATGACTATTTCCAGACTATTTACTCCATTTTTATTTGTATGATTCATCAGAAGTCCGTTTTCCCTATTTTTCGGCTAGTAGACCAGTTTTGGATCTTTATTTGGGTTCTCTTCTATAGAATGAGATACAAGTAATAGAGGCTTCTCTTTGTACTATTATAAGTCCCAGATCACTATTGCCAGCCTATTTACTCCATTTTAATTTGTATGATTCATCAGAAGTCAGTGTTCCCCATTTTCAGCTAGTAGACGAGTTTCTGATCTTCATTTCGGATATTTTCTAGGGAATGAGATACAAGTAATAGATGACTATTTCCAGCCTATTTACTCCATTTTTATTAGTATGATTCATCAGAAGTCCGTTTTCCCCATTTTCAGCTAGAAGACCAGTTTCGGATCTATATTTGGGATCTCCTCTACGGAATGAGATACAAGTAATAGAGGCTTCTCTTTGTACTATTATGAGTCCCAGATGACTATTTCCAGCCTCTTTACTCCATTTTTATTTGTATGATTCATCAGAAGTCCGTTTTCCCTATTTTAGGCTAGTTGACCAGTTTCAGATCTTCATTTAGGAACACTTCTACGGAATGAGATACAAGTAATAGAGGCTTATCCTTGTACTATTATTAGTCCCAGGTGACTATTGCAAGCCTATTTACTCCATTTTCTTCGTATGATTCATCAGAAGTCCGATTTCCCCATTTTCGGCTAGTACACCAGTTTCGGATCTTTATTTGGGATATCTTCTAGGGAATGAGATACAAGTAATAGAGACTTCACCTTGTACTATTATGGGTCCTAGATGACTATTTCCAGCATATTTACTCCATTTTTATTTTTATGATTCATCAGAAGTCCGTGTTCTCTATTTTCGCCTAGTATACCAAATTCAGACGTTCATTTTGGATATATCTTCTATGTAATGAGATACAAATAATAGAGGCTTCTTCTTGTACTATTAAGAGTCCCACATGACTATTTCCAGCCTATTTACTCCATTTTTATTTGTATGATTCATCAGAAGTCCGTTTTCCCCATTTTCGACTAGTAGACAAGTTTCAGATCTTTATTTGGGATCTCTTCTACAGAATGAGATACAAGTAATAGAGGCTTCTCCTTGTACTATTATGAGTCTCAGATGACTATTTCTAGCCTATTTACTCCATTTTTATTTGTATGATTCATTAGATGTTCATTTTCCCCATTTTTGGCTACTAGACCAGTTTCAGAATTTCATTTGGGAACTCTTCTACGGAATGAGATACAAGTAATAGAGGCTTCTCTTTTTACTATTTTGAGTTCCAGATGACTATTTCAAGCCTATTTACTTCATTTTTTTTTGTATGATTCATCAGAAGTCCGTTACCCCATTTTCAGCTAGTAGAACAGTTTCGGATTTTCATTTTGGATATCTTCTAGGGAATGAGATACAAGTAATAGAGGCTTTCCCTTGTACTATTAAGAGTCACCGATGACCATTTCCAGACTTTTTACGTTATTTTTATTTGTATGATTCATCAGAAGTCAGTTTTCCCTATTTTCGGCTAGTAGACCAGTTTCAGATCTTTATTTGGGATCTCTTCTACGGAATGAGATACAAGTAATAGAGGCTTCTCTTTGTACTATTATAAGTCCCAGATGACTATTGCCAGTCTATTTACTCCATTTTTATTTGTATGATTCATCAGAAGTCCGTTTTCCCCATTTTCGGCTAGTAGACCAGTTTCGGATCTTTATTTGCGATCTCTTCTACGGAATGAGATACAAGAAATAGAAGTTTTTACTTGTACTATTATGAGTCCCAGATGACTATTTCCAGCCTATGTACTCCATCTTTATTTGAGATCTCTTTTACGGAATGAGATACAAGTAATAGAGGCTTATCCTTGTACTATTAAGAGTCCCAGATGACTATTTCCAGCCTATTTACTCCATTTTTATTTGTATGATTCATCAGAAGTCCGTTTTCCCTATTTTCGGCTATCAGACCAGTTTCAGATCTATATTTGGGATCTCTTCTACAGAATGAGATACAAGTAATAGAGGCTTATCTTTGTACTATTATAAGTCTCAGATGACTATTTCCAGCCTATTTACTCCATTTTTATTTGTATGATTCATCAGAAGTTCGTTTTCCCCATTTTCGGCTAATAGACCAGTTTCGGATCTCTATTTGGGATCTCTTCTACGGAATGAGATACAAGTAATAGAGGCTTCTCCTTGTACTATTAAGAGTCACAGATGACTATTTCCAACCTATTTACTCCATTTTTATTTTTATGATTCATCAGAAGTCCGTTTTCCCTATTTTCGGTTACTAGACAAGTTTCAGATCTTTATTTGGGATCTCTTCTACTGAATGAGATACAAGTAATAGAAGCATCTCCTTGTACTATTATGAGTCTCAGATGACTATTTCCTGCCTATTTACTCCATTTTTATTTCTATGCTTCATTAGAAGTCCATTTTCCCCATTTTCGGCTACTAGACCAGTTTCGGATTTTCATTTAGGAACTCTTCTACGGAATGAGATACAAGTATTAGAGGCTTCTCTTTTTACTATTTAGAGTCCCAGATGAATATTTCAAGCCTATTTACACCATTTTCTTTGTATAATTCATCAGAAATCCGTTTTCCCTATTTTCAGCTAGTAGACCAGTTTCGGATCTTCATTTGGGATATCTTCTAGGGAATGAGATACAAGTACTAGAGGCTTCCCCTTGTACTATTAAGAGTCCCAGATGACTATTTCCAGACTATTTACTCCATTTTTATTTGTAGGATTCATCAGAAGTCCGTTTTCCCCATTTTCGGCTAGTAGACCAGTTTCGGATATTCATTTCGGATATCTTCTAGGGAATGAGATACAAGTAATAGAGGCTTACCCTTGTACTATTAAGAATCCCAGATGAATATTTCCAGCGTATTTACTCCATTTTCTTCGTATGATTCATCAGAAGTCTGTTTTCCCCATTTTTGGCTAGTAGACCTGTTTCAGATCTTCATTCCGGATATCTTCTAGAGAAGGAGATACAAGTAATAGAGGCTTCTCTTTGTACTATTATAAGTCCCAGATGACTATTTCCAGACTATTTACTCCATTTTTATTTGTATGATTCATCAGAAGTCCGTTTTCCCTATTTTTCGGCTAGTAGACCAGTTTTGGATCTTTATTTGGGTTCTCTTCTACGGAATGAGATATAAGTAATAGAAGCTTCTCTTTGTACTATTATAAGTCCCAGATCACTATTGCCAGCCTATTTACTCCATTTTTATTTGTATGATTCATCAGAAGTCAGTGTTCCCCATTTTCAGCTAGTAGACGAGTTTCAGATCTTCATTTCGGATATTTTCTAGGGAATGAGATACAAGTAATAGAGGCTTCACTTTGTACTATTATGAGTTCTAGATGACTATTTCCAGCCTATTTACTCCATTTTTATTAGTATGATTCATCAGAAGTCCGTTTTCCCCATTTTCAGCTAGAAGACCAGTTTCGGATCTATATTTGGGATCTCCTCTACGGAATGAGATACAAGTAATAGAGGCTTCTCTTTGTACTATTATGAGTCCCAGATGACTATTTCCAGCCTCTTTACTCCAATTTTATTTGTATGATTCATCAGAAGTCTGTTTTCCCTATTTTAGGCTAGTTGACCAGTTTCAGATCTTCATTTAGGAACACTTCTACGGAATGAGATACAAGTAATAGAGGCTTATCCTTGTACTATTATTAGTCCCAGGTGACTATTGCAAGCCTATTTACTCCATTTTCTTCGTATGATTCATCAGAAGTCCGATTTCCCCATTTTCGGCTAGTACACCAATTTCGGATCTTCATTTGGGATATCTTCTAGGGAATGAGATACAAGTAATAGAGACTTCACCTTGTACTATTATGGGTCCTAGATGACTATTTCCAGCCTATTTACTCTATTTTTATTTTTATGATTCATCAGAAGTCCGTGTTCTCTATTTTCGCCTAGTATACCAAATTCAGATGTTCATTTTGGATATATCTTCTATGTAATGAGATACAAATAATAGAGGCTTCCCCTTGTACTATTAAGAGTCCCACATGACTATTTCCAGCCTATTTACTCCATTTTTATTTGTATGATTCATCAGAAGTCCGTTTTCCCCATTTTCGACTAGTAGACAAGTTTCAGATCTTTATTTGGGATCTCTTCTACAGAATGAGATACAAGTAATAGAGGCTTCTCCTTGTACTATTATGAGTCTCAGATGACTATTTCCAGTCTATTTACTCCATTTTTATTTGTATGATTCATTAGATGTTCATTTTCCCCATTTTCGGCTACTAGACCAGTTTCAGAATTTCATTTGGGAACTCTTCTACGGAATGAGATACAAGTAATAGAGGCTTCTATTTTTACTATTTTGAGTTCCAGATGACTATTTCAAGCCTATTTACTTCATTTTTTTTTGTATGATTCATCAGAAGTCCGTTACCCCATTTTCAGCTAGTAGAACAGTTTCGGATTTTCATTTTGGATATCTACTAGGGAATGAGATACAAGTAATAGAGGCTTTCCCTTGTACTATTAAGAGTCACCGATGACTATTTCCAGACTTTTTACTATATTTTTATTTGTATGATTCATCAGAAGTTCGTTTTCCCCATTTTCGGCTAATAGACCAGTTTCGGATCTCTATTTGGGATCTCTTCTACGGAATGAGATACAAGTAATAGAGGCTTCTCCTTGTACTATTAAGAGTCACAGATGACTATTTCCAACCTATTTACTCCATTTTTATTTGTATGATTCATCAGAAGTCCGTTTTCCCCATTTTCGGTTACTAGACGAGTTTCAGATCTTTATTTAGGATCTCTTCTACTGAATGAGATACAAGTAATAGAAGCATCTCCTTGTACTATTATGAGTCTCAGATGACTATTTCCTGCCTATTTACTCCATTTTTATTTCTATGCTTCATTAGAAGTCCATTTTCCCCATTTTCGGCTACTAGACCAGTTTCGGATTTTCATTTAGGAACTCTTCTACGGAATGAGATACAAGTATTAGAGGCTTCTCTTTTTACTATTTAGAGTCCCAGATGAATATTTCAAGCCTATTTACACCATTTTCTTTGTATAATTCATCAGAAGTCCGTTTTCCCCATTTTCAGCTAGTAGACTAGTTTCGGATCTTCATTTGGGATATCTTCTAGGGAATGAGATACAAGTACTAGAGGCTTCCCCTTGTACTATTAAGAGTCCCAGATGACTATTTCCAGACTATTTACTCCATTTTTATTTGTATGATTCATCAGAAGTCCGTTTTCCTCATTTTCGGCTAGTAGACCAGTTTCGGATTTTTATTTGGAATCTCTTCTACGGAATGAGATACAAGTAATGGAGGCTTATCCTTGTACTATTATAAGTCCCAGATGACTATTGACAGCCTATTTACTCCATTTTTATTTGTATGATTCATCAGAAGTCCGTTTTCCCCATTTTCGGCTAGTAGACCAGTTTCGGATATTCATTTCCGATATCTTCTAGGGAATGAGATACAAGTAATAGAGTCTTACCCTTGTACTATTAAGAATCCCAGATGAATATTTCCAGCGTATTTACTCCATTTTATTCGTATGATTCATCAGAAGTCTGTCTTCCCCATTTTTGGCTAGTAGACCTGTTTCAGATCTTCACTCCGGATATCTTCTAGAGAAGGAGATACAAGTAATAGAGGCTTCTCTTTGTACTATTATAAGTCCCAGATGACTATTTCCAGACTATTTACTCCATTTTTATTTTTATGATTCATCAGAAGTCCGTTTTCCCTATTTTTCGGCTAGTAGACCAGTTTTGGATCTTTATTTGGGTTCTCTTCTACGGAATGAGATACAAGTAATAGAGGCTTCTCTTTGTACTATTATAAGTCCCAGATCACTATTGCCAGCCTATTTACTCCATTTTTATTTGTATGATTCATCAGAAGTCAGTGTTCCCCATTTTCAGCTAGTAGACGAGTTTCAGTTCTTCATTTTGGATATCTTCTAGGGAATGAGATACAAGTAATAGAGGCTTCACTTTGTACTATTATGAGTTCCAGATGACTATTTCCAGCCTATTTACTCCATTTTTATTAGTATGATTCATCAGAAGTCCGTTTTCCCCATTTTCGGCTAGAAGACCAGTTTCGGATCTATATTTGGGATCTCCTCAACGGAATGAGATACAAGTAATAGAGGCTTCTCCTTGTACTATTATGAGTCCCAGATGACTATTTCCAGCCTCTTTACTCCATTTTTATTTGTATGATTCATCAGAAGTCCGTTTTCCCTATTTTAGGCTAGTTGACCAGTTTTAGATCTTCATTTAGGAACACTTCTACGGAATGAGATACAAGTAATAGAGGCTTATCCTTGTACTATTATTAGTCCCACGTGACTATTGCAAGCCTATTTACTCCATTTTCTTCGTATGATTCATCAGAAGTCCGATTTCCACATTTTCGGCTAGTATACTAGTTTCAGATCTTCATTTGGGATATCTTCTAGGGAATGAGATACAAGTAATAAAGACTTCCCTTTGTACTATTATGTGTCCTAGATGAATATTTCCAGCCTATTTACTCCATTTTTATTTTTATGATTCATCAAAAGTCTGTGTTCTCCATTTTCGCCTAGTATACCAGTTTCAGATGTTAATTTTGGATATATTTTCTATGTAATGAGATACAAATAATAGAGGCTTCCCCTTGTACTATTAAGAGTCCCATATTTCCAGCCTATTTACTCCATTTTTATTTGTATGATTCATCAGAAGTCAGTGTTCCCCATTTTCAGCTAGTTGACAAGTTTCAAATCTTTATTTGGGATCTCTTCTACAGAATGAGATACAAGTAATAGAGGCTTCTCCTTGTACTATTATGAGTCTCAGATGACTATTTCCAGCCTATTTACTCCATTTTTATTAGTATGATTCATCAGAAGTCCGTTTTCCCCATTTTCGGCTAGAAGACCAGTTTCGGATCTATATTTGGGATCTCCTCAACGGAATGAGATACAAGTAATAGAGGCTTCTCCTTGTACTATTATGAGTCCCAGATGACTATTTCCAGCCTCTTTACTCCATTTTTATTTGTATGATTCATCAGAAGTCCGTGTTCCCTATTTTAGGCTAGTTGACCAGTTTCCGATCTTCATTTAGGAACACTTCTACGGAATGAGATACAAGTAATAGAGGCTTCTCTTTTTACTATTTTGAGTTCCAGATGACTATTTCAAGCCTATTTACTTCATTTTTTTTGTATGATTCATCAGAAGTCCGTTACCCCATTTTCAGCTAGTAGAACAGTTTCGGATTTTCATTTTGGATATCTTCTAGGGAATGAGATACAAGTAATAGAGGCTTGCCCTTGTACTATTAAGAGTCACAGATGACTATTTCCAGACTTTTTACTTTATTTTTATTTGTATGATTCATCAGAAGTCAGTTTTCCCTATTTTCGGCTAGTAGACCAGTTTCGGATCTTTATTTGGGATCTCTTCTACGTAATGAGATACAAGTAATAGAGGCTTCTCTTTGTACTATTATAAGTCCCAGATGACTATTGCCAGTCTATTTACTCCATTTTTATTTGTATGATTCATCAGAAGTCCGTTTTCCCCGTTTTCGGCTAGTAGACCAGTTTCGGATCTTTATTTGGGATCTCTTCTACGGAATGAGATACAAGAAATAGAGGTTTTTACTTGTACTATTATGAGTCCCAGATGACTATTTCCAGCCTATGTACTCCATCTTTATTTGGGATCTCTTTTACGGAATGAGATACAAGTAATAGAGGCTTATCCTTGTACTATTAAGAGTCCCAGATGACTATTTCCAGCCTATTTACTCCATTTTTATTTGTATGATTCATCAGAAGTCCGTTTTCCCCATTTTCGGCTATCAGTCCAGTTTCAGATCTATATTTGGGATCTCTTCTACAGAATGAGATACAAGTAATAGAGGCTTCTCTTTGTACTATTATAAGTCTCAGATGACTATTTCCAGCCTATTTACTCCATTTTTATTTGTATGATTCATCAAAAGTCCATTTTCCCCATTTTCCCCATTTTCAGCTAGTAGACCAGTTTCAGATCTTTATTTGGGATCTCTTCATCGAAATAAGATACAAGTAATAGAGGCTTCTCCCTGTACTATTAAGAGTCACAGATGACTATTTCCAACCTATTTACTCCATTTTTATTTGTATGATTCATCAGATGTCCGTTTTCCCCATTTTCGTTTACTAGACGAGTTTCAGATCTTTATTTGGGATCTCTTCTAGTGATTGAGATACAAGTAATAGAAGCATCTCCTTGTACTATTATGAGTCTCAGATGACTATTTCCTGCCTATTTACTCCATTTTTATTTGTATGCTTCATTAGAAGTCCATTTTCCCCATTTTCGGCTAGTAGACCAGTTTCGGATTTTCATTTAGGAACTCTTCTACGGAATGAGATACAAGTATTAGAGGCTTCTCTTTTTACTAATTAGAGTCCTAGATGACTATTTCACGCCTATTTACACCATTTTCTTTGTATAATTCATCAGAAGTCCGTTTTTCCCATTTCCAGCTAGTAGACCAGTTACGGATCTTCATTTGGGATATCTTCTAGGGAATGAGATACAAGTACTAGAGGCTTCCCCTTGTACTATTAAGAGTCCCAGATGACTATTTTCAGACTATTTACTCCATTTTTATTTGTATGATTCATCAGAAGTCCGTTTTCCCCATTTTCGGCTAGTAGACCAGTTTCGGATCTTTATTTGAAATCTCTTCTACGGAATGAGATACAAGTAATGGAGGCTTCTCCTTGTATTATTATAAGTCCCAGATGACTATTGCCATCCTAGTTACTCCATTTTTAATTGTATGATTCATAAAAAGTTCGTTTTCCCCATTTTCGGCTAGTAGACCAGTTTCGGATCTTTATTTGGGATCTCTTCTACAGAATGAGATACAAGTAATAGAGGCTTCTCCTTGTACTATTATAAATCCCAGATGAATATTTCCAGCGTATTTACTCCATTTTCTTCGTATGATTCATCAGAAGTCTGTTTTCCCCATTTTTGGCTAGTAGACCTGTTTCAGATCTTCATTCCGGATATCTTCTAGAGAAGGAGATACAAGTAATAGAGACTTCTCTTTGTACTATTATAAGTCCCAGATGACTATTTCCAGACTATTTACTCCATTTTTATTTGTATGATTCATCAGAAGTCCGTTTTCCCCATTTTCGGCTAGTAGACCAGTTTCGGATCTTTATTTGGGTTCTCTTCTACGGAATGAGATACAAGTAATAAAGGCTTCTCTTTGTACTATTATAAGTCCCAGATGACTATTGCCAGCCTGTTTACTCCATTTTTATTTGTATGATTCATCAGAAGTCCGTGTTCCCCATTTTCAGCTAGTAGACGAGTTTCAAATCTTCATTTCGAATATCTTCTAGGGAATGAGATACAAGTAATAGAGGCTTCACTTTGTACTATTATGAGTTCCAGATGACTATTTACAGCCTATTTACTCCATTTTTATTAGTATGATTCATCAGAAGTCCGTTTTCCCCATTTTCGGCTAGAAGACCAATTTCGGATCTTTATTTGGGATCTCCTCTATGGAATGAGATACAAGTAATAGAGACTTCTCCTTGTAATATTATGAGTCCCATATGACTATTTCCAGCCTCTTTACTCCATTATTATTTGTATGATTCATCAGAAGTCCAGTTTCCCCATTTTCGGCTAGTTGACCAGTTTAAGATCTTCATTTAGGAACACTTCTACGGAATGAGATACAAGTAATAGAGGCTTATCCTTGTACTATTATTCGTCCCAGGTGACTATTGCAAGCCTATTTACTCCATTTTCTTTGTATGATTCATCAGAAGTCCGATTTTCCCATTTTCGGCTAGTACACCAGTTTCGGATCTTCATTTGGGATATCTTCTAGGGAATGAGATACAAGTAATAGAGACTTCCCCTTGTACTATTATGGGTCCTAGATGACTATTTCCAGCCTATTTACTCCATTTTTATTTTTATGATTCATCAGAAGTCCGTGTTCTCCATTTTCGCCTAGTATACCAGTTTCAGATGTTCATTTTGGATATATTTTCTATGTAATGAGATACAAATAATAGAGGCTTCCCCTTGTACTATTAAGAGTCCCACATGACTATTTCCAGCCTATGTACTCCATTTTTATTTGTATGATTCATCAGAAGTCTGTGTTCCCCATTTTCAGCTAGTAGACAAGTTTCAGATCTTTATTTGGGATCTCTTCTACAGAATGAGATACAAGTAATAGAGGCGTTTCCTTGTACTATTATGAGTCTCAGATGACTATTTCCAGCCTATTTACTCCAATTTTATTAGTATGATTCATCAGAAGTCCGTTTTCCCCATTTTCGGCTAGAAGAGCAGTTTAGGATCTATAATTGGGATCTCCTCAACAGAATGAGATACAAGTAATAGAGGCTTCTCCTTGTACTATTATGAGTCCCAGATGACTATTTCCAGCCTCTTTACTCCATTTTTATTTGTATGATTCATTAGAAGTCCGTTTTCCCTATTTTAGGCTAGTTGACCAGTTTTCGATCTTCAGTTAGGAACACTTCTACGGAATGAGATACAAGTAATAGAGGCTTATCCTTGTACTATTATTAGTCCCAGGTGACCATTGCAAGCCTATTTACTCCATTTTCTTCGTATGATTCATCAGAAGTCCGATTTCCCCATTTTTGGCTAGTACACCAGTTTCGGATCTTCATTTGGGATATCTTCTAGGGAATGAGATACAAGTAATAGAGACTTCCCCTTGTACTGTTATGGGTCCTAGATGACTATTTCTAGCCTATTTACTCCATTTTTATTTTTATGATTCATCAGAAGTCCGTGTTCTCTATTTTTGCCTAGTATACCAGTTTTAGATGTTCATTTTGGATATATCTTCTATGTAATGAGATACAAATAATAGAGGCTTCCCGTTTTACTATTAGGAGTCCCACATGACTATTTCCAGCCTATTTACTCCATTTTTATTTGTATGATTCATCAAAAGTCCGTTTTCCCCATTTTCGACTAGTAGACAAGTTTCAGATCTTTATTTGGGATCTCTTCTACAGAATGAGATACAAGTAATAGAGGCTTCTCCTTGTACTATTATGAGTCTCAGATGACTATTTCCAGAATATTTACTCCATTTTTATTTGTATGATTCATTAGATGTTCATTTTCCCCATTTTCGGCTACTAGACCAGTTTCAGAATTTCATTTGGGAACTCTTCTACGGAATGAGATAAAAGTAATAGAGGCTTCTCTTTTTACTATTTTGAGTTCCAGATGACTATTTCAAGCCTATTCACTTCATTTTTTTTGTATGATTCATCAGAAGTCCGTTACCCCATTTTCAGCTAGTAGAACAGTTTCGGATTTTCATTTTGGATATCTTCTAGGGAATGAGATACAAGTAATAGAGGCTTCTCCTTGTACTATTAAGAGTCACAGATGACTATTTCCAGACTTTTTACTTTATTTTTATTTGTATGATTCATCAGAAGTCAGTTTTCCCTATTTTCGGCTAGTAGACCAGTTTCGGATCTTTATTTGGGATCTCTTCTACGGAATGAGATACAAGTAATAGAGGCTTCTCTTTGTACTATTATAAGTCCCAGATGACTATTGCCAGTCTATTTTCTCCATTTTTATTTGTATGATTCATCAGAAGTCCGTTTTCCCCATTTTCGGCTAGTAGACCAGTTTCGGATCTTTATTTGGGATCTCTTCTAAGGAAAGAGATACAAGAAATAGAGGTTTTTACTTGTACTATTATGAGTCCCAGATGACTATTTCCAGCCTATGTACTCCATCTTCTTTGTATAATTCATCAGAAGTCCGTTTTCCCCATTTTCAGCAAGTAGACGAGTTTCGGATCTTTATTTGGGACCTCTTCAACGGAATGAGATACAAGTAATAGAGGCTTCTCCTTGTACTATTATGAATCCCAGATGAATTTTTCCAGCGTATTTACTCCATTTTCTTCGTATGATTCATCAGAAGTCTGTTTTCCCCATTTTTGACTAGTAGACCTGTTTCAGATCTTCATTCCGGATATCTTCTAGAGAAGGAGATACAAGTAATAGAGGCTTCTCTTTGTATTATTATAAGTCCCAGATGACTATTTCCAGACTATTTACTCCATTTTTATTTGTATGATTCCTCAGAAGTCTGTGTTCCTCATTTTCGGCTAGTAGAGCAGTTTCAGATCTTCATTTTGGATATCTTCTAGGGAATGAGAAACAAGTAATAGAGGCTTCACTTTGCACTATTATGAGTCCCAGATGACTATTTGCAGCTTATTTACTCCATTTTTATTTGTATGATTCATCAGAAGTCTGTTTTCTCCATTTTCGACTAGTAGACCAGTTTCGGATCTTTATTTGGGTTCTCTTTTACGGAATGAGATACAAGTAATAGAGGCTTATCTTTGTACTATTATGAGTCCCAGATGACTATTAACAGCCTATTTACTCCATTTTTATTTGTATGATTCATCAGAAGTCCGTTTTCCCCATTTTTGGCTAGGAGACCAGTTTCGGATCTTTATTTGGGATTTCCTCTATGGAATGAGATACAAGTAATAGAGGCTTCTCCTTGTAATATTATGAGTCCCAGATGACTATTTCCAGCCTCTTTACTCCATTTTAATTTGTATGATTCATCAGAAGTCCGTTTTCCCTATTTTAGGCTAGTTGACCAGTTTCAGATCTTCATTAAGGAACACTTCTACGGAATGAGATACAAGTAATAAAGGCTTATCCTTGTACTATTATTAGTCCCAGGTGACTATTGAAAGCCTATTTACTCCATTTTCTTCGTATGATTCATCAGAAGTCCGATTTCCCCATTTTCGGCTAGTACACGATTTTCAAATCTTCATTTGGGATATCTTCTAGGGAATGAGATACAAGTAATAGAGACTTCCCCTTGTACTATTATGGGTCCTAGATGACTATTTCCAGCCTATTTACTCCATTTTTATTTTTATTATTCATCAGAAGTCCGTGTTCTCCATTTTCGCCTAGTATACCAGTTTCAGATGTTCATTTCAGATATATCTTCTATGTAATGAGATACAAATAATTGAGGCTTCCCCTTGTACTATTAAGAGTCCTACATGACTATTTCCAGCCTATTTACTCCATTTTTATTTGTATGATTCATCAGAAGTCCGTTTTCCCCATTTTCGACTAGTAAACAAGTTTCAGATCATTATTTGGGATCTCTTCTACAGAATGAGATACAAGTAATAGAGGCTTCTCCTTGTACTATTATGAGTCTCAGATGACTATTTCCAGCCTATTTACTCCATTTTTATTTGTATGATTCATTAGATGTTCATTTTCCCCATTTTCGGCTACTAGACCAGTTTCAGAATTTCATTTGGGAACTCTTCTACGGAATGAGATAAAAGTAATAGAGGCTTCTCTTTTTACTATTTTGAGTTCCAGATGACTATTTCAAGCCTATTTACTTCATTTTTTTTGTATGATTCATCAGAAGTCCGTTACCCCATTTTCAGCTAGTAGAACAGTTTCGGATTTTCATTTTGGATATCTTCTAGGGAATGAGATACAAGTAATAGAGGCTTCCCCTTGTACTATTAAGAGTCACAGATGACTATTTCCAGACTTTTTACTTTATTTTTATTTGTATGATTCATCAGAAGTCAGTTTTCCCTATTTTCGGCTAGTAGACCAGTTCGGATCTTTATTTGGGATCTCTTCTACGGAATGAGATTCAAGTAATAGAGGCTTCTCTTTGTACTATTATAAGTCCCAGATGACTATTGCCAGTCTATTTACTCCATTTTTATTTGTATGATTCATCAGAAGTCCGTTTTCCCCATTTTCGGCTAGTAGACCAGTTTAGGATCTTTATTTGGGATCTCTTCAACGGAATGAGATACAAGAAATAGAGGTTTTTACTTGTACTATTATGATTCCTAGATGACTATTTCCAGCCTATGTACTCCATCTTTATTTGGGATCTCTTTTACGGAATGAGATACAAGTAATAGAGGCTTATCCTTCTACTATTAAGAGTCCCAGATGACTATTTCCAGCCCATTTACTCCATTTTTATTTGTATGATTCATCAGAAGTCCGTTTTCTCCATTTTCGGCTATCAGACCAGTTTCAGATCTATATTTGGGACCTCTTCTACAGAATGAGATACAAGTAATAGAGGCTTCTCTTTGTACTATTATAAGTCTCAGTTACTATTTCCAGCCTATTTACTCCATTTTTATTTGTATGATTCATCAAAAATCCATTTTCCCCTTTTTCAGCTAGTAGACCAGTTTCAGATCTTTATTTGGGATCTCTTCTTCGAAATGAGATACAAGTAATAGAGGCTTCTACTTGTACTATTAAGAGTCACAGATGACCATTTCCAACCTATTTACTCCATTTTTATTTGTATGATTCATCAGAAGTCCGTTTTCCCTATTTTCGGTTACTAGACCAGTTTCGGATCTTTATTTGGGATCTGTTCTACTGAATGAGATACAAGTAATAGAAGCATCTCCTTGTACTATTATGAGTCTAAGGTGACTATTTCCTGCCTATTTACTCCATTTTTATTTGTATGCTTCATTAGAAGTCCATTTTCCCCATTTTCGGCTACTAGACCAGTTTCGGATTTTCATTTAGGAACTCTTCTACGGAATGAGATACAATTATTAGAGGCTTCTCTTTTTACTATTTAGAGTACCAGATGACTATTTCAAGCCTATTTACACCATTTTCTTTGTATAATTCATCAGAAGTCCATTTTCCCCGCTTTCAGCTAGTAGACCAGTTTCGGATCTTTATTTGGGATCTCTTCAACGGAATGAGATACAAGTAATAGAGGCTTATCCTTGTACTATTAAGAGTCCCGGATGACTATTTCCAGCCTATTTACTCAATTTTTATTTGTATGATTCATCAGAAGTCAGTTTTCCCCATTTTCGGCTATCAGACCGGTTTCAGATCTATATTTAGGATCTCTTCTACAAAATGAGATACAAGTAATAGAGGCTTCTCTTTGTACTATTATAAGTCTCAGATGACTATTTCCAGCCTATTTACTCCATTTATATTTGTATGATTCATCAGAAGTCCATTTTCCCCATTTTCAGCTAGTAGACCAGTTTCAGATCTTTATTTGGGATCTCTTCTTCGAAATGAGATACAAGTAATAGAGGCTTCTCCTTGTACTATTAAGAGTCACAGATGACTATTTCCAGCCTATTTACTCCATTTTTATTTGTGTGATTCATCAGAAGTCCGTTACCCCATTTTCAGCTAGAAGACCAGTTTGGATCTTTATTTGGAATGTCTTCTACGGAATGAGATACAAGTAATAGAGGCTTCTCTTTGTACTATTATAAGTCCCAGATGACTATTGCCAGCCTATTTACTCCATTTTTATTTGTATGATTAATCAGAAGTCCGTTTTCCCCATTTTCGGCTAGTAGACCAGTTTCGGATCTTTATTTGGGATCTCTTCTACGTAATGAGATACAAGTAATAGAGGCTTCTATTTGTACTATTATAAGTCCCAGATGACTATTGCCAGCCTATTTACTCCATTTTTATTTGTATGATTCATCAGAAATCCGTTTTCCCCATTTTCGGCTAGTAGACCAGTTTCGGATCTTTATTTGGGATCTCTTCTACGGAATGAGATACAAGTAATAGAGGTTTTTCCTTGTACTATTATGAGTCCCAGATGACTATTTCCAGCCTATGTACTCCATTTTTTGTTTGTATGATTCATCAGAAGTCCGTTTTCCCCATTTTTGGCTAGTAGACAAGTTTCGGATCTTTATTTGGGATCTCTTTTACGGAATGAGATACAAGTAATAGAGGCTTATCCTTGTACTATTATGAGTCTCAGATGACTATTTCCAGCCTAGTTACTCCATTTTTAATTGTATGATTCATTAGATGTTCATTTTCCCCATTTTCGGTTACTAGACCAGTTTCGGATTTTTATTTTGGATATCTTCTAGGGAATGAGATACAAGTAATAAAGGCTTCCCCTTGTACTATTAAGAGTCACAGATGACTATTTCCAGACTCTTTACTTTATTTTTATTTGTATGAATCATCAGAAGTCAATTTTCCCCATTTTCGGCTAGTAGACCAGTTCGGATCTTTATTTGGGATCTCTTCAACGGAATGAGATACAAGTAATAGAGGCTTCTCTTTGTACTATTATAAGTCCCAGATGACTATTCCCAGCCTATTTACTCCATTTTTATTTGTATGATTCATCAGAAGTCCGTTTTCCCCATTTTCGGCTAATAGACCAGTTTCGGATCTCTATTTGGGATCTCTTCTACGGAATGAGATACAAGTAATAGAGGTTTTTCCTTGTACTATTATGAGTCCCAGATGACTATTTCCAGCCTATGTACTCCATTTTTGTTTGTATGATTCATCAGAAGTCCGTTTTCCCCATTTTTGGCTAGTAGACAAGTTTCGGATCTTTATTTGGTATCTCTTTTACGGAATGAGATACAAGTAATAGAGGCTTATCCTTGTACTATTAAGAGTCCCGGATGACTATTTCCAGCCTATTTACTCCATTTTTATTTGTATGATTCATCAGAAGTCCGTTTTCCCCATTTTCGGCTATCAGACCGGTTTCAGATCTATATTTAGGATCTCTTCTACAGAATGAGATACAAGTAATAGAGGCTTCTCTTTGTACTATAATAAGTCTCAGATGACTATTTCCAGCCTATTTACTCCATTTTTATTTGTATGATTCATCAGAAGTCCATTTTCCCCATTTTCAGCTAGTAGACCAGTTTCAGATCTTTATTTGGGATCTCTTCTTCGAAATGAGATACAAGTAATAGAGGCTTCTCCTTGTACTATTAAGAGTCACAGATGACTATTTCCAGCCTATTTACTCCATTTTTATTTGTATGATTCATCAGAAGTCCGTTACCCCATTTTCAGCTAGAAGACCAGTTCGGATCTTTATTTGGGATCTCTTCTACGGAATGAGATACAAGTAATAGAGGCTTCTCTTTGTAGTATTATAAGTCCCAGATGACTATTGCCAGCCTATTTACTCCATTTTTATTTGTATGATTCATCAAAAGTCTGTTTTCCCCATTTTCGGCTAGTAGACCAGTTTCTGATCTTTATTTGGGATCTCTTCTACGGAATGAGATACAAGTAATAGATGTTTTTCCTTGTACTATTATGAGTCCCAGATGACTATTTCCAGCCTATGTACTCCATTTTTTGTTTGTATGATTCATCAGAAGTCCGTTTTCCCCATTTTTGGCTAGTAGACAAGTTTCGGATCTTTATTTGGGATCTCTTTTACGGAATGAGATACAAGTAATAGAGGCTTATCCTTGTACTATCATGAGTCTCAGATGACTATTTCCAGCCTATTTACTCCATTTTTATTTGTATGATTCATTAGATGTTCATTTTCCCCATTTTCGGCTACTAGACCAGTTTCGGATTTTTATTTTGGATATCTTCTAGGAAATGAGATACAAGTAATAAAGGCTTCCCCTTGAACTATTAAGAGTCACATATGACTATTTCCTGACTTTTTACTTTATTTTTATTTGTATGATTCATCAGAAGTCAATTTTCCCCATTTTCGGCTAGTAGACCAGTTCGGATCTTTATTTCGGATCTCTTCAACGGAATGAGATACAAGTAATAGAGGCTTCTCTTTGTACTATTATAAGTCCCAGATGACTATTTCCAGCCTATGTACTCCATTTTTGTTTGTATGATTCATCAGAAGTCCGTTTTCCCCATTTTTGGCTAGTAGACAAGTTTCGGATCTTTATTTGGTATCTCTTTTACGGAATGAGATACAAGTAATAGAGGCTTATCCTTGTACTATTAAGAGTCCCGGATGACTATTTCCAGCCTATTTACTCCATTTTTATTTGTATGATTCATCAGAAGTCCGTTTTCCCCATTTTCGGCTATCAGACCGGTTTCAGATCTATATTTAGGATCTCTTCTACAGAATGAGATACAAGTAATAGAGGCTTCTCTTTGTACTATAATAAGTCTCAGATGACTATTTCCAGCCTATTTACTCCATTTTTATTTGTATGATTCATCAGAAGTCCATTTTCCCCATTTTCAGCTAGTAGACCAGTTTCAGATCTTTATTTGGGATCTCTTCTTCGAAATGAGATACAAGTAATAGAGGCTTCTCCTTGTACTATTAAGAGTCACAGATGACTATTTCCAGCCTATTTACTCCATTTTTATTTGTATGATTCATCAGAAGTCCGTTACCCCATTTTCAGCTAGAAGACCAGTTCGGATCTTTATTTGGGATCTCTTCTACGGAATGAGATACAAGTAATAGAGGCTTCTCTTTGTAGTATTATAAGTCCCAGATGACTATTGCCAGCCTATTTACTCCATTTTTATTTGTATGATTCATCAAAAGTCTGTTTTCCCCATTTTCGGCTAGTAGACCAGTTTCTGATCTTTATTTGGGATCTCTTCTACGGAATGAGATACAAGTAATAGATGTTTTTCCTTGTACTATTATGAGTCCCAGATGACTATTTCCAGCCTATGTACTCCATTTTTTGTTTGTATGATTCATCAGAAGTCCGTTTTCCCCATTTTTGGCTAGTAGACAAGTTTCGGATCTTTATTTGGGATCTCTTTTACGGAATGAGATACAAGTAATAGAGGCTTATCCTTGTACTATCATGAGTCTCAGATGACTATTTCCAGCCTATTTACTCCATTTTTATTTGTATGATTCATTAGATGTTCATTTTCCCCATTTTCGGCTACTAGACCAGTTTCGGATTTTTATTTTGGATATCTTCTAGGAAATGAGATACAAGTAATAAAGGCTTCCCCTTGAACTATTAAGAGTCACATATGACTATTTCCTGACTTTTTACTTTATTTTTATTTGTATGATTCATCAGAAGTCAATTTTCCCCATTTTCGGCTAGTAGACCAGTTCGGATCTTTATTTCGGATCTCTTCAACGGAATGAGATACAAGTAATAGAGGCTTCTCTTTGTACTATTATAAGTCCCAGATGACTATTTCCAGCCTATGTACTCCATTTTTGTTTGTATGATTCATCAGAAGTCCGTTTTCCCCATTTTTGGCTAGTAGACAAGTTTCGGATCTTTATTTGGGATCTCTTTTACGGAATGAGATACAAGTAATAGAGGCTTATCCTTGTACTATTAAGAGTCCCGGATGACTATTTCCAGCCTATTCACTACATTTTTATTTGTATGATTCATCAGAAGTCCGTTTTCCCCATTTTCGGCTATCAGACCGGTTTCAGATCTATATTTAGGATCTCTTCTACAGAATGAGATACAAGTAATAGAGGCTACTCTTTGTACTATAATAAGTCTCAGATGACTATTTCCAGCCTATTTACTCCATTTTTATTTGTATGATTCATCAGAAGTCCATTTTCCCCATTTTCAGCTAGTAGACCAGTTTCAGATCTTTATTTGGGATCTCTTCTTCGAAATGAGATACAAGTAATAGAGGCTTCTCCTTGTACTATTAAGAGTCACAGATGACTATTTCCAGCCTATTTACTCCATTTTTATTTGTATGATTCATCAGAAGTCCGTTTTCCCCAATTTCGGTTACTAGACCAGTTTCAGATCTTTATTTGGGATCTCTTCTACTGAATGAGATACAAGTAATAGAAGCATCTCCTTGTAGTATTATGAGTCTCAGATGACTATTTCCTGCCTATTTACTCCATTTTTATTTGTATGCTTCATTAGAAGTCCATTTTCCCCATTTTCGGCTAGTAGACCAGTTTCGGATTTTCATTTAGGAACTCTTCTACGGAATGAGATACAAGTATTAGAGGCTTCTCTTTTTACTATTTAGAGTCCTAGATGACTATTTCAAGCCTATTTACACCATTTTCTTTGTATAATTCATCAGAAGTCCGTTTTCCCCATTTTCAGCTAGTAGACCCGTTTCGGATCTTCATTTGGGATATCTTCTAGGGAATGAGATACAAGTACTAGAGGCTTCCCCTTGTACTATTAAGAGTCCCAGATGACTATTTCTAGACTATTTACTCCATTTTTATTTGTATGATTCATTAGATGTCCGTTTTCCCCATTTTCGGCTAGTAGACCAGTTTCGGATCTTTATTTGGAATCTCTTCTACGGAATGAGATACAAGTAATGGAGGCTTCTCCTTGTATTATTATAAGTCCCAGATGACTATTGCCAGCCTAGGTACTCCATTTTTAATTGTATGATTCATAAAAAGTCCGTTTTCCCCATTTTCGGCTAGTAGACCAGTTTCGGATCTTTATTTGGGATCTCTTTTACGGAATGAGATACAAGTAATAGAGGCTTCTCCTTGTACTATTATGAATCCCAGATGAATATTTCCAGCGTATTTACTCCATTTTCTTCATATGATTCATCAGAAGTCTGTTTTCCCCATTTTTGGCTAGTAGACCTGTTTCAGATCTTCATTCCGGATATCTTCTAGAGAAGGAGATACAAGTAATAGAGACTTCTCCTTGTACTATTATAAGTCCCAGATGACTATTTCCAGACTATTTACTCCATTTTTATTTGTATGATTCATCAGAAGTCCATTTTCTCCATTTTCGGCTAGTAGACCAGTTTCACATCTTTATTTGGGTTCTCTTCTACGGAATTAGATACAAGTAATAGAGGCTTCTCCTTGTACTATTATGAGTCTCAGATGACTATTTCCAGCCTATTTACTCCATTTTTATTTGTATGATTCATTAGATGTCCATTTTCCCCATTTTCGCCTACTAGACCTGTTTCAGAATTTCATTTGGGAACTTTCACGGAATGAGATACAAGTAATAGAGGCTTCTCTTTTTACTATTTGAGTCCCAGATGACTATTTCAAGTCTATACTCTATTTTCTTTGTATGATTCATCGGAAGTACGTTTTCCCCATTTTCAGCTAGTAGACCAGTTTCGGATCTTCATTTCGGATATCTTCTAGGGAATGAGATACACGTAATAGAGGCTTCACTTTGTACTATTATGAGTTCCAGATGACTATGTCCAGCCTATTTACTCCATTTTTATTAGTATGATTCATCAGAATTCCGTTTTCCCCATTTTCGGCTAGAAGACCAGTTTCAGATCATCATTCCGGATATCTTCTACAGAATGAGATACAAATAATAGAGGCTTCCCCATGTACTATTAAGAGTCCCAGATGACTATTGCCTGAATATTTACTCCATTTTTATTTGTATGATTCATCAGAAGTCCGTTCTCCCCATTTTCGGCTAGTAGACCAGTTTCGGATCTTTATTTGGGATATCCTCCAAGGAATGATATACAAGTAATAGAGGCTTCTCCTTGTAATATTATGAGTCCCAGATGACTATTTCCAGCTTCTTTACTCCATTTTTATTTGTATGATTCATCAGAAGTCCGTTTTCCCTATTTTAGGCTAGTTGACCAGTTTCAGATCTTCATTTAGGAACACTTCTACGGAATGAGATACAAGTAATAAAGGCTTATCCTTGTACTATTATTAGTCCCAGGTGACTATTGAAAGCCTATTTACTCCATATTCTTCGTATGATTCATCAGAAGTCCGATTTCCCCATTTTCGGCTAGTACACGAGTTTCAGATCTTCATTTGGGATATCTTCTAGGGAATGAGATACAAGTAATATAGACTTCCCCTTGTACTATTATGGGTCCTAGATGACTATTTCCAGCCTATTTACTCCATTTTTATTTTTATGATTCATCAGAAGTCCGTGTTCTCCATTTTCGCCTAGTATACCAGTTTCAGATGTTCATTTCGGATATATCTTCTATGTAATGAGATACAAATAATTGAGGCTTCCCCTTGTACTATTAAGAGTCCTACATGACTATTTCCAGCCTATTTACTCCATTTTTATTTGTATGATTCATCAGAAGTCCGTTTTCCCCATTTTTGACTAGTAAACAAGTTTCAGATCATTATTTGGGATCTCTTCTACAGAATGAGATACAAGTAATAGAGGCTTCTCCTTGTACTATTATGAGTCTCAGATGACTATTTCCAGCCTATTTACTCCATTTTTATTTGTATGACTCATTAGATGTTCATTTTCCCCATTTTCGTCTACTAGACCAGTTTCAGAATTTCATTTGGGAACTCTTCTACGGAATGAGATACAAGTAATAGAGGCTTCTCTTTTTACTATTTAGAGTTCCAGATGACTATTTCAAGCCTATTTACTTCATTTTTTTTGTATGATTCATCAGAAGTCCGTTACCCCATTTTCAGCTAGTAGAACAGTTTCGGATTTTCATTTTGGATATCTTCTAGGGAATGAGATACAAGTAATAGAGGCTTCCCCTTGTACTATTAAAAGTCACAGATGACTATTTCCAGACTTTTTACTTTATTTTTATTTGTATGATTCATCAGAAGTCAGTTTTCCCTATTTTTGGCTAGTAGACCAGTTTCGGATCTTTATTTGGGATCTCTTCTACGGAATGAGATACAAGTAATAGAGGCTTCTCTTTGTACTATTATAAGTCCCAGATGACTATTGCCAGTCTATTTACTCCATTTTTATTTGTATGATTCATCAGAAGTCCATTTTCCCCATTTTCAGCTAGTAGACCAGTTTCAGATCTTTATTTGGGATCTCTTCTTCGAAATGAGATACAAGTAATAGAGGCTTCTCCTTGTACTATTAAGAGTCACAGATGACTATTTCCAGCCTATTTACTCCATTTTTATTTGTATGATTCATCAGAAGTCCGTTACCCCATTTTCAGCTAGAAGACCAGTTCGGATCTTTATTTTGGGATCTCTTCTACGGAATGAGATACAAGTAATAGAGGCTTCTCTTTGTACTATTATAAGTCCCAGATGACTATTGCCAGCCTATTTACTCCATTTTTATTTGTATGATTAATCAGATGTCCGTTTTCCCCATTTTCGGCAAGTAGACCAGTTTCAGATCTTTATTTGGGATCTCTTCTACGGAATGAGATAAAAGTAATAGAGGTTTTTCCTTGTACTATTATGAGTCCCAGATGACTATTTCCAGCCTATGTACTCCATTTTTTGTTTGTCTGATTCATCAGAAGTCCGTTTTCCCCATTTTTGGCTATTAGACCAGTTTCGGATCTTTATTTGGGATCTCTTTTACGGAATGAGATACAAGTAATAGAGGCTTATCCTTGTACTATTATGAGTTTCAGATGACTATTTCCAGCCTATTTACTCCATTTTTATTTGTATGATTCATTAGATGTTCATTTTCCCCATTTTCGGCTACTAGACCAGTTTCGGATTATTATTTTGGATATCTTCTAGGGAATGAGATACAAGTAATAAAGGCTTCCCCTTGTACTACTAAGAGTCACAGATGACTATTTCCAGACTTTTTACTTTATTTTTATTTGTATGATTCATCAGAAGTCAATTTTCCCCATTTTTGGCTAGTAGACCAGTTCGGATCTTTATTTGGGATCTCTTCAACGGAATGAGATACAAGTAATAGAGGCTTCTCTTTCTACTATTATAAGTCCCAGATGACTATTCCCAGCCTATTTACTCCATTTTTATTTGTATGATTCATCAGAAGTCCGTTTTCCCCATTTTCGGCTAATAGACCAGTTTCGGATCTCTAATTGGGATCTCTTCTACGGAATGAGATACAAGTAATAGAGGTTTTTCCTTGTACTATTATGAGTCCCAGATGACTATTTCCAGCCTATGTACTCCATTTTTGTTTGTATGATTCATCAGAAGTCCGTTAAACCCATTTTTGGCTAGTAGACAAGTTTCGGATCTTTATTTGGGATCTCTTTTACGGAATGAGATACAAGTAATAGAGGCTTATCCTTGTACTATTAAGAGTCCCGGATGACTATTTCCAGCCTATTTACTCCATTTTTATTTGTATGATTCATCAGAAGTCCGTTTTCCCCATTTTCGGCTATCAGACCGGTTTCAGATCTATATTTAGGATCTCTTCTACAGAATGAGAGACAAGTAATAGAGGCTTCTCTTTGTACTATAATAAGTCTCAGATGACTATTTCCAGCCTATTTACTCCATTTTTATTTGTATGATTGATCAGAAGTCCATTTTCCCCATTTTCAGCTAGTAGACCAGTTTCAGATCTTTATTTGGGATCTCTTCTTCGAAATGAGATACAAGTAATAGAGGCTTCTCCTTGTACTATTAAGAGTCACAGATGACTATTTCCAGCCTATTTACTCCATTTTTATTTGTATGATTCATCAGAAGTCCGTTACCCCATTTTCAGCTAGAAGACCAGTTCGGATCTTTATTTGGGATCTCTTCTACGGAATGAGATACAAGTAATAGAGGCTTCTCTTTGTACTATTATAAGTCCCAGATGACTATTGCCAGCCTATTTACTCCATTTTTATTTGTATGATTCATTAGAAGTCCGTTTTCCCCATTTTCGGCTAGTAGACCAGTTTTGGATCTTTATTTGGAATCTCTTCTACGGAATGAGATACAAGTAATGGAGGCTTCTCCTTGTATTATTACAAGTCCCAGATGACTATTGCCAGCCTAGTTACTCCATTTTTAATTGTATGATTCATAAAAAGTCCGTTTTCCCCATTTTCGGCTAATAGACCAGTTTCGGATCTTTATTTGGGATCTCTTTTACGGAATGAGATACAAGTAATAGAGGCTTCTCCTTGTACTATTATGAATCCCAGATGAATATTTCCAGCGTATTTACTCCATTTTCTTCTTTTATGATTCATCAGAAGTCTGTTTTCCCCATTTTTGGCTAGTAGACCTGTTTCAGATCTTCATTCCGGATATCTTCTAGAGAAGGAGATACAAGTAATAGAGACTTCTCCTTGTACTATTATAAGTCCCAGATGACTATTTCCAGACTATTTACTCCATTTTTATTTGTATGATTCATCAGAAGTCCATGTTCTCCATTTTCGGCTAGTAGACCAGTTTCAGATCTTTATTTGGGTTCTCTTCTACGGAATTAGATACAAGTAATAGAGGCTTCTCCTTGTACTATTATGAGTCTCAGATGACTATTTCCAGCCTATTTACTCCATTTTTATTTGTATGATTCATTAGATGTCCATTTTCCCCATTTTCGCCTACTAGACCTGTTTCAGAATTTCATTTGGGAACTTTCACGGAATGAGATACAAGTAATAGAGGCTTCTCTTTTTACTATTTGAGTCCCAGATGACTATTTCAAGTCTATACTCTATTTTCTTTGTATGATTCATCGGAAGTACGTTTTCCCCATTTTCAGCTAGTAGACCAGTTTCGGATCTTCATTTCAGATATCTTCTAGGGAATGAGATACACGTAATAGAGGCTTCACTTTGTACTATTATGAGTTCCAGATGACTATTTCCAGCCTATTTACTCCATTTTTATTAGTATGATTCATCAGAATTCCGTTTTCCCCATTTTCGGCTAGAAGACCAGTTTCAGATCATCATTCCGGATATCTTCTACAGAATGAGATACAAGTAATAGAGGCTTTCTCATGTACTATTAAGAGTCCCAGATGACTATTGCCTGAATATTTACTCCATTTTTATTTGTATGATTCATCAGAAGTCCGTTTTCCCCATTTTCGGCTAGTAGACCAGTTTCGGATCTTTATTTGGGATATCCTCCAAGGAATGATATACAAGTAATAGAGGCTTCTCCTTGTAATATTATGAGTCCCAGATGACTATTTCCAGCTTCTTTACTCCATTTTTATTTGTATGATTCATCAGAAGTCCGTTTTTCCTATTTTAGGCTAGTTGACCAGTTTCAGATCTTCATTTAGGAACACTTCTACGGAATGAGATACAAGTAATAAAGGCTTATCCTTGTACTATTATTAGTCCCAGGTGACTATTGAAAGCCTATTTACTCCATTTTCTTCGTATGATTCATCAGAAGTCCGATTTCCCCATTTTCGGCTAGTACACGAGTTTCAGATCTTCATTTGGGATATCTTCTAGGGAATGAGATACAAGTAATAGAGACTTCCCCTTGTACTATTATGGGTCCTAGATGACTATTTCCAGCCTCTTACTCCATTTTTATTTTTATGATTCATCAGAAGTCCGTGTTCTCCATTTTCGCCTAGTATACCAGTTTCAGATGTTCATTTTGGATATATCTTCTATGTAATGAGATACAAATAATTGAGGCTTCCCCTTGTACTATTAAGAGTCCTACATGACTATTTCCAGCCTATTTACTCCATTTTTATTTGTATGATTCATCAGAAGTCCGTTTTCCCCATTTTTGACTAGTAAACAAGTTTCAGATCATTATTTGGGATCTCTTCTACAGAATGAGATACAAGTAATAGAGGCTTCTCCTTGTACTATTATGAGTCTCAGATGACTATTTCCAGCCTATTTACTCCATTTTTATTTGTATGACTCATTAGATGTTCATTTTCCCCATTTTCGTCTACTAGACCAGTTTCAGAATTTCATTTGGGAACTCTTCTACGGAATGAGATACAAGTAATAGAGGCTTCTCTTTTTACTATTTTGAGTTCCAGATGACTATTTCAAGCCTATTTACTTCATTTTTTTTGTATGATTCATCAGAAGTCCGTTACCCCATTTTCAGCTAGTAGAACAGTTTCGGATTTTCATTTGGATATCTTCTAGGGAATGAGATACAAGTAATAGAGGCTTCCCCTTGTACTATTAAAAGTCACAGATGACTATTTCCAGACTTTTTACTTTATTTTTATTTGTATGATTCATCAGAAGTCAGTTTTCCCTATTTTCGGCTAGTAGACCAGTTTCGGATCTTTATTTGGGATCTCTTCTACGGAATGAGATACAAGTAATAGAGGCTTCTCTTTGTACTATTATAAGTCCCAGATGACTATTGCCAGTCTATTTACTCCATTTTTATTTGTATGATTCATCAGAAGTCCATTTTCCCCATTTTCAGCTAGTAGACCAGTTTCAGATCATTATTTGGGATCTCTTCTTCGAAATGAGATACAAGTAATAGAGGCTTCTCCTTGTACTATTAAGAGTCACAGATGACTATTTCCAGCCTATTTACACCATTTTTATTTGTATGATTCATCAGAAGTCCGTTACCCCATTTTCAGCTAGAAGACCAGTTCGGATCTTTATTTTGGGATCTCTTCTACGGAATGAGATACAAGTAATAGAGGCTTCTCTTTGTACTATTATAAGTCCCAGATGACTATTGCCAGCCTATTTACTCCATTTTTATTTGTATGATTAATCAGATGTCCGTTTTCCCCCATTTTCGGCAAGTAGACCAGTTTCAGATCTTTATTTGGGATCTCTTCTACGGAATGAGATAAAAGTAATAGAGGTTTTTCCTTGTACTATTATGAGTCCCAGATGACTATTTCCAGCCTATGTACTCCATTTTTTGTTTGTATGATTCATCAGAAGTCCGTTTTCCCCATTTTTGGCTATTAGACAAGTTTCGGATCTTTATTTGGGATCTCTTTTACGGAATGAGATACAAGTAATAGAGGCTTATCCTTGTACTATTATGAGTTTCAGATGACTATTTCCAGCCTATTTACTCCATTTTTATTTGTATGATTCATTAGATGTTCATTTTCCCCATTTTCGGCTACTAGACCAGTTTCGGATTTTTATTTTGGATATCTTCTAGGGAATGAGATACAAGTAATAAAGGCTTCCCCTTGTACTACTAAGAGTCACAGATGACTATTTCCAGACTTTTTACTTTATTTTTATTTGTATGATTCATCAGAAGTCAATTTTCCCCATTTTCGGCTAGTAGACCAGTTCGGATCTTTATTTGGGATCTCTTCAACGGAATGAGATACAAGTAATAGAGGCTTCTCTTTCTACTATTATAAGTCTCAGATGACTATTCCCAGCCTATTTACTCCATTTTTATTTGTATGATTCATCAGAAGTCCGTTTTCCCCATTTTCGGCTAATAGACCAGTTTCGGATCTCTAATTGGGATCTCTTCTACGGAATGAGATACAAGTAATAGAGGTTTTTCCTTGTACTATTATGAGTCCCAGATGACTATTTCCAGCCTATGTATTCCATTTTTGTTTGTATGATTCATCAGAAGTCCGTTTTCCCCATTTTTGGCTAGTAGACAAGTTTCAGATCTTTATTTGGGATCTCTTTTACGGAATGAGATACAAGTAATAGAGGCTTATCCTTGTACTATTAAGAGTCCCAGATGACTATTTCCAGCCTATTTACTCCATTTTTATTTGTATGATTCATCAGAAGTCCGTTTTCCCCATTTTCGGCTATCAGACCGGTTTCAGATCTATATTTAGGATCTCTTTTACGGAATGAGATACAAGTAATAGAGGCTTCTCCTTGTACTATTATGAATCCCAGATGAATATTTCCAGCGTATTTACTCCATTTTCTTCATATGATTCATCAGAAGTCTGTTTTCCCCATTTTTGGCTAGTAGACCTGTTTCAGATCTTCATTCCGGATATCTTCTAGAGAAGGAGATACAAGTAATAGAGACTTCTCCTTGTACTATTATAAGTCCCAGATGACTATTTCCAGACTATTTACTCCATTTTTATTTGTATGATTCATCAGAAGTCCATTTTCTCCATTTTCGGCTAGTAGACCAGTTTCAGATCTTTATTTGGGTTCTCTTCTACGGAATTAGATACAAGTAATAGAGGCTTCTCCTTGTACTATTATGAGTCTCAGATGACTATTTCCAGCCTATTTACTCCATTTTTATTTGTATGATTCATTAGATGTCCATTTTCCCCATTTTCGCCTACTAGACCTGTTTCAGAATTTCATTTGGGAACTTTCACGGAATGAGATACAAGTAATAGAGGCTTCTCTTTTTACTATTTGAGTCCCAGATGACTATTTCAAGTCTATACTCTATTTTCTTTGTATGATTCATCGGAAGTACGTTTTCCCCATTTTCAGCTAGTAGACCAGTTTCGGATCTTCATTTCGGATATCTTCTAGGGAATGAGATACACGTAATAGAGGCTTCACTTTGTACTATTATGAGTTCCAGATGACTATTTCCAGCCTATTTACTCCATTTTTATTAGTATGATTCATCAGAATTCCGTTTTCCCCATTTTCGGCTAGAAGACCAGTTTCAGATCATCATTCCGGATATCTTCTACAGAATGAGATACAAGTAATAGAGGCTTCCTCATGTACTATTAAGAGTCCCAGATGACTATTGCCTGAATATTTACTCCATTTTTATTTGTATGATTCATCAGAAGTCCGTTTTCCCCATTTTCGGCTAGTAGACCAGTTTCGGATCTTTATTTGGGATATCCTCCAAGGAATGATATACAAGTAATAGAGGCTTCTCCTTGTAATATTATGAGTCCCAGATGACTATTTCCAGCTTCTTTACTCCATTTTTATTTGTATGATTCATCAGAAGTCCGTTTTCCCTATTTTAGGCTAGTTGACCAGTTTCAGATCTTCATTTAGGAACACTTCTACGGAATGAGATACAAGTAATAAAGGCTTATCCTTGTACTATTATTAGTCCCAGGTGACTATTGAAAGCCTATTTACTCCATTTTCTTCGTATGATTCATCAGAAGTCCGATTTCCCCATTTTCGGCTAGTACACGAGTTTCAGATCTTCATTTGGGATATCTTCTAGGGAATGAGATACAAGTAATAGAGACTTCCCCTTGTACTATTATGGGTCCTAGATGACTATTTCCAGCCTATTTACTCCATTTTTATTTTTATGATTCATCAGAAGTCCGTGTTCTCTATTTTCGCCTAGTATACCAGTTTCAGATGTTCATTTCGGATATATCTTCTATGTAATGAGATACAAATAATTGAGGCTTCCCCTTGTACTATTAAGAGTCCTACATGACTATTTCCAGCCTATTTACTCCATTTTTTATTTGTATGATTCATCAGAAGTCCGTTTTCCCCATTTTTGACTAGTAAACAAGTTTCAGATCATTATTTGGGATCTCTTCTACAGAATGAGATACAAGTAATAGAAGCTTCTCCTTGTACTATTATGAGTCTCAGATGACTATTTCCAGCCTATTTACTCCATTTTTATTTGTATGACTCATTAGATGTTCATTTTCCCCATTTTCGTCTACTAGACCAGTTTCAGAATTTCATTTGGGAACTCTTCTACGGAATGAGATACAAGTAATAGAGGCTTCTCTTTTTACTATTTTGAGTTCCAGATGACTATTTCAAGCCTATTTACTTCATTTTTTTTGTATGATTCATCAGAAGTCCGTTACCCCATTTTCAGCTAGTAGAACAGTTTCGGATTTTCATTTTGGATATCTTCTAGGGAATGAGATACAAGTAATAGAGGCTTCCCCTTGTACTATTAAAAGTCACAGATGATTATTTCCAGACTTTTTACTTTAATTTTATTTGTATGATTCATCAGAAGTCAGTTTTCCCTATTTTCGGCTAGTAGACCAGTTTCGGATCTTTATTTGGGATCTCTTCTACGGAATGAGATACAAGTAATAGAGGCTTCTCTTTGTACTATTAGAAGTCCCAGATGACTATTGCCAGTCTATTTACTCCATTTTTATTTGTATGATTCATCAGAAGTCCATTTTCCCCATTTTCAGCTAGTAGACCAGTTTCAGATCTTTATTTGGGATCTCTTCTTCGAAATGAGATACAAGTAATAGAGGCTTCTCCTTGTACTATTAAGAGTCACAGATGACTATTTCCAGCCTATTTACTCCATTTTTATTTGTATGATTCATCAGAAGTCCGTTACCCCATTTTCAGCTAGAAGACCAGTTCGGATCTTTATTTTGGGATCTCTTCTACGGAATGAGATACAAGTAATAGAGGCTTCTCTTTGTACTATTATAAGTCCCAGATGACTATTGCCAGCCTATTTACTCCATTTTTATTTGTATGATTAATCAGATGTCCGTTTTCCCCATTTTCGGCAAGTAGACCAGTTTCAGATCTTTATTTGGGATCTCTTCTACGGAATGAGATAAAAGTAATAGAGGTTTTTCCTTGTACTATTATGAGTCCCAGATGACTATTTCCAGCCTATGTACTCCATTTTTTGTTTGTATGATTCATCAGAAGTCCGTTTTCCCCATTTTTGGCTATTAGACAAGTTTCGGATCTTTATTTGGGATCTCTTTTACGGAATGAGATACAAGTAATAAAGGCTTATCCTTGTACTATTATGAGTTTCAGATGACTATTTCCAGCCTATTTACTCCATTTTTATTTGTATGATTCATTAGATGTTCATTTTCCCCATTTTCGGCTACTAGACCAGTTTCGGATTTTTATTTTGGATATCTTATAGGGAATGAGATACAAGTAATAAAGGCTTCCCCTTGTACTACTAAGAGTCATAGATGACTATTTCCAGACTTTTTACTTTATTTTTATTTGTATGATTCATCAGAAGTCAATTTTCCCCATTTTCGGCTAGTAGACCAGTTCGGATCTTTATTTGGGATCTCTTCAACGGAATGAGATACAAGTAATAGAGGCTTCTATTTCTACTATTATAAGTCCCAGATGACTATTCCCAGCCTATTTACTCCATTTTTATTTGTATGATTCATCAGAAGTCCGTTTTCCCCATTTTCGGCTAATAGACCAGTTTCGGATCTCTAATTGGGATCCCTTCTACGGAACGAGATACAAGTAATAGAGGTTTTTCCTTGTACTATTATGAGTCCCAGATGACTATTTCCAGCCTATGTACTCCATTTTTGTTTCTATGATTCATCAGAAGTCCGTTTTCCCCATTTTTGGCTAGTAGACAAGTTTCGGATCTTTATTTGGGATCTCTTTTACAGAATGAGATACAAGTAATAGAGGCTTATCCTTGTACTATTAAGAGTCCCAGATGACTATTTTCAGCCTATTGACTCCATTTTTATTTGTATGATTCATCAGAAGTCCGTTTTCCCCATTTTCAGCTATCAGACCGGTTTCAGATCTATATTTAGGATCTCTTCTACAGAATGAGATACAAGTAATAGAGGCTTCTCTTTGTACTATAATAAGTCTCTGATGACTATTTCCAGCCTATTTACTCCATTTTTATTTGTATGATTGATCAGAATTCCATTTTCCCCATTTTCAGCTAGTAGACCAGTTTCAGATCTTTATTTGGGATCTCTTCTTCGAAATGAGATACAAGTAATAGAGGCTTCTCCTTGTACTATTAAGAGTTACAGATGACTATTTCCAGCCTATTTACTCCATTTTTATTTGTATGATTCATCAGAAGTCCGTTACCCCATTTTCAGCTAGAAGACCAGTTCGGATCTTTATTTGGGATCTCTTCTACGGAATGAGATACAAGTAATAGAGGCTTCTCTTTGTACTATTATAAGTCCCAGATGACTATTGCCAGCCTATTTACTCCATTTTTATTTGTATGATTCATCAGAAGTCCGTTTTCCCCATTTTCGGCTAGTAGACCAGTTTCGGATCTTTATTTGGGATCTCTTCTACGGAATGAGATACAAGTAATAGAGGTTTTTCCTTGTACTATTATGAGTCCCAGATGACTATTTCCAGCCTATGTACTCCATTTTTTGTTTGTATGATTCATCAGAAGTCCGTTTTCCCCATTTTTGGCTAGTAGACAAGTTTCGGATCTTTATTTGGGATCTCTTTTACGGAATGAGATACAAGTAATAGAGGCTTCTCCTTGTACTATTATGAGTCTCAGATGACTATTTCCAGCCTATTTACTCCATTTTTATTTGTATGATTCATTAGATGTTCATTTTCCCCATTTTCGGCTACTATACCAGTTTCGGATTTTTATTTTGGATATCTTCTAGGGAATGAGATACAAGTAATAAAGGCTTCCCCTTGTACTATTAAGAGTCACAGATGACTATTACCAGACTTTTTACTTTATTTTTATTTGTATGATTCATCAGAAGTCAATTTTCCCCATTTTCGGCTAGTAGACCAGTTCGGATCTTTATTTCGGATCTCTTCAACGGAATGAGATACAAGTAATAGAGGCTTCTCTTTGTACTATTATAAGTCCCAGATGACTATTCCCAGCCTATTTACTCCATTTTTATTTGTATGATTCATCAGAAGTCCGTTTTCCCCATTTTTGGCTAATAGACCAGTTTCAGATCTCTATTTGGGATCTCTTCTACGGAATGAGATACAAGTAATAGAGGTTTTTCCTTGTACTATTATGAGTCCCAGATGACTATTTCCAGCCTATGTACTCCATTTTTGTTTGTATGATTCATCAGAAGTCCGTTTTCCCTATTTTTGGCTAGTAGACAAGTTTCAGATCTTTATTTGGGATCTCTTTTACGGAATGAGATACAAGTAATAAAGGCTTATCCTTGTACTATTAAGAGTCCCGGATGACTATTTCCAGCCTATTTACTACATTTTTATTTTAATGATTCATCAGAAGTCCGTTTTCCCCATTTTCGGCTATCAGACCGGTTTCAGATCTATATTTAGGATCTCTTCTACAGAATGAGATACAAGTAATAGAGGCTTCTCTTTGTCCTATAATAAGTCTCAGATGACTATTTCCAGCCTATTTACTCCATTTTTATTTGTATGATTCATCAGAAGTCCATTTTCCCCATTTTCAGCTAGTAGACCAGTTTCAGATCTTTATTTGGGATCTCTTCTTCGAAATGAGATACAAGTAATAGAGGCTTCTCCTTGTACTATTAAGAGTCACAGATGACTATTTCCAGCCTATTTACTCCATTTTTATTTGTCTGATTCATCAGAAGTCTGTTTTCCCCATTTTCGGTTACTAGACCAGTTTCAGATCTTTATTTGGGATCTCTTCTACTGAATGAGATACAAGTAATAGAAGCATCTCCTTGTACTATTATGAGTCTCAGATGACTATTTCCTGCCTATTTACTCCATTTTTATTTGTATGCTTCATTAGAAGTCCATTTTCCCCATTTTCGGCTAGTAGACCAGTTTCGGATTTTCATTTAGGAACTCTTCTACGGAATGAGATACAAGTATTAGAGGCTTCTCTTTTTACTATTTAGAGTCCTAGATGACTATTTCAAGCCTATTTACACCATTTTCTTTGTATAATTCATCAGAAGTCCGTTTTCCCCATTTTCAGCTAGTAGACCCGTTTCGGATCTTCATTTGGGATATCTTCTAGGGAATGAGATACAAGTACTAGAGGCTTCCCCTTGTACTATTAAGAGTCTCAGATGACTATTTCTAGACTATTTACTCCATTTTTATTTGTATGATTCATTAGAAGTCCGTTTTCCCCATTTTCGGCTAGTAGACCAGTTTCGGATCTTTATTTGAAATCTCTTCTACGGAATGAGATACAAGTAATGGAGGCTTCTCCTTGTATTATTATAAGTCCCAGAAGACTATTGCCAGCCTAGTTACTCAATTTTTAATTGTATGATTCATAAAAAGTCCGTTTTCCCCATTTTTGGCTAGTTGACCAGTTTCGGATCTTTATTTGGGATCTCTTTTACGGAATGAGATACAAGTAATAGAGGCTTCTCCTTGTACTATTATGGATCCCAGATGAATATTTCCAGCGTATTTACTCCATTTTCTTCGTATGATTCATCAGAAGTCTGTTTTCCCCATTTTTGGCTAGTAGACCTGTTTCAGATCTTCATTCCGGATATCTTCTAGAGAAGGAGATACAAGTAATAGAGACTTCTCTTTGTACTATTATAAGTCCCAGATGACTATTTCCAGACTATTTACTCCATTTTTATTTGTATGATTCATCAGAAGTCCGTTTTCTCCATTTTCGGCTAGTAGACCAGTTTCGGATTTTTATTTGGGTTCTCTTCTACGGAATTAGATACAAGTAATAGAGGCTTCTCCTTGTACTATTATGAGTCTCAGATGACTATTTTACTCCATTTTTATTTGTATGATTCATTAGATGTCCATTTTCCCCATTTTTGCCTACTAGACCTGTTTCAGAATTTCATTTGGGAACTTTCACGGAATGAGATACAAGTAATAGAAGCTTCTCTTTTTACTATTTTGAGTCCCAGATGACTATTTCAAGACTATACTCCATTTTCTTTGTATGATTCATCGGAAGTCCGTTTTCCCCATTTTCAGCTAGTAGACCAGTTTCGGATCTTCATTTCGGATATCTTCTAGGGAATGAGATACACGTAATAGAGGCTTCACTTTGTACTATTATGAGTTCCAGATGACTATTTCCAGCCTATGTACTCCATTTTTGTTTGTATGATTCATCAGAATTCCGTTTTCCCCATTTTTGGCTAGTAGACAAGTTTCGGATCTTTATTTGGGATCTCTTTTACGGAATGAGATACAAGTAATAGAGGCTTATCCTTGTACTATTAAGAGTCCCGGATGATTATCACAGCCTATTTACTCCATTTTTATTTGTATGATTAATCAGATGTCCGTTTTCCCCATTTTCGGCTAGTAGACCAGTTTCGGATCTTTATTTGGGATCTCTTCTACGGAATGAGATACAAGTAATAGAGGTTTTTCCTTGTACTATTATGAGTCCCAGATGACTATTTCCAGCCTATGTACTCCATTTTTTGTTTGTATGATTCATCAGAAGTCCGTTTTCCCCATTTTTGGCTAGTAGACAAGTTTCAGATCTTTATTTGGGATCTCTTTTACGGAATGAGATACAAGTAATAGAGGCTTATCCTTGTACTATTATGAGTCTCAGATGACTATTTCCAGCCTATTTACTCCATTTTTATTTGTATGATTCATTAGATGTTCATTTTCCCCATTTTCAGCTACTAGACCAGTTTCGGATTTTTATTTTGGATATCTTCTAGGGAATGAGATACAAGTAATAAAGGCTTCCCCTTGTACTATTAAGAGTCACAGATGACTATTTCCAGACTTTTTACTTTATTTTTATTTGTATGATTCATCAGAAGTCAATTTTCCCCATTTTCGGCTAGTAGACCAGTTCGGATCTTTATTTGGGATCTCTTCAACGGAATGAGATACAAGTAATAGAGGCTTCTCTTTCTACTATTATAAGTCCCAGATGACTATTCCCAGCCTATTTACTCCATTTTTATTTGTATGATTCATCAGAAGTCTGTTTTCCCCATTTTCGGCTAATAGACCAGTTTCGGATCTCTAATTGGGATCTCTTCTACGGAATGAGATACAAGTAATAGAGGTTTTTCCTTGTACTATTATGAGTCCCAGATGACTATTTCCAGCCTATGTACTCCATTTTTGTTTGTATGATTCATCAGAAGTCCGTTTTCCCCATTTTTGGCTAGTAGACAAGTTTCAGATCTTTATTTGGGATCTCTTTTACGGAATGAGATACAAGTAATAGAGGCTTATCCTTGTACTATTAAGAGTCCCGGATGACTATTTCCAGCCTATTTACTCCATTTTTATTTGTATGATTCATCAGAAGTCCGTTTTCCCCATTTTCGGCTATCAGACCGGTTTCAGATCTATATTTAGGATCTCTTCTACAGAATGAGATACAAGTAATAGAGGCTTCTCTTTGTACTATAATAAGTCTCAGATGACTATTTCCAGCCTATTTACTCCATTTTTAATTGTATGATTCATCAGAAGTCCATTTTCCCCATTTTCAGCTAGGAGACCAGTTTCAGATCTTTATTTGGGATCTCTTCTTCGAAATGAGATACAAGTAATAGAGGCTTTTCCTTGTACTATTAAGAGTCACAGATGACTATTTCCAGCCTATTTACTTCATTTTTATTTGTATGATTCATCAGAAGTCCGTTACCCCATTTTCAGCTAGAAGACCAGTTCGGATCTTTATTTGGGATCTCTTCTACAGAATGACATACAAGTAATAGAGGCTTCTCTTTGTACTATTATAAGTCCCAGATGACTATTGCCAGCCTATTTACTCCATTTTTATTTGTATGATTCATCAGAAGTCCGTTTTCCCCATTTTCGGCTAGTAGACCAGTTTCGGATCTTTATTTGGGATCTCTTCTACGGAATGAGATACAAGTAATAGAGGTTTTTCCTTGTACTATTATGAGTCCCAGATGACTATTCCAGCCTATGTACTCCATTTTATGTTTGTATGATTCATCAGAAGTCCGTTTTCCCCATTTTTGGCTAGTAGACAAGTTTCGGATCTTTATTTGGGATCTCTTTTACGGAATGAGATACAAGTAATAGAGGCTTATCCTTGTACTATTGTGAGTCTCAGATGACTATTTCCAGCCTATTGACTCCATTTTTATTTGTATGATTCATTAGATGTTCATTTTCCCCATTTTCGGCTACTAGACGAGTTTCGGATTTTTATTTTGGATATCTTCTAGGGAATGAGATACAAGTAATAAAGGCTTCCCCTTGTACTATTAAGAGTCACAGATGACTATTTCCAGACTTTTTACTTTATTTTTATTTGAATGATTCATCAGAAGTCAATTTTCCCCATTTTCGGCTAGTAGACCAGTTCGGATCTTTATTTCGGATCTCTTCAACGGAATGAGATACAAGTAATAGAGGCTTCTCTTTGTACTATTATAAGTCCCAGATGACTATTCCCAGCCTATTTACTCCATTTTTATTTGTATGATTCATCAGAAGTCCGTTTTCCCCATTTTCGGCTAATAGACCAGTTTCGGATCTCTATTTGGGATCTCTTCTACGGAATGAGATACAAGTAATAGAGGTTTTTCCTTGTACTATTATGAGTCGCAGATGACTATTTCCAGCCTATGTACTCCATTTTTGTTTGTATGATTCATCAGAAGTCCGTTTTCCCCATTTTTGGCTAGTAGACAAGTTTCGGATCTTTATTTGGGATCTCTTTTACGGAATGAGATACAAGTAATAGAAGATTATCCTTGTACTATTAAGAGTCCCGGATGACTATTTCCAGCCTATTTACTACATTTTTATTTTAATGATTGATCAGAATTCCGTTTTCCCCATTTTCGGCTATCAGACCGGTTTCAGATCTATATTTAGGATCTCTTCTACAGAATGAGATACAAGTAATAGAGGCTTCTCTTTGTCCTATAATAAGTCTCAGATGACTATTTCCAGCCTATTTACTCCATTTTTATTTGTATGATTCATCAGAAGTCCATTTTCCCCATTTTCAGCTAGTAGACCAGTTTTAGATCTTTATTTGGGATCTCTTCTTCGAAATGAGATACAAGTAATAGAGGCTTCTCCTTGTACTATTAAGAGTCACAGATGACTATTTCCAGCCTATTTACTCCATTTTTATTTGTCTGATTCATCAGAAGTCTGTTTTCCCCATTTTCGGTTACTAGACCAGTTTCAGATCTTTATTTGGGATCTCTTCTACTGAATGAGATACAAGTAATAGAAGCATCTCCTTGTACTATTATGAGTCTCAGATGACTATTTCCTGCCTATTTACTCCATTTTTATTTGTATGCTTCATTAGAAGTCCATTTTCCCCATTTTCGGCTAGTAGACCAGTTTCGGATTTTCATTTAGGAACTCTTCTACGGAATGAGATACAAGTATTAGAGGCTTCTCTTTTTACTATTTCGAGTCCTAGATGACTATTTCAAGCCTATTTACACCATTTTCTTTGTATAATTCATCAGAAGTCCGTTTTCCCCATTTTCAGCTAGTAGACCCGTTTCGGATCTTCATTTGGGATATCTTCTAGGGAATGAGATACAAGTACTAGAGGCTTCCCCTTGTACTATTAAGAGTCCCAGATGACTATTTCTAGACTATTTACTCCATTTTTATTTGTATGATTCATTAGAAGTCCGTTTTCCCCATTTTCGGCTAGTAGACCAGTTTCGGATCTTTATTTGGAATCTCTTCTACGGAATGAGATACAAGTAATGGAGGCTTCTCCTTGTATTATTATAAGTCCCAGAAGACTATTGCCAGCCTAGTTACTCCATTTTTAATTGTATGATTCATAAAAAGTCCGTTTTCCCCATTTTTGGCTAGTTGACCAGTTTCGGATCTTTATTTGGGATCTCTTTTACGGAATGAGATACAAGTTATCGAGGCTTCTCCTTGTACTATTATGGATCCCAGATGAATATTTCCAGCGTATTTACTCCATTTTCTTCGTATGATTCATCAGAAGTCTGTTTTCCCCATTTTTGGCAAGTAGACCTGTTTCAGATCTTCATTCCGGATATCTTCTAGAGAAGGAGATACAAGTAATAGAGACTTCTCTTTGTACTATTATAAGTCCCAGATGACTATTTCCAGACTATTTACTCCATTTTTATTTGTATGATTCATCAGAAGTCCGTTTTCTCCATTTTCGGCTAGTAGACCAGTTTCGGATCTTTATTTGGGTTCTCTTCTACGGAATTAGATACAAGTAATAGAGGCTTCTCCTTGTACTATTATGAGTCTCAGATGACTATTTTACTCCATTTTTATTTGTATGATTCATTAGATGTCCATTTTCCCCATTTTTGCCTACTAGACCTGTTTCAGAATTTCATTTGGGAACTTTCACGGAATGAGATACAAGTAATAGAGGCTTCTCTTTTTACTATTTTGAGTCCCAGATGACTATTTCAAGTCTATACTCCATTTTCTTTGTATGATTCATCGGAAGTCCGTTTTCCCCATTTTCAGCTAGTAGACCAGTTTCGGATCTTCATTTCGGATATCTTCTAGGGAATGAGATACACGTAATAGAGGCTTCACTTTGTACTATTATGAGTTCCAGATGACTATTTCCAGCCTATGTACTCCATTTTTGTTTGTATGATTCATCAGAATTCCGTTTTCCCCATTTTTGGCTAGTAGACAAGTTTCGGATCTTTATTTAGGATCTCTTTTACGGAATGAGATACAAGTAATAGAGGCTTATCCTTGTACTATTAAGAGTCCCGGATGATTATCACAGCCTATTTACTCCATTTTTATTTGTATGATTAATCAGATGTCCGTTTTCCCCATTTTCGGCTAGTAGACCAGTTTCGGATCTTTATTTGGGATCTCTTCTACGGAATGAGATACAAGTAATAGAGGTTTTTCCTTGTACTATTATGAGTCCCAGATGACTATTTCCAGCCTATGTACTCCATTTTTTGTTTGTATGATTCATCAGAAGTCCGTTTTCCCCATTTTTGGCTAGTAGACAAGTTTCAGATCTTTATTTGGGATCTCTTTTACGGAATGAGATACAAGTAATAGAGGCTTATCCTTGTACTATTATGAGTCTCAGATGATTATTTCCAGCCTATTTACTCCATTTTTATTTGTATGATTCATTAGATGTTCATTTTCCCCATTTTCAGCTACTAGACCAGTTTCGGATTTTTATTTTGGATATCTTCTAGGGAATGAGATACAAGTAATAAAGGCTTCCCCTTGTACTATTAAGAGTCACAGATGACTATTTCCAGACTTTTTACTTTATTTTTATTTGTATGATTCATCAGAAGTCAATTTTCCCCATTTTCGGCTAGTAGACCAGTTCGGATCTTTATTTGGGATCTCTTCAACGGAATGAGATACAAGTAATAGAGGCTTCTCTTTCTACTATTATAAGTCCCAGATGACTATTCCCAGCCTATTTACTCCATTTTTATTTGTATGATTCATCAGAAGTCCGTTTTCCCCATTTTCGGCTAATAGACCAGTTTCGGATCTCTAATTGGGATCTCTTCTACGGAATGAGATACAAGTAATAGAGGTTTTTCCTTGTACTATTATGAGTCCCGGATGACTATTTCCAGCCTATGTACTCCATTTTTGTTTGTATGATTCATCAGAAGTCCGTTTTCCCCATTTTTGGCTAGTAGACAAGTTTCAGATCTTTATTTGGGATCTCTTTTACGGAATGAGATACAAGTAATAGAGGCTTATCCTTGTACTATTAAGAGTCCCGGATGACTATTTCCAGCCTATTTACTCCATTTTTATTTGTATGATTCATCAGAAGTCCGTTTTCCCCATTTTCGGCTATCAAACCGGTTTCAGATCTATATTTAGGATCTCTTCTACAGAATGAGATACAAGTAATAAAGGCTTCTCTTTGTACTATAATAAGTCTCAGATGACTATTTCCAGCCTATTTACTCCATTTTTAATTGTATGATTCATCAGAAGTCCATTTTCCCCATTTTCAGCTAGGAGACCAGTTTCGGATCTTTATTTGGGATCTCTTCTTCGAAATGAGATACAAGTAATAGAGGCTTTTCCTTGTACTATTAAGAGTCACAGATGACTATTTCCAGCCTATTTACTCCATTTTTATTTGTATGATTCATTAGATGTTCATTTTCCCCATTTTCGGCTACTAGACCAGTTTCGGATTTTTATTTTGGATATCTTCTAGGGAATGAGATACAAGTAATAAAGGCTTCTCTTTGTACTATTATAAGTCCCAGATGACTATTGCCAGCCTATTTACTCCATTTTTATTTGTATGATTCATCAGAAGTCCGTTTTCCCCATTTTCGGCTAGTAGACCAGTTTCGGATCTTTATTTGGGATCTCTTCTACGGAATGAGATACAAGTAATAGAGGTTTTTCCTTGTACTATTATGAGTCCCAGATGACTATTTCCAGCCTATGTACTCCATTTTATGTTTGTATGATTCATCAGAAGTCCGTTTTCCCCATTTTTGCCTAGTAGACAAGTTTCGGATCTTTATTTGGGATCTCTTTTACGGAATGAGATACAAGTAATAGAGGCTTATCCTTGTACTATTGTGAGTCTCAGATGACTATTTCCAGCCTATTTACTCCATTTTTATTTGTATGATTCATTAGATGTTCATTTTCCCCATTTTCGGCTACTAGACGAGTTTCGGATTTTTATTTTGGATATCTTTTAGGGAATGAGATACAAGTAATAAAGGCTTCCCCTTGTACTATTAAGAGTCACAGATGACTATTTCCAGACTTTTTACTTTATTTTTATTTGAATGATTCATCAGAAGTCAATTTTCCCCATTTTCGGCTAGTAGACCAGTTCGGATCTTTATTTCGGATCTCTTCAACGGAATGAGATACAAGTAATAGAGGCTTCTCTTTGTACTATTATAAGTCCCAGATGACTATTCCCAGCCTATTTACTCCATTTTTATTTGTATGATTCATCAGAAGTCCGTTTTCCCCATTTTCGGCTAATAGACCAGTTTCGGATCTCTATTTGGGATCTCTTCTACGGAATGAGATACAAGTAATAGAGGTTTTTCCTTGTACTATTATGAGTCGCAGATGACTATTTCCAGCCTATGTACTCCATTTTTGTTTGTATGATTCATCAGAAGTCTGTTTTCCCCATTTTTGGCTAGTAGACAAGTTTCGGATCTTTATTTGGGATCTCTTTTACGGAATGAGATACAAGTAATAGAAGATTATCCTTGAACTATTAAGAGTCCCGGATGACTATTTCCAGCCTATTTACTACATTTTTATTTGTATGATTCATCAGAAGTCCGTTTTCCCTATTTTCGGCTATCAGACCAGTTTCAGATCTATATTTAGGATCTCTTCTACAGAATGAGATACAAGTAATAGAGGCTTCTCTTTGTCCTATAATAAGTCTCAAATGACTATTTCCAGCCTATTTACTCCCTTTTTATTTGTATGATTCATCAGAAGTCCATTTTCCCCATTTTCAGCTAGTAGACAAGTTTCAGATCTTTATTTGGGATCTCTTCTTCGAAATGAGATACAAGTAATAGAGGCTTTTCCTTGTACTATTAAGAGTCACAGATGACTATTTCCAGCCTATTTACTTCATTTTTATTTGTATGATTCATCAGAAGTCCGTTACCCCATTTTCAGCTAGAAGACCAGTTCGGATCTTTATTTGGGATCTCTTCTACGGAATGAGATACAAGTAATAGAGGCTTCTCTTTGTACTATTATAAGTCCCAGATGACTATTGCCAGCCTATTTACTCCATTTTTATTTGTATGATTCATCAGAAGTCCGTTTTCCCCATTTTCGGCTAGTAGACCAGTTTCGGATCTTTATTTGAGATCTCTTCTACGGAATGAGATACAAGTAATAGAGGTTTTTCTTTGTACTATTATGAGTCCCAGATGACTATTTCCAGCCTATGTACTCCATTTTTTGTTTGTATGATTCATCAGAAGTCCGTTTTCCCCATTTTTGGCTAGTAGACAAGTTTCGGATCTTTATTTGGGATCTCTTTTACGGAATGAAATACAAGTAATAGAGGCTTATCCTTGTACTATTATGAGTCTCAGATGACTATTTCCAGCCTATTTACTCCATTTTTATTTGTATGATTCATTAGATGTTCATTTTCCCCATTTTCGGCTACTAGACCAGTTTCGAATTTTTATTTTGGATATCTTCTAGGGAATGAGATACAAGTAATAAAGGCTTCCCCTTGTACTATTAAGAGTCACAGATGACTATTTCCAGACTTTTTACTTTATTTTTATTTGAATGATTCATCAGAAGTCAATTTTCCCCATTTTCGGCTAGTAGACCAGTTCGGATCTTTATTTCGGATCTCTTCAATGGAATGAGATACAAGTAATAGAGGCTTCTCTTTGTACTATTATAAGTCCCAGATGACTATTCCCAGCCTATTTACTCCATTTTTATTTGTATGATTCATCAGAAGTCCGTTTTCCCCATTTTTGGCTAGTAGACAAGTTTCGGATCATTATTTGGGATCTCTTTTACGGAATGAGATACAAGTAATAGAGGCTTATCCTTGTACTATTAAGAGTCCCGGATGACTATTTCCAGCCTATTTACTACATTTTTATTTTATGATTCATCAGAAGTCCGTTTTCCCCATTTTCGGCTATCAGACCGGTTTCAGATCTATATTTAGGATCTCTTCTACAGAATGAGATACAAGTAATAGAGGCTTCTCTTTGTCCTATAATAAGTCTCAGATGACTATTTCCAGCCTATTTACTCCATTTTTATTTGTATGATTCATCAGAAGTCCATTTTCCCCATTTTCAGCTAGTAGACCAGTTTCAGATCTTTATTTGGGATCTCTTCTTCGAAATGAGATACAAGTAATAGAGGCTTCTCCTTGTACTATTAAGAGTCACAGATGAATATTTCTAGCCTATTTACTCCATTTTTATTTGTATGATTCATCAGAAGTCCGTTTTCCCCATTTTCGGTTACTAGACCAGTTTCAGATCTTTATTTGGGATCTCTTCTACTGAATGAGATACAAGTAATAGAAGCATCTCCTTGTACTATTATGAGTCTCAGATGACTATTTCCTGCCTATTTACTCCATTTTTATTTGTATGCTTCATTAGAAGTCTATTTTCCCCATTTTCGGCTAGTAGACCAGTTTCGGATTTTTATTTAGGAACTCTTCTACGGAATGAGATACAAGTATTAGAGTCTTCTCTTTTTACTATTTAGAGTCCTAGATGACTATTTCAAGCCTATTTACACCATTTTCTTTGTATAATTCATCAGAAGTCCGTTTTCCCCATTTTCAGCTAGTAGACCCGTTTCGGATCTTCATTTGGGATATCTTCTAGGGAGTGAGATACAAGTACTAGAGGCTTCCCCTTGTACTATTAAGAGTCCCAGATGACTATTTCTAGACTATTTACTCCATTTTTATTTGTATGATTCATTAGAAGTCCGTTTTCCCCATTTTCGGCTAGTAGACCAGTTTCGGATCTTTATTTGGAATCTCTTCTACGGAATGAGATACAAGTAATGGAGGCTTCTCCTTGTATTATTATAAGTCCCAGATGACTATTGCCAGCCTAGTTACTCCATTTTTAATTGTATGATTCATAAAAAGTCCGTTTTCCCCATTTTCTGCTAGTTGACCAGTTTCGGATCTTTATTTGGGATCTCTTTTACGGAATGAGATACAAGTAATAGAGGCTTCTCCTTGTACTATTATGGATCCCAGATGAATATTTCCAGCGTATTTACTCCATTTTTATTTGTATGATTCATTAGATGTCCATTTTCCCCATTTTCGCCTACTAGACCTGTTTCAGAATTTCATTTGGGAACTTTCACGGAAAGAGATACAAGTAATAGAGGCTTCTCTTTTTACTATTTTGAGTCCCAGATGACTATTTCAAGTCTATACTCCATTTTCTTTGTATGATTCATCGGAAGTCCGTTTTCCCCATTTTCAGCTAGTAGACCAGTTTCGGATCTTCATTTCGGATATCTTCTAGAGAATGAGATACACGTAATAGAGGCTTCACTTTGTACTATTATGAGTTCCAGATGACTATTTCCAGCCTATTTACTCCATTTTTATTAGTATGATTCATCAGAATTCCGTTTTCCCCATTTTCGGCTAGAAGACCAATTTCATCTTTATTTGGGATCTCCTCTACGGAATGAGATACAAGTAATAGAGGCTTCTCCTTGTACTATTATGAGTCCCAGATGACTATTTCCAGCCTCTTTACTCCATTTTTATTTGTATGATTCATCAGAAGTCTATTTTCCCCACTTTGGGCTAGTAGTCCTGTTTCAGATCTTCATTTGGGATCTCTTATATGGAATGTGATACAAGTAATAGAGGCTTCTCCTTGTACTATTATCCGTCGCAGATGACTATTTCCAGCATATTTACTCCATTTTTATTTGTATGATTCATCAGAAGTCCGTTTTCCCCATTTTCGGCTAGTAGACCAGTTTCGGATATTCATTTCGGATATCTTCTAGGGAATGAGATACAAGTAATAGAGGCTTACCTTTGTACTATTAAGAATCCCAGATGAAAATTTCCAGCGTATTTACTCCATTTTCTTCGTATGATTCATCAGAAGTCTGTTTTCCCCATTTTTGGCTAGTAGACCTGTTTCAGATCTTCATTCCGGATATCTTCTAGAGAAGGAGATACAAGTAATAGAGGATTCTCTTTGTACTATTATAAGTCCCAGATGACTATTTCCAGACTATTTACTCCATTTTTATTTGTATGATTCATCAGAAGTCCGTTTTCCTCATTTTCGGCTAGTAGACCAGTTTCGGATCTTTATTTGGAATCTCTTCTACGGAATGAGATACAAGTAATGGAGGCTTCTCCTTGTACTATTATAAGTCCCAGATGACTATTGCCAGCCTATTTACTCCATTTTTATTTGTATGATTATTCAGAAGTCCGTTTTCCCCATTTTCGGCTAGTAGACCAGTTTCGGATATTCATTTCGGATATCTTCTAGGGAATGAGATACAAGTAATAGAGTCTTACCCTTGTACTATTAAGAATCCCAGATGAATATTTCCAGCGTATTTACTCCATTTTCTTCGTATGATTCATCAGAAGTCTGTCTTCCCCATTTTTGGCTAGTAGACCTGTTTCAAATCTTCATTACGGATATCTTCTAGAGAAGGAGATACAAGTAATAGAGGATTCTCTTTGTACTATTATAAGTCCCAGATGACTATTTCCAGACTATTTACTCCATTTTTATTTGTATGATTCATCAGAAGTCCGTTTTCCTCATTTTCGGCTAGTAGACCAGTTTCGGATCTTTATTTGGAATCTCTTCTACGGAATGAGATACAAGTAATGGAGGCTTCTCCTTGTACTATTATAAGTCCCAGATGACTATTGCCAGCCTATTTACTCCATTTTTATTTGTATGATTCATCAGAAGTCCGTTTTCCCCATTTTCGGCTAGTAGACCAGTTTCAGATATTCATTTCGGATATCTTCTAGGGAATGAGATACAAGTAATAGAGTCTTACCCTTGTACTATTAAGAATCCCAGATGAATATTTCCAGCGTATTTACTCCATTTTCTTCGTATGATTCATCAGAAGTCTGTCTTCCCCATTTTTGGCTAGTAGACCTGTTTCAGATCTTCATTCTGGATATCTTCTAGAGAAGGAGATACAAGTAATAGAGGCTTCTCTTTGTACTATTATAAGTCCCAGATGACTATTTCCAGACTATTTACTCCATTTTTATTTTTATGATTCATCAGAAGTCCGTTTTCCCCATTTTTCGGCTAGTAGACCAGTTTTGGATCTTTATTTGGGTTCTCTTCTACGGAATGAGATACAAGTAATAGAGGCTTCTCTTTGTACTATTATAAGTCCCAGATCACTATTTCCAGCCTATTTACTCCATTTTTATTTGTATGATTCATCAGAAGTCAGTGTTCCCCATTTTCAGCTAGTAGACGAGTTTCAGATCTTCATTTCGGATATCTTCTAGGGAATGAGATACAAGTAATAGAGGCTTCACTTTGTACTATTATGAGTTCCAGATGACTATTTCCAGCCTATTTACTCCATTTTTATTAGTATGATTCATCAGAAGTCCGTTTTCCCCATTTTCGGCTAGAAGACCAGTTTCGGATCTATATTTGGGATCTCCTCAACGGAATGAGATACAAGTAATAGAGGTTTCTCCTTGTACTATTATGAGTCCCAGATGACTATTTCCAGCCTCTTTACTCCATTTTTATTTGTATGATTCATCAGAAGTCCGTTTTCCCTATTTTAGGCTAGTTGACCAGTTTCAGATCTTCATTTAGGAACACTTCTACGGAATAAGATACAAGTAATAGAAGCTTATCCTTGTACTATTATTAGTCCCAGGTGACTATTGCAAGCCTATTTACTCCATTTTCTTCGTATGATTCATCAGAAGTCTGATTTCCCCATTTTCGGCTAGTACACCAGTTTCGGATCTTCATTTGGGATATCTTCTAGGGAATGAGATACAAGTAATAAAGACTTCCCTTTGTACTATTATGTGTCCTAGATGAATATTTCCAGCCTATTTACTCCATTTTTATTTTTATGATTCATCAAAAGTCCGTGTTCTCCATTTTCGCCTAGTATACCAGTTTCAGATGTTTATTTTGGATATATTTTCTATGTAATGAGATACAAATAATAGAGGCTTCCCCTTGTACTATTAAGAGTCCCACATGACTATTTCCAGCCTATTTACTCCATTTTTATTTGTATGATTCATCAGAAGTCAGTGTTCCCCATTTTCAGCTAGTAGACAAGTTTCAGATCTTTATTTGGGATCTCTTCTACAGAATGAGATACAAGTAATAGAGGCTTCTCCTTGTACTATTATGAGTCTCAGATGACTATTTCCAGCCTATTTACTCCATTTTATTAGTATGATTCATCAGAAGTCCGTTTTCCCCATTTTCGGCTAGAAGACCAGTTTCGGATCTATATTTGGGATCTCCTCAACGGAATGAGATACAAGTAATAGAGGCTTCTCCTTGTACTATTATGAGTCCCAGATGACTATTTCCAGCCTCTTTACTCCATTTTTATTTGTATGATTCATCAGCAGTCCGTTTTCCCTATTTTAGGCTAGTTGACCAGTTTCCGATCTTCATTTAGGAACACTTCTACGGAATGAGATACAAGTAATAGAGGCTTCTCTTTTTACTATTATGAGTTCCAGATGACTATTTCAAGCCTATTTACTTCATTTTTTTTGTATGATTCATCAGAAGTCCGTTACCCCATTTTCAGCTAGTAGAACAGTTTCGGATTTTCATTTTGGATATCTTCTAGGGAATGAGATACAAGTAATAGAGGCTTGCCCTTGTACTATTAAGAGTCACAGATGACTATTTCCAGACTTTTTACTTTATTTTTATTTGTATGATTCATCAGAAGTCAGTTTTCCCTATTTTCGGCTAGTAGACCAGTTTCGGATCTTTATTTGGGATCTCTTCTACGGAATGAGATACAAGTAATAGAGGCTTCTCTTTGTACTATTATAAGTCCCAGATGACTATTGCCAGTCTATTTACTCCATTTTTATTTGTATGATTCATCAGAAGTCCGTTTTCCCCATTTTCGGCTAGTAGACCAGTTTAGGATCTTTATTTGGGATCACTTCAACGGAATGAGATACAAGAAATAGAGGTTTTTACTTGTACTATTATGAGTCCTAGATGACTATTTCCAGCCTATGTACTCCATCTTTATTTGGGATCTCTTTTACGGAATGAGATACAAGTAATAGAGGCTTATCCTTCTACTATTAAGAGTCCCAGATGACTATTTCCAGCCTATTTACTCCATTTTTATTTGTATGATTCATCAGTAGTCCGTTTTCTCCATTTTCGGCTATCAGACCAGTTTCAGATCTATATTTGGGATCTCTTCTACAGAATGAGATACAAGTAATAGAGGCTTCTCTTTGTACTATTATAAGTCTCAGATGACTATTTCCAGCTTATTTACTCCATTTTTATTTGTATGATTCATCAAAAATCCATTTTCCCCTTTTTCAGCTAGTAGACCAGTTTCAGATCTTTATTTGGGATCTCTTCTTCGAAATGAGATACATGTAATAGAGGCTTCTACTTGTACTATTAAGAGTCACAGATGACTATTTCCAACCTATTTACTCCATTTTTTATTTGTATGATTCATCAGAAGTCCGTTTTCCCCATTTTCGGTTACTAGACCAGTTTCAGATCTTTATTTGGGATCTGTTCTACTGAATGAGATACAAGTAATAGAAGCATCTCCTTGTACTATTATGAGTCTCAGATGACTATTTCCTGCCTATTTACTCCATTTTTATTTGTATGCTTCATTAGAAGTCCATTTTCCCCATTTTCGGCTACTAGACCAGTTTCGGATTTTCATTTAGGAACTCTTCTACGGAATGAGATACAATTATTAGAGGCTTCTCTTTTTACTATTTAGAGTACCAGATGACTATTTCAAGCCTATTTACACCATTTTCTTTGTATAATTCATCAGAAGTCCGTTTTCCCCGCTTTCAGCTAGTAGACCAGTTTCGGATCTTTATTTGGGATCTCTTCAACAGAATGAGATACAAGTAATAGAGGCTTCTCCTTGTACTATTATGAATCACAGATGAACATTTCCAGCGTATTTACTCCATTTTCTTCGTATGATTCATCAGAAGTCTGTTTTCCCCATTTTTGACTAGTAGACCTGTTTCAGATCTTCATTCCAGATATCTTCTAGAGAAGGAGGTACAAGTAGTAGAGGCTTCTCTTTCTACTATTATAAGTCCCAGATGACTATTTCCAGCCTATTTACTCCATTTTTATTTGTATGATTCATCAGAAGTCCGTTTTCCCCATTTTCGGCTAGTAGACCAGTTTCGGATCTTTATTTGGGTTCTCTTCTACGGAATGAGATACAAGTAATAGAGGCTTCTCTTTGTACTATTATAAGTCCCAGATGACTATTGACAGCCTATTTACTCCATTTTTATTTGTATGATTCATCAGAAGTCCGTGTTCCCAATTTTCAGCTAGTAGACGAGTTTCAGATCTTCATTGCGGATATCTTCTAGGGAATGAGATACAAGTAATAGAGGGTTCACTTTGTACTATTATGAGTTCCAGATGACTATTTCCAGCCTATTTACTCCATTTTTATTAGTATGATTCATCAGAAGTCCGTTTTCCCCATTTTCGGCTAGAAGACCAGTTTCGGATCTTTATTTGGGATCTCCTCTATGGAATGAGATACAAGTAATAGAGGTTTCTCCTTGTAATATTATGAGTCCCAGATGACTATTTCCAGCCTCTTTACTCCATTTTTATTTGTATGATTCATCAGAAGTCCGTTTTCCCCATTTTCGGCTAGTTGACCAGTTTAAGATCATCATTGAGGAACACTTCTACGAAATGAGATACAAGTAATAGAGGCTTATCCTTGTACTATTATTAGTCCCAGGTGACTATTGCAAG